>JAMXDD010000005.1:19485207-20008950 GCA_024733475.1 Syzygium grande | reverse complement strand
GAGGTTGACAAATAACGAAGGGGCCGAGTGCCCATAAATGAGGAAGGGCCAACAAATAAGGATATTCCCTTCTAATGCTCAACGAATAAGAAGGGTAACAGGGAATGTGGAATCATTTTCTAAAGTACTTAAAGGTGTAGACAATAAGGGAACAATGAGCGTGGTCTTTAACCCAAAAATCCAGCATTCTTAGTGCTTTCGCTCTATACACATTGCATCTCCTCATTGGTGCATGGTCAATTGACGCTACATTGGAGGAAGCATAAGTTTTGATTAAAATCCCGAAATGTTTTTTTGTAGACAAGACGTTTTTGATATGTGCATGAAGAAGTCTGTTTCCACATAAACCAAACTCCGAGATTTGTTGCCTGCTCCCAAGGAATCCAATCACAACTGTCCAACATGGGTTTCATTCATGACTACACCTTCCTCGTGTTAGGCCTTGACGTCGCTAACATCGACGTTGACTACACCTTCATGATCACCTCTGTTTACATCGCCGAGGTCTCCCTCCGCCTTCTCCCGTAGCTTCTTTACCTCCTTCCTTGAGATGCCAACTTATTTTCTTTTCTTTTTTTCCCCTTAATTTTGTAGCATCTCTTTCATTTTTTATTTGTCATCAACTTTTGTCTTCTTCATGTTGAACTTTCATTGTTCTTGTTTCGGGAAAAGTGAAAATTCAAAAGGCGATTGCTTTTTTATACATCGTTTCGATGGTTCAGGTGTTCATCAATATTGGCACCATGTTGGCTACATCTACATCCATGCCTTCTCCAAGCTCTATTTCAACCTCAGGTGGCGTCTCAAGCTCAGTATGGGAGCAATCTCCTTGGTCCTTTTGCCATCAACGTACTTGTAAAGTTGGAATTCTCGGTGGCTCGTCATGCAAGGCCGCCTGGGCGACACAAAGCACTTCCTCACTAGGACCTCCAACTCTCAGAAGGAGGATGCACTCCGACTCGTCGACATTAATGAGGCTGCTGACATCTCTAAGGAGTGCAACAAGTGTGTTCTTAAGATCACCAAGTAGAGCCTCGGAGAGAGCATATGATGAAAGGATGTGTCGCGAGATCTCCTTCTCCAACTGACCTGTCTGTCCGCCACATGCTTATCTGCATTGTAGGGATCCACTTTTTCCAATAGGCTTGTGGCATTAACACCATCCTCTACATCCTGGTCCTCCTTGTACTCTATGACATTTAATGAGCCACTCAGTTGTTCCATTCCATATTCCAAGGCTTGTTTTTTTAGCAAGCTATGGACGCGAATGATAATGATTCTTTCTGAGAAATAGATTTTTGCCTATTCCCTAGATGAGTTTTTGAACAGAGATGTATGTTTGATAACGACAAAAAATTTCTTTTTCTAGAACAAAAATTCATTTGATAACAACACAAAATTTCTCTCTTTTACGCTATTTTCCATTCATTGACCAATGGTGGCCGGGAGGGGATGGCAGTGGTTGGCGGCGGCAGTCGTCGGGCGGTCACAGCGATTGGTAGGGGGCGAGAGGCGGCCGGCAGCCCAATGACGAGCAGGTGGCAGTCGTCGGCTGTGGGGGGTAGCGGTGTTGGCCGACTGGCGACGGGAGGCGAGGACGAGCAATGAGAGGAGTTTTTATTTTTCCTTTTGTTTTAGAAATAGAAAATTAGAAAATTTTTACTTCTCATTTTTTTCCAAACCTATTTCTAGACTAAAAGTTTGTTTCAGAAATTGAAAAATGAAGTTGCGTTACCAAACATATTTTGTTCCAAACCTATTACGGGGAATAGAAAAATATAAAAACGGAGAAATAGAATGGTTATTATGCATACCCTACTTTTCCAAGTTGAATTTTGGATGATTAATTGTTTTGCATCAACCAGTGCTTACCCCTTTTATAAGAGATGCCCAGTGGCCGACAAACAAGGATAGTCTCTCGAACTAATGGTCGACAAAGACGGAGGGTCTCTCCCTAATTGTCTACAAATAAGGAGAGGTCGACAAATAAGGAAGGATGCCAAATGGACATAAATTACGAAGGGCTGATAAACAAGGAGAGTCCCTTCTAATGCTTGACGAATAAGAAGGGCAATAGGGAATTTGGAATCATTTTCTAAAGTACTTAAAGCTGCAAACCATAAGGGGTGAAGAACGAGCGTGGCTCATTATGCAAGGCTACCTAGGAGACGCGAATCACTTCCTCGCCAAGTAAGGAGGCCGCACTCCGGCTTGCCAACATCAATGAGGCTACCGACATCCCTAAGGAGTATAACGAGGATGTTGTCAAGATCACCAAGTAGAGTGCTAGAGAGGGCATGTGGTGGGATATTTTTCTCCAACTAATCCCATCCTTTCGCCACATGCTCACGTGCATCATTGGGATCCACTTCTTCCAACAGGCCTATGGTAATGACACCATCCTTTACATTCTGGTCCTATATGTACTCTATGACGTTTAATGAGCCACTCAGTTGTTCCATTCCATATTCTGAGGCTTGCTTTTATAGCAAGTGGCCTACAAATAAGGATGGTCGCTCAAGTTCAATGGCTGACAAAGACGGAGGGTCTCTCCCCAATGGTCGACAAATAAGGAAGGATGCCAAATGGCCATAAATTAGGAGGGCCAACAAATAACGAGAATCCCTCCCAATGCTCGACGTGTAAGAATGGTAACACGGAATGTTGAATCATTTTCTAAAGTACTTAAAGGTGTAGACCTTAAGGGGTGAAGAACGAGCGTGGTCTTTAACCCTACAAATCCAGTGTTCTTAGTGCTTTCGCTCTATCCAAATGGCGTCTCCTCACTGGTGCATGGTCAACAGATGCTACAATGGAGGAGTCACAAGTTTTCATTAAAATACCAAAATCTCCTCCCATACAGACGTGACATTTTTTATATGTTCATGAAGAAATTTGTTTCCATGTAAACAAAAGTCCGAGCTTTGCTGCCTGCTCCCAAAATAATCCAATCACGAACCGTCCAACATGCGCCTATAGCACAAATCCAATATAGACTTTTGAGGATGCTATGTGCCATCTTGAGCTGAAAGAGGACCGCCTTATGGCAGCTAAACTAGAATCTGACATCTGGTTCTTGCTCACATGGAACTTTGGGCTCCAAGCACAAGCATCATGGTGGGTTCAAGAAGTGGAAGGGCGAGGGAGCAAATTCTTCATGAAAGAAACCAAGGTTTAACCAACATGAGAAAGGAAAACGTCCTCTTAGAAGGAACATTTTAAAAGTGAAATGTTTTAACTGTGGCAAGAATGATCACTTTGCTCGCGACTATGGTGAGCCAAAGAAAGTAGAAACTCTTAGTACATTAATGTATTAAGTTTTGTTTTGCTCACTGTTATTGGCGGGGCACCTTCGACTGCCTCATGACTTGATTCCATCAATGAAATGCCGGGTGGCAAAGGTAGTTAAAGTTTTCTTGTACAATTAACTAGCGAGCTGTTGCACATGCGAGTTAGATCTTTAATGAATCAAAAGGTGTGGTATTACACTGATAAGTTCTAAATTTGGGCTGAAATTGCAATTAAGGCAAAATATGGGTTCCTTGGTTTGGCCGCGTTTCTTGTAGTATTTAAAATTATGTATATAGTGCTTTTAAGTAGTTAAGAATTTAACTTTCGAAATTAGTTGTTGAATTTTGGTAGGTTAGAGCTTTATAATCAAGTTGTAGACTTAGCTATGGTAAATAGTGAAATCATGCACTTCTATTCAACTCGAACATCCAATTTTTTTGTGAAACTTACCAATATTAGATTAAAATACCAGTTTACTTACCTTGTTGTCAATATACTTCATCCTTTTGTTGCTGCAGGTGACTATTTGCCAACAATGTGGGGACAGTGGCTTCGATGTTTCTTTGATCTAGTTTGACCACCGTAAAAAATACGTTATTCACCGGTAAGTTTGCCCTTACATCCTCTATAATTACATCATGAAATCCTAGGCAACCACGCTTGCTTATGTGCACACAGTACTACTCGATACATGTGTGTGCCCGTATGCATGCATGTATGTGAATGCGCATGTGTGGAGATCTATACAAGGTATTACTTCTTCCAAAAACTTGCTCTAGTTAGTTGAGAAAATCATGGTAATTTACAAGCCTACAAAATTCTTAAAATCTCCGTATGCCTTTTACACATAAAGTTGGAGAATTGTGCGGCTTTCACTAGTAGCAATGGGTGGGGAATGATGAGATTTTTAGAATTTGACAGACTTGTAAATCATCATGATTTCCTCAACTAGCTAGAGCAAATTTCGGGTTGAACTAATACCTTGTATAAATCTCCTCACATGCACATTCATGTGCATGCATGCATACGGGCACGTACATCTATTAGGGACTATCGTGTGCACATCTGCGACCACAGTTGCCTAGGATTATGTGATATGATTGTAAAGGATGTGAGAACGAACTTACCAATGAACAATATAGTTTGGCAATTGTCACAATAGATCAAAGCAACATCGAAGCCATTGTCCCCACATTTTTTTGCAAACAGTTGCCTATAAGAACAAAAGGATTAAGTATACCAACAACTAAGTAAACAAACTTGCATATTAATTTAATATTGGTAAGGTTCACAAAAAAAATCGGATCATCGAGCTGAATAGAAGTGTGAGATTTCACTAATTAACTAGATTTTAGTCTACAACTTTATTATAAAGCTCCAAATTGCCAAAATTCAGAACTAATTTTGAAATTACATAAACCTAAATTAATTTTAATTACTACAGCAAACACTGCCAAACCAAGGAACTTGTATTTTGCCGAGATGACAATTTTAGCCCAACTTTAATGCTTATCAGCACAATATCGCACCTTCCAGCTCGCATCCACAACAGCTCACTAGTTTACATTGCAAAATAAGTTTAACTATGGCATTTCATTGATGGAATCAAGTAAAAGGCGGTCGAAGGTGGCCTGCTAGTGAGCTAGAATCAAAATGTCACACCGACAAGGGTGAAATTTCGGGCAAAAACCACTTAAAATTAGTGCAAACTTTGACCCTTATGTGTGTTCTTTAGGCATCCAAGATATACCATCTGCAGCCTCAATCACACTAATTCTAACACCGATGAAAACAAAATCTTGGTTTTTGTGAAAAATAGCAATGACGCATCCTTTATGAGAAATAAGCGACAAAAATTCGAGATCAGAAAAAGCCATAAAGTAAAAGGAAGATAAAGGATTGGACCTTGGCTAACCAAGGAGAAAAAAACAAGAAAAGAGACCGTTGAAGTTTGTGTACCACTTCTTTAGTAGCAGTTGCTCCTACAAAGGGAGGTTTTCCATCCTTACCATATCGGCAAAGGTAGTCATTGCTTTCGGGGTTGTCTTGTGGATAAAAGAAACCCTCTTTTGGTTCTTTCTTTTAAAAATAGAAGAAAAGAAAAAAAAATTCGATAAAATATTAAAATATTATTAAAAATTATCCACGTCAATGCCGACCATGCCATGTAGGACGGCCGGTCTTTATGTCATTTATTTCCGGCCAAAATTAGCCGGATGAACTCGATAGACAAAACGTAAAAATATTTATGACTCAATTGGTACAATTAAAAAGTTTATGTCTGCTAACAACATAGGAAAAATGAAAGCTAACAATATTACAAACCCAAGTTTTTTTAGTCAGCATCAAAACATCACCAAAAATATCAAAGTTTGTCAAAAACATGAAGTTAACTTAGAACAACAGTTACAAAGACAAACACAAATTAAATACAAATTACTCTCTTCTTTTCTTAGAGGATGGATGGGTAATTGAGGGTTCCAGATTAACCTTAAGCACATCATAGCACTTCATGAAATGTAGAGTATGTTTGATTTTGTTTAGCTAATTTTGAAAATCATTCTGCATGGTTTGAAGAAAATCTATTAGCTCAATCATATGTTTAATAAGGCTTCTAACATTATTTTTCAGCTCAATCAATTCAGAAGATTCTTTATGCTTTTCCCCTCCTCTAGAAGAGTTCCCTTGAGTTTTATCCTCCTCTCTCTTTATACTCTTCTCTTTCCCATTAAGCCCTTCATCTTGAGTTCTAGGAATTTCAGTTTCCTTTCTTACAGTAGATGAAGGTTATGGTGTCTGCTCTATGTCAGCTACTTTCTTGGTCTTCTTTATAGTAGAAGCAACCGCCTTCTTCTTCCTTTTGGCAATACTATCAGTAGGCATGATAGATTTTTCTGCCTTACTAGATCCTTCCTTTCTGGTTCTTCCCTTCTTTAGAGTTTACTCTAGAACTTTGTAGCCAATTTATCATCCCTATGTCCAATCTCCACAACCTTGTTCTTAGCATTGATCTATCCCTTCAAGTGGCCTTTATATGCATATTTCTCACGGTCTCCTTCCTACTTCCATATGGACCTGTTTTTCTTTTATGAACATTTCTAGAATTTCAATACGCTTGTCCATCATAATAGGGATAATCGGACCATCATAAGGTAGCTTTCTAGACCTCTTCATGAAGCACAAAGAAGAAGGGAGAGTTTAATGAGAAAAATGGAGAATCTTCCAGAGGAGGTGAAAAGTATAAATAATCTTATGAACTGAGTGAGTTGAAAAGTGATCTCAGAAGCCTCATTGAGCATATTAACGAGCTGACAAATTTTCTTCAAACCATGCATATTGGTTTTGGGAAATATCTGGACAGAATCGAAAATACTCTACATTCCATGAAGTGCTATGATGCACTTAAGGCTCATCTTAAACCCTCAATGACACCTCTATCCTCCAAGAAAAGAAGAAGAGAGTGATTTGTATTTGCTTTGTGTTTGTGCTTGTTAATGTTGTCCTAAGTTGACTTCATTTCTTTGTACAAACTTTAATGTTTTTGGTGATGATTTGATGTTGACTGAAAATACTTGGGTTTGTAAGATTCTTTGTAGTTTTTTCCCTATATTTGACTTTTTTTATCATGACAAAAATGGGGAGAAAGGTATATATGTGATTGATGAAGATGATGAATAGAACAAAATAGAAGTTGAGGATATCAAGCAGGAAGCAGACACCAACATGGGACTATACGTCCGTCATGCATATCATCTGTTTACTTTAAAAGATTCCTATCCTTTCGAAAATGCAAAACTTACCTTACCAACTAAAATGCTAGAACTTTTATGATACTTTATCTATTTTAAAATCAACAAACCTTAAGGTAATTCATGGATTATGAAAAGTGCCTTAACATTCTTATTGCATGTATCATGTAAGCCATCCCTTGCATGAATTTTATCCTTATAATTTTTAGGAGGTGTTGTGGTGGCAACGAAGCACGGCAGTGTAATTCCTTGTGTTTCTTCCCATGCCACCTCTCCAATCCCCTGTTCTTAGTGAATCCCGATCTCTTGGCCACCACACATTCATCTCTACTCATCCTGTATGCCGTAGCTCCTCCTCTAGGCGAATTTTTCCGAATTCAGACAATGAACCTCATTCTTTAACAACTTGTTCTCGCTTCTCAGGGGTTCGACCTTATGGTCCCACTTCCTCTGCATTGCTTCAAGAACCTTCACGATGTCCTAGATGGATACATGCCTCAAGATCAATCGCATGGAAGCGATGATCTTCGACACGGAGCAATCTTAGAAGTCCTTGACGCTCCGGGCGAGAGACATGAAACTGTTCTCCAAGCTAGAGCTTCTCGTGAGATACAAAAAAGTACAGGAAACTTACTACGCACGATCATTTGGTTCATAGATGAGGCAACTTGTGCACTTGAGAGCGATATTCTTTTCGGCAAGAGGAGATGAAAATGAAGACGAATTGAAGAGGTAGATTTGTTATGATCGGATATGTTTAAGCGAAAGGAGGGTGGAGGAACAGGATGACCGTTCGATTTTGCGAGATAGAGGGGGGAGAGAGAGAGGGGAAGAGAGGCTAGATTTGTTGGGAGATTTTGGATGTCTATCTTTTAGGGTTGTGATCCACGGATTGTAGGAAAAATGCACCCTAAAGTCCCTACGCTTGGTTATATCGATGGAAAGAGCAAAGATCACGGAAGATCGAGAAAAATGTGGAGTACCCATCTCTTTTGAATAAAATTTGTTAATTGAAGATGATGTATACCCATTCTCTCTCTTTTCACTTCGTCCTTCCATTCTTTTCTAGGCTTCCCAGATTCCCCCTTTCTCTCACATCCCCTTTTTCTCTCTCCCTAGAGTCCCCTTCCATCATCCTCCCTTCGAGTTCTCTCCGGCGAGTTCCCTCTTCAAACTACACAAGCGAGTTCCCTTCCACGCAGCGCGTCCACAATAGATCTGGGGCCATGGTCGCATTCGGATGTAGAGCCATGGCCGCCAATAGATCTGGAGCATGGCCGCATTTGAGCCAAATCTGGAGGTACTAGATATGGAACAAGGTCGAAGGAGAACTTTTAAATATAGCAAAGCCCCTTGATGGAATCAAGCATGAAGATTGCAAACTTCCAGATTTGGAGCTCTTCCATGGTTGCGAACCTTGATAGCAACTCCACCGGTGGCGATGGCGGAGGGAAGCACCAGCGACTTTGTTGGTGTGAGCTCAAGGTGGCTGCAAGCACTCGTAAACCATTAAAGAGAGAGATGAAGATAGAGAGTGCAAAGGAAGAGGAAGAGAGAATAAACCGGAGAGAGAGAGAGAGAGAGAGAGGGGGGTGAGTTAACAGTGAGAGTGAGGAGAGATAAAGAGAGTGCGTGAAAAGGAAAAAAGAAGAGGAACCCTAAATCCAATCTGAATAAAACCATCAAATCTACCCAATTTCCATTACCCGCGGAGGGGAACTCGCTTGTGTAGTTTGAAGAGGGAACTCGCCGGAGAGAACTCAAAGGGAGGGGGAGGATGATGGAAGGGGACTACAGGGAGAGAGAAAAAGGGGACTTGTTAGAAAGGGGGAAGTGGGGGAAGCCTAGAAAAGAATGGAAGGATGCAAAGGAATGAGAGATAGAAAGGATATACATCATCTTTAATTGACAAAGTTTATTCAAAGGAGATCGGTACTCCACGTTTTTCTTGATTTTCCGTGATATTTGCTTTTCCTATTGATCTAACTGAGCGCAGGGACTTTGGGGTGCGTTTTTCCCACACTCCTTGGATAACAATCCTAAACAATATACATCCAAAATCTCCCAACAAACCTAGCCTCTCTCCCCCTCTCTCTCCCTTCTATCTCACAAAATCGAACAAGTAATCCCGTTCCTCCACCCCTCCCTTTGCTTAAACATATCCAGTCATAACAAACCTGCCTCTTCATCTTTGTCTTTATTTTCGTCTCCTCTCGCCGAAAAGAAGATTGCTCATGAGCGCACATGTTGCCTCATTTGTGAACCGAACAATTCGTGCTTAGTAAGTTTTCCTGTACTTTTTTGTATCTCGCGAGGAGATCTGGCTCGGAGAACAATTTCACGTCCCTTGTCCAGAGCATCAAGGACTTCTAGGATTGCTCCATGTCCAAGCTCATCGCTTCTATGCGATTGATGTTGAGGCTTGTATCTATCTAGGATGTCGTGAAGGTTCTTGAAGCAAAACAAAGGAAGTGGGAACCATGAGGTCAAGCACTTGAGAAGCGAGAATGAGTCATTAAAGAATGAGGTTCAGCGTTTGAATTCAGAAAAATTTCGCCTCGAGGAGGAGCGACGGCAATGCAGGACAAGTAGAGATGAATATGTGGTGGCTGAGAGATCAGGATTCACTAAGAACAGGGGATTGGAGAGGTGGCATGGGAAGAAACACGAGGAATTACGCTGCCGTGCTCCGTTGCCGCCACAACACCTCCTAAAAATTAAAAGGATAAAATTCATGTAAGGTATGGCTTACATGATACATGCAATAGGAATGTGAAGGCTCTTTTCATAATCCATGAATTACCTTAAGGTTTGTTGGTTTTAAAATAGATAAAGTATCATAAAAGTTCTAGCATTTTAGTTGGTAAGGTAAGTTTTGCATTTTCGAAAGGATAGAAATCTTCTAAAGTAAACAGATGATATGCATGACGGACGTATAGTCCCATGTTGGTGTCTACTTCCTGCTTGATATCCTCAACTTCTATTTTGTTCTATTCATCATCTTCATCAATCACATATATACGTTTCTCCCCATTTTTGTCATGATAAAAAAAGTCAAGTATAGGCAAAATAACTGCAAAGAATATTACAAACCCAAGTATTTTTAGTCAACATCAAATAATCACCAAAAACATCAAAATTTGTAAAAAGAAATGAAGTCAACTTAGGACAACATTAGCAAGCACAAACACAAAGCAAATACAAATCACTCTCTTCTTCTTTTCTTGGAGGATAGAGGTGTCATTGAGGGCTTAAGATGAGCCCTAAGTGCATCATAGCACTTCATGGAATGTATAGTATTTTCGATTCTGTCTAGGTAATTCCCAAAACCAATATGCATGGTTTGAAGAAAATTTGTCAGCTCGGTAAAATGCTCAATGAGGTTTTGAGATCACTTTTCAATTCACTCAATTCAGAAGATTTTTTTATACTTTTCATCTCCTCTAGAAGATTCCCCCTTAGTCTTGTTCTCATTTCTCTTTTCTTCTTTCTCCTTAAACTCTCCCTTTTTTTCTCATTAAACGCTCCCACTTCTTTGTGCTTCATGAAGAGGTCTAGAAAGCTACCTTATGATGGTCCAATTACCCCTAATATAATGGACAAGGGTATTGAAATTCTAGAAATTTTCACAAAAGAAAAACGGGTCCATATGGAAATAGGGAAGAGATCATGAGTAAGATGCATCTAAAGGCCACTTGAAGGGATGGATAAATGCTGCGAACAAGGTTGTGGAGACTGGAGATGGGGATGATAAATTGGCTAGAAAGTTATAGAGGAAACTCTAAAGAAGAGAAGAACCAAAAAGGAAGGATCTAGTAAGGCAAAAAAATCTGTCATGCCTACTCATAGTATTGCTAAAAGGAAGAAGAAGGCAGTTACTTCTACTCTAAAGAAGACTAAGAAAGTAGCTGACATAGAGCAGACACCAGAACTTTCATCTACTACAGGAAAGAAAATTGAAATTCATAGAACTCAAGACGAAGAGCTTAATTCGAAAGGGAAGAGTATAAAGAAAAAGGTGGATAAAATTCGGAGGAACTCTTCTAGAGGAGGAGAAAAGCATAAAGAATCTTTTGAATTGATTGAGCTAAAAAATAATGTTAGAAGCCTTATTGAACATATGATTAAGCTAACTGATTTTCTTCAAACCATGCAAATTGATTTTCAGAATTACCTAAACAGAATCGAACATACTCTGCATTTCATGAAGTGCTATGATGTGCTTAAGGCTAATCATGAACCCTCAATTACACATCCATCCTCCAAGAAAAGAAGAGAGTGATTTGTATTTGATTTGTCTTTGTATTTGTAATTGTCGTCCCGAGTTAACTTCATGTTTTTGACAAACTTTGATGTTTTTTGTGATGTTTTGATGAAAAAACTTGGGTTTGTAATATTGTTAGCATTCATTTTTCCTATATTATTAGCAGACATAAACTTTTTAACTATGTCAATTGAGAAATAAACATTTTTGCGTTTTGTCAATCGAGTCCATTCGGCCAATTTTGATCGGAAATTGATGGCATAAACACTCGCCATCCTACGTGGTATAGTCGGCATTGACGTGGATAATTTTTAATAATATTTTAACACTTTTTGAATTTTTTTATTTTATTTTTCCTTTTTTTCTTTTCTTCTATTTTTAAAAGAAAGAACCAAATGGGGGTTTCTCTTGTCCACGAGACAACCTCGAAAGCAGCAACTACCTCTGCTGGTGCGGTGAGATGGAAAACCTCCCTTTGTAGGAGCAACTCAGGCAAAAGGAATGGTACATAAACTTTAACAGTCTCTTTTCTTGTTTTTTCTCCTTGGTTAGCCAAGCTCCAATCCTTTATCTTCTTTTTGCTTTATGGCTTTTTCTAATCTCGAATTTTCCTCACTAATTTCTCGTAAAGGATGCGTTATTGCTGTTTTTCACAAAAAACCAAGATTTTGTTTTCACTGGTGCTAGAATTAGTGTGATTGAGGCTGCAGACTTGGATGCTTAAAGAACACACATAAGGGTCGAAGTTTGCCTTGATTTTAAGTGGTTTTTGCCCGAAATTTCAACCTTGTCAGTGTGATATTTTGATTCTAACTCATTGGCAGGTCACCTTCCATTGCCTTTTACTTGATTTCAGTAATGAAATGCCATAGTTAAAGTTATATTGTAATGTAAACTAATGTGTTGTTGTGCATGTGGGCTGGACCTTAAGCGAAATCAAAAGGCAAGATATTGTGCTAATAAGCTTTAAAGTTGCACTAAAATTGCCATCTAGGCAAAATACAAGTTCCTTGATTTGGCTGTGTTTGCTGTAGTAATTAAAATTTGCCTCGAGGAGGAGCTACAGCAATGCAAGACGAGTAGAGATGAACATGTGGTGGCCGAGAGATCGGGATTCGCTAAGAACAGGGGACTGGAGAGTTGGCATGGGAAGAAACACAAGGAATTACGCTACCATGCTCCATCGCCGCCATAGTGAAATGACCCGAAATTTTTGGTTCAGGTCGAGTTGGGTCAGTTTGGGTTTTTCTTTTACACTCCTTCCATCTATATGCTATCACGCCCAATTACTCTGGAAAATAATTCCATATTCCCTGTCACCCTCCTTATTCATTGGTTATTGAGAAAGACTCTCCTTATTTGTTGGCCCCTTCGTATTTGTGGTCATTGGGCATCCCTCCTTATTTGTCGTCTTCTCCTTATTTGTGGACCATTAGGGAGAGACCTTCCTTATTTGTCAACCATTGGGCATCCCTCTTGATATGTCGAACCCTCTTTATTTGTTTGCTACTGGGGTCAAGAGACCCTCCTTATTTGTCGGCCAATGTGTTGCGACCTTTTACTACGATGCAGTCATTGGGAAATGACGGGTTTAGTGGCAATGCCAAGTTGGGGACCAATGACCCTTAATTGGCATGAGTTTTCCCAAACCCTTACCTCGCACGACGTTGGGATTTTCATTTTAATTCAGTTAACTCTACGAGAATTCTAAATGAGGAGTCGCCACTAGCATATTGGGGTCGGCTAAAAACCAAGTGAGGTATGGAAGTACACCTCACTTCTTACACAACAAGAGTTTTCTAGGTTCGAGGACTTGATTATACTAGTTTTCTAACTAGTACCTTTTCGGTACATAAACTTGATTGTTTATCAACTAAGGTATCCACAGTCTTCTTATTCAATTATGAGTCATAAGGTTCTTGTTTGCTAAGTATCAATGTTTTTTGTCTTTATTGTGATCCTAAAGTGTAACCTAACCATTCAACTAACACAAACTGAACACAACACAGAAAAAACAATATAAAATGATCACGATCAATTCATCAAAAATAGTAGGGAAAGAACGAGTAAAGAGTAAGGTGTAATAAAGTAATTCGATAGGAGTTGAGCAAATAATATAACACGACCTTGTTATTAAGCACTAGGTAGCAATCCTCGTGAACTTAGTTCAATTTGAATCCAATTTCGTAAATAAACTAATTTTCTTATATCTAAACTAGAGAAAATCATGAATTTTTCTAAAGCATGTATATATTTTAAATGAAACTAAACTAATTCCACTACTAAAAATCTACCAACCTAATTAAGGATTATTTTTCTAATCAATTTTCCACTTTTTTTATATTCAGAATTTTTTACTTTTTTATTTTTATTTCTCTATTTTATCCATTTTATTGCTTTTCTGTCGTTCTTGTCATCTTCCTCAAGTGAACAAGCCTAAACCCTTGAATTTTTTGGAACCTCCATCAATAATCTCTAAAGATGAACTAAACCAAAAATCTATTACTACATCCGACCAAAAAATAAATCTATTACCACAAATGTCATTTCCTACTACCGTCGCCAAACTCTAATCACCGTCATACCAAACATTGTTGCTGAACCATCACAGTCACTTGCCTCAAGTTACTTACCTGTATTAGCTGCCACCTCCGGCCAGTGGGCATGGATGTAGATTTTATCAAAGAATACAAAGTATAAGCGTGGTACATGGACTGCGACAGAGAAGCCAACTCGAACTTCGACAGAGATGAAAACAAAGATCATTGTCTCCAAGTCATTGCCTCATTGGTAGCCGTCACAAGGATGTCGCAGGGTCATATGCAAAACAAAGACCGAAAAACAGCTTAAGAAAATGACATGCGGAATTGAATATGATGAAATATGACTGGAATCAGGTCTAATTTCTTTAACAAATCGATTGAAAACAAGCAATCTCTATTGACATGCTTTGATCCAAAGTATCATGGATCAATTTTCAGTCGCGTCTTTAAGGCATTTCATCAAACACATTGCATGCATTGATTGAGGAATGACACAAAGGCATAATAAGCTCGGGTAGGCACCAAATCTATGTATAAAATCCTTTCAAAACGTCTGCAATAAGTGATGTAAACTTGAATAGGACTGATTTGATTCTAAACGAGAGTCTGTCTTACTTTTCTATGTAAAAACAGGGTGTAACCAAGCAGATTCAATCCACAAACAAATTGACATGAGGATTCATATGACTCTACTAGAATTTGGCAAACTTGTTTCAATATTGGTTCAGTTTCAGTTATGACCCGACTAAATCTGGCAATCAGCAAGTAAAAGACACGCTCGAGAATGAACTAAATGACTCTAATTTGACTCAAACATTTCATCGAACAGAAGGTATGCATGTCCACTCTAAGTCCAAGTGCGACAGTGAAATAGCAAATTCACAACCAAACCATCACAGCAACAATATTACAGGTTCGGATTATCGAATTAATTTCAATAGCAAATTCCCTCTTGTGCTGTTACGTGAAATAAAGATCTCGATGTTGACAAGACAGATCGAAGTCGATTGGAAAATCTTCCCCTGGCCACGCACGTCAATTCAAACCAACCTCCCTTTATAGATCAAACATGGGTTTGTAATGATTCAAAGGCAGATAGAGTTATTAGCTTTGGATAACCGTCGAACCGGATAACCTTTGGAGATCAGATTTCATCGACAAGGAGTTGAGTGCGGGGTTTGAACATGCCATGGCCGATCACATCTTTAAGGAGTCCCTCCGATTACGCTTGCGATGGTATGTGATAATATCGTGCTAGGGCCATGTGATTCACCTGTGATGCAAATATGAGTTATGCAAACTGTATTTTTGTTTAGGGATCGGACCAACTCTTAATTTCCTCATGCAAGAAAGTATGGTAGGCCAAAATTTAGGCTTCAACAATTATAAAGCTTTCATCAAAAAAAATATGGTAAAATTTAGGCAAAAGATCCATCAAAACTTTCGTCCGTCTCCATCTTAGACAGTGATCTACATGAGATTTTAAATTCTTGATAGCCTGAAGCAAAGTAACGATACCTTCCATCAGTATCAAATCATCCTTGTGTTTTGTCCATGCCTAAAATAACAAAAGAATTTAATAATCAAGGTTCTGTTCATTTCGCGAAAAATGTAATATTTCTTGAAAAATGTTTTAAAGGAAAATGATAATATTTTTCGATATTCGACTGAAATCCAAAAATGACATGAAAAATTTTTTTTTGCTGTTCAGTATCCATATTGATTTTCTAGGGAAAATTATCAAAAAAATTAAATTTTTTTAATTATTTTTTATTTGTAAATTATTGTAATTATTAAATTATTTTTCTTTTATTCTTCTTTTTTTCTATTTAGTTTTTTCCTTCTTCCTTGGCTGACCACAATGGCGACTAGCAAGGCAAGCGGGGTCGAGCTTGCCCAAGGTCGATCGGGCTAGCTGGGCAAGGCTCAAGGCTCGCTCGAGGTCGCTAGACGTTGATGAGGCTCTAGCAACCTCAGGCAAGGCCTAGCCTGGCTCGCCAGCTTGTGGTGAGGCTAGAGCTTGCCTATGGCTGATTGCCCGCCGCCGCTGTGGCCGGCCAAGGAAGAAAAAAAGAAAGAAAGAAAAATGGAAAAAAATTTAAAAAATTAAAAAAAAAAAAAGAAAATTGTGTTATTTTTAAAAAAATGAGGTGAAAGAAGACGCGGCAAATATTTTCTGCTCTTTTGAAGGTGTTTTTTCCATTAGTGGAAAATGTTTTTCATGATTAGTTTATTTTCCGTGAAACGAATGTCGGAAAATCTAAAAATTTCCTGAAAGTTGTTTTCCATTCATTTCACTAATCTAAATGATGACTCAAAAGAACTATAGAGAGACTCCCGTGGAAGGAACAAATTACTCCTCTGCCAAGCTGAATCATCTGCTTGTGAAACATGGCTTTTGTCTTGAAAATCCACATGGTGCTTGGGGGCATGAATGCCAATGAAATTGTCATCTATTGAAGCCAAAAACTGAGAACCCCACGTTGAGCGCCCACGTTCTATTCGGGATTTAAAATTACCAATCAAATCAATACATTTTACTGATTTTTTCGTTTGTTGTTGAAATTTACGTTTTACTGATTGCCACGTCCTCTTCTGGACGAGCCCTGCTTAGGATTAGCATTCAATAATTACTTGATTTCCATTTAGCTAATATGGATGCCATCTAGTGGTGATTCTTTTCCATAAGAGGAATTTAGAGAAATAGTTTTGTGTCGAGATAGCATAGGTCCAGCACCTCGGAAGCTATTTTATATGCTAAAAATTTCTGTTTTGCCATTGTTAGACAGTGATCCAACATGGAAACGTATAATTAATTAGAGCTGTAAAATAATCTTGAAGTGTGGGATCAAGATGTTCATTTCTCTGAAATAGCTGAGGGTTACCGTTACTTTTGTCTTTCTGCAAAAGGAAATGTTTGACTTTTGGTTTGTCGTCTAGGGGTACTCCATGGATCCTTGGTGGTTAGGGTATCCTCACCATAGAGCAGGTACCGAAGCACTAATCGGGGCCGTCCCGCCTATCGAGGTGTATACACCTAGCGGGCTGACAGGACTGCGTTCCTTATTTTCATTGCATCCATCATTATGTTCGGTATTCAAACGAACAGGACATTCAATGGCTTCATACGTGAAGGATCTCATATTTTATCAGTTCTATCCTACTCCAATCCAAGTCCGAGCGGTCCCACGCACGGGGGCTAAGTAAACCGGGCCTCCGGATCCGGGTATTCCGGTCAAACGAGGAGGGGGGTTGATTCTGAGTGTGTTCCAGCTCAGAAATTTTCTCGTAGCTTGACCCGTTCTTCCCTCTACGTTTAGCTCCAATATAATTAGGAGATCAGCCCACGTTTCCATTTCCCTTCCTTCCTATTAGCTCGCGTCTGAAGGTGAACTGTCAATGCGTCGCCCGATTCCTTCTCTAGAAGTTGACTGAACTGGTCTGGGATGTGCATGGCGGAATCAGCTCTTGTTCATGCACACGCGTACGCACACGCAGAACCGACGGAGAAATTCTCTCTCTAGGGAGCGATTCTCTTGGCATTGTACGTTCACCGCCGCTTTTATTCACTTTTAACGCCGTGCATCGGAGCTCTCGGCTCTGCTTTGTTTCTCTTGCTGGGAACGTGTGAACTGACTTGGCTTGCTGGCGCCGTTCATGCCCTTGGATGAGCAACAAAGAAATATTCACAAACAGGTAAGTTCCTCTCTCTCAATCATTAAGAACTTTTCAAAATGTGTTCCGAAAGGAAACTTTGGATTAGATCATGAATCTCAAACGGAAAGTCCCTAATCAATTATTGTGAAATTTCCATCTTGTTTAATGAATTGACTTAAAAATTTAGGAGTCACCTTATCTTTGAGATCAACCTCTAACGAGCTCAATATCAAAGAGGGGCACTAGGTCGCTACGTTGTCTCTGCAGATGTTACCTTTCATGAGTCTTAATCTTATGGCACCAAGGATGATTCTCCATCTACTTTCTTGGGGGATGTTCTGGTCCATCGTTCTCAATGGAGTCCTACTTTTGAGACATCATCCACACCCACAGCTCAATCTAGTCCTACTTCTGAGACATCGTCCATCCCCACAGCTCAATCCACTGACGTGTGGTATGGTCGTATGTATCATCGGTGGCTGACTCTTGTGATTTCATCTACCCCATCCAATGGGCCTTTTTATGACTCATTGGATCCTCCTCCAGATGCATCTTCGCCAACGCCACCTCTGCTAGATACCTCTCCATTGATACCGGATCTCCCCTCAGATGATGAGCCTATTGCTCTCCGTAAAGGTATTCGTGCTTGTCGTGATAGACCTATTTATATTGACTCTTATAAGGGTTTATCAGTTCAAACACAGGCGTTGATTGCCACTTTAGATTCCATCTCTATTACACAATCAGTTTCTGATGTCTTGGCTCATTCTGGTTGGCGTGCTGCTATGGTGGATGAGATGCAGGCCTTGGTTTAGAATGAAACCTGGGAGCTTGTTCCTCTTCCCACGGATAAGCAAGCTATTGGTTGTAAATGGGTTTATATTGTCAAGGTTAATCCGGATGGCTCGCTTGCTCGCTTGAAGGTTCGTCTTGTTGCTAAGGGATATGCTCAATAGTATGGTGTTGATTATTTTGAGACTTTTTCCCTGGTGGCTAAAATGGCCTCCGTTCGGTTATTTATTTCTCTGGCAGCCTTCCATGATTGGATCCTCCATCAACTTGATGTCAAGAATGATTTCTTGAATGGACATCTTGACAAGGAGGTGTATATGGAGCAACCTCCCGGATTTGTTGTCGCTGGGGGAGTCTCATAAGGTTTGTCGGGCCTCGCTCCTTATATGGTCTCAAGTAGTCACCTCATGCATGGTTTGGCAAGTTTATTATAGCTGTTGTACGAGATTTTGACATGAAGTAGAGTATTAAGGATAGTTTTGTTTTCTATCATACTTCTCCTGCAGGTTGTATTTATATGGCTATATATGTGGATGACATTGTGATCACTGGCAGTGACTTAGCAGGCATTTCTAGGCTCAAGGAGTTTCTAAACAATCAGTTTCAAATCAAAGATCTCGGTCCTCTAGGAAACTTCCTTGGTATTGAAGTTTCTAAATGTAAGAATGGTGTTTTTCTGTCTCAGAGAAAATATGTGTTAGATTTATTGCAAGATACAGGTTGTATGGGGCAAAATATTGCGAGTCCCCTATGATTCCTGGTGATAAGCTCATGCCGCAAGAAGGTGCCTCGATTCCAGAGCCTGAGAGGTATCGTAGATTAGTGGGAAAACTCAATTATCTCACTATGACCAGACCTGATGTTGCCTTTCCGGTTAGTGTTGTTAGTCAATTTATGGTTGACCCTCGTGTTCCTCATTGGGAGGCTGCTCTGCGGATTGTAAAGTATCTAAAAAAGGATCCTGGGAAAGGTGTAATCCATCAAAATGACGGACATTCCCGTGGGCTGGATCTCCCGCTGATAGGCGATCTACATCTGGTTTTACTATATTTATGGGTGGTAATCTTGTCTCGTGGAAGAGTAAGAAGCAAGATGTGGTTTCTTGGTCTAGTTGCAAAGCAGAGTATCGCTCAATGGCCAGCACAACTGCTGAGATTATGTGGCTACAGCAGCTTTTGACGGAGATAGGTTATTCCATTGATTATCCTTCTAAATTATGGTGTGATAATCAGTCAGCCCTACATATTAAAGATAATCCAGTTTTTCATGAGAGGACTAAACACATTGAAGTTGATTGTCACTTTGTCAGAGATGCTTTGCTCAGGAATGTCATCGAATTTGGATATATTCGGACCAGTGATCAACTTGCTAACATCCTTACAAAATCAAGTACTGGAAAGAGGATAGAGTTCATTTGTAACAAGCTCGGCATGATGAACATCTATGCTCCAGCTTGAGGGGGAGTGCTAAGTCACGTGAGCTTTCCCCCTTCTCTCTTTCTTTTTATTTTATTTATTATTTTATGGTTGTTTATTGGTGTTTAGGGCTTGGCCCATCTAATGTAAATGATTATCTATTTTAAATAGAAGAAGTGTGTCAAATCTAGAGACACTGTATTCTCTCTCTCTCTCTCTCTCTCTAACACCGCTCTCTTCTCTCCTTCTTCTTTGCCATTTTCAAAACTCATGAAATAGATCGAAAGAAACCATGATCCCATTTCATGAGTAGTTTACAACCATCCATCTTGAAGGTAGAAAGTGGTTGACTATAATTGGGTAAAAGTTTAAGTCAACTTGCCTAATTGTGATTCTAATTTAGTATAAAGAACATGATTCCAGGAAAGACAATAATGAATGTTTGCTAGAATGACATAGGGCAATAGGCAATTTATTTACATTTCAAAGCTTTCTTGACAACAGATTTGGTTGTAAATGTAAGACCTTTCAAGAACTGCGTGCACCTCTTAGTGGAAAATGTATTATGCAGAACATGTCTTCTAAATTTTTGGAGAAATGGCTTGAACCTCCTCAAGTTGAAATAGTCAAGCCTCACACATGTTATCCTCTCTCTAAAAAGTTTTTCGAGCCAATCAACTTACATCAAGGATGGTAAGGCCTTCAATCAACAATTCTTTCCAAAGATTCTGGTAGTTTGCAACTAGCAAAATCCACATCACTACAATAATCTAGTGCAACTGACTTCAAATTCTTCAAATGAGTCAAATCAGGGAAACTCTCCCTTTTTCAAGATCAAAGAGCTCCAGAATTCGCAAATTCTCCAAATAGTCAAGGCCTTGATTCTCTATTATTCTAGGGCTCTCCATTCTTAGTTCTAACAGTCTCTTCAAATTTGAGAGATCCAGAGTTGTTCTCATCCACCAACAAGATTCAACACATTAATAAGATAAACTCGAGGGAAGCCTTGGGAGGCACATCAAATTAGCACACCGGAGTTCTAGTCTTTTGAGTTGAGAATGCTTACCAATATCTGTTGATAAGGTGATTACAACAGCAGACAACAAGGTCAAAGACTCTAGTTTTTTATAATCTCACAATATACCATGGCATAGGATCTTCCATAAGTTGACAATTGTCCACGGGGTAAGCATCTGGTTGAATAGCCAAATACAAATCATTTAAGCTTGTCAGGTTTGAGAAATCTGGAAATGTTGTCATGGATGTATCAATGTGTAAACTGACGAGACTTTCCGGAACCCTTGGTACTTGGCATGTTTTTATCATAGTTAATTTCAAGATCCTCAAAGGTGAATATCTGCAAATGTCATTTAGAATTTCCAGTTGAAAGCTTCCACCGTGTGCTGCATCTATTTCTTCAAGCTTTTACAGCAACCATAAGGTACTAGGTATCTTTCCAATGGAACAATTATTCATCCTCAGTGTTCAAACTTTTCATGTTTCCATTGAGTCAGGTAGCTCTTTAATGCACGTGTGGGAAATTTTGAACTCAAGTGGCAATTGCAGATTGCCAATTGAGTCTGGAAGCCTCTCTATACATGTACATTCTTTCAAAGATGAGTGTTCAAGGCTTGTAAGAACTCCAATCGACAGGAGAAGTTGTGTAATTATGGTGCAACTGAAAGATAGCCTTGATACATATGTCAAGTGACCAATGGAAGAGATCATTTTCAATGATGAACAATGCGAAGCCCTAAGAATTTCGAGATCCTTCAGCACTTGATTAACTCTTTTACTAGATAGCCTATCTTTAATTGTCTTGATCCCTTTCATCAGCATTACTTATTTCAATCAATTTCCTTTTATGGGCATAGGAGATGACTTGATTATGCAAAAACTGAATGCCTTGAGCTCTGAAGTATCACAATTGTTGGAACGAAAGCAACAGACCTCAAAAACATGTGAAAACTGATTGTAGAAAATTTTGATGAGAGTTGACTTTACAACACCGCCCATTCCATGAATTTCAACAATTCGTGTTTCATGTGTTGTGAGTGCCTATCATACTCATGAGTAAGACTACCTTGAACACCATTTCCAAATCGAAAGATCCATGACCTAGTTTTGATAGGCACAACTAAGATTATCGCGAACAACTCTTTAAGCACACGTAATTTTTCTCCCTATCCAGGCAAGAGCTTCAAGTGTTTCCTTGTAAAGAAATATTTGGGCAAAAAAACACTACAAGTGTCATAACTTGTGTACGGCGCTCACTTTGGTACCATAAGTTTTTTTTATCACTTTAGTCCTAAAATTTTTGAAAAACAATCACTTAAGTGCTAAAATTTTTGAAAAATGATCACTTAAGTGCCAACTCCGATGTTGTACATAATTTTTTGCCAAAAATTCGACATGGCATGTTTTTTATTAATTTCTGAAGCTGACATGGCTTGCCGGAGATTGACACTTAAGTGATTGTTTTTTCCAAAAATTTAGCACTTAAGTGATCGTTTTTCAAAAAGTTTAGCACTTAAGTGATCGTTTTTCAAAAATTTTAGCACTGAAATGATCCAAAAAAATTTCTGGTACTTAAGTGATCATTTTTCCTCCAATTTGGCACTTAAGTGAGCCGACGAAAACTTTTGGCACTAAAGTGAGCGCCGTACATAAGTTATAACACTTATAGTGTCCTTTTGCCGGAATATTTGGGTACTGATAAGCAAGTTCTACTGCCTGTCAATGAAGAGAACAAAAATGCAGATGAAGTGCAATATTCATTCTTATGGCCCCACAAAAAAGATTAATAGTCAATCGGGTTTTTGCTTAAATAGCCTTGTTACCCCCAAAAACATTACGTACGATGCCCCAAATTGCACAATGAATCCCTCTGCTATGCTGTAATGATTTCTCTGGAAAGAAGGGCTAAACATTCAACTGAAACTTCACATCGAGTTCAACAAATCTAACAATTTCATCAATAGGCAACGACTTCCCTCACTAATCTTCCAGTTTCACTCTCTCAACATATGAATACACAGTTTACCACCCCAAGATTGTAAAAGGGAATTTAGGCGACATTAATTGTCATCTTCATTTTCCTTTATCCCGTCTTTGTTTGTACAGCTGCCCAATTAGCCACAGCTCCTGCACAAAAAGATTTTTGTAAGTTTCTAAAACTCTAATTCCTCTAAGCAACATTAGAAAACAGCAAAAAGCCGATCATTTGAGATGTATTTCTTAGCACTTCTTATCAATCTTAAAACCTAAAGAGTCCTCTAGTATAGCTTGTGGTGAATGGAAGGGCTTCCATTGCAGATAATCACCTAGGCATAACCATTTCTAGAACATGTAGGCGATAATGGAGATCACACAAGAGTCCGTTTACATGATTTCTGACCCCAGTGAGACTTATCATCTGTCCTATGCACCAGTATTACTGAAATATTAGCCTTTGACTATAACATGATTTATGATACCTTGGAGAAGCTAAGTAGCTCCTCTCTCCTATCACATATGGAAGTTTTGCTGCTCGAACTATTGATGCTGCTACATAAGTGAAATTCATCCTTCTTCATTTTGTAACTTCTCTCTAACATTTGCAAATCCCACTAAGAAGCACACCTTTCCTGGAAAATAAACTGAACATATATAAGCATATCAACACAGAGTGTCTGTCTTCTTCACAATTACAATGATGAGTTGACTATGCTGTAAAGCTCCAGGATGAACCATAGTTACATGACCTTCCAGCACACATTCCATCTAATTGCTCACAGCATAACGAAGTTATCTCAATGCGAAGCGAGGATATCAACTTCGAAATATGTGAAAATGCAAATGAACACAGATCTCTAATAATTTGTTACATATCAAATAAAAACAACGCAATTGACATTCATACCTCCAGCTGGGAAACATAAAAGCAAGGAGAAAACATCCAAAGAGAATAAAGCTAAACAAAGCCAAACCAAACTAGGAAAAGAGAACATATAGTTGTACAAAATTAAGAACCTCTGGTTGTACGGAGGTATCATAATATCAATACCTTCATCATATTTTCAGTTATCAACTCGTGAAAAGGTAATTAAAAAGTGCATATGAAACTTCTCTGTTCATTTCCGTGAAAGAAATTTAATTGCAGAAAAGGGAAAACATCGGTTGTCCAATGAAATAAGTTACCTCAACTTGTTTGAAGTTAAGGGAACAATTTGTGGTCGGGGATCAAGAAGCTTTCAAGAGCAACGTGCACTCATCCATCGTTTCAGATTCATTAAATCATCTTCATCCTCGGATCCATGTTCAATTTCGCTTTCAGATTCCTCGTTTCTCCCTCTGATCCATGTTCAATTTGCTCTTCAGATTTGTCTGCTCCCTCTAATCCATCTCGGTCTCCCACAATCTGACTAACTTATTCGAGTTGAGTGAAGAATTTCATCCACATCTAATTTCTCGCAACACCTTATTCTAACTCCATCTCTCTTCAAGTTTGATAGATCTGGCAACTTCCGCAAAGATCCACAGGAATGAAGCTCCAAAAAGCTCAAATTCGGTGGTAGTTTGCCTCGAATCGCAACCATATCACTACAACCGACTACGGCAATCCACCATAGTAAGTTGGAATTACTCAGATCGAAATATATCTCCACCAGTGGAAGTTTCCCAAGCCACAATCGGTCTAGGTTCTGCCAAGTGTCCAACCCTCGAATCTCTGAGATTGCACAGCCACGAATCTCAAGAGTTGATAGCTCCTTCAAATTCGATATATCTGTTGGAGTTGGCGAATATTTCGAAGACCCTTGTTTCTCACACCGCACGCCCGCATGAGCTTAAGGAACCCAAGTGTTGTCGACGACATGTGACCCATGCGTGCGGAATGCGGGATTCGGGGTAGCGCCAAACCACGGGTATCCAGCGCCTGCTCGAGTGGGGTCTGAGGGCAAGGGCAATACCAGGGATTCGTGGATGAATATTCTGGATTTTGACCTGTTATCGAGACCAATAAAATGTACAGTAATTCTCATTTGATTTTAGTAAGTCTCGATGGGACTTGATCAATCACGGAGACTAACCAAATGGGAAAGACTAAATAGGGCAGTGCGTGGATGGATAACCCGATCACGATTATTTGCCTTGGGATTTGAACGTCAAGAGAATATTTTGAACCAATACGGGCTAATCTTAGGAGAATGGCGGATTTATATAGTCGATGCAAAATACGATCGGATCGCCAAAAAAAAAAAAAAATGATCCATCGCGGTGATTACGGATCGAAAAATACGCTGACGGTAAATCCCAATTTTAATCCAAATGATCGCGACCCCCGGTGCTAGTGATAATTCATCTCGTTCTCTCGAAATTCGAGGCCATCACGACTCGGACAATCCTAAGTCAATACGCATTAGGGGTGTCAACGGGTCGGGTTGGGTCGGGCTTTCTTAATGCAGGCGGGCAAAAACTATAGGGTCATGCTTGACCCGCCCAGACCCACCCAAGACCCTGTTCACCGTACACCCCCAAGACCCGGGTCGGGTCGGGTTGGGATATGGGTTTTTTTTTTTCGGATCAACTACGGGCCGTAGCGCCTGGCCGTGTCAAGGTCATAACATTCGAGCTCTTTTAAGGAATGTATAAAAAATCTTGGGATACGATCTGTATACCGTAGATATAATATACAGTGCTTGGCCCCAATCAGCTACCTTTATTTTCGAGGAAACTTCACTTAAAGTTCAGTTCTTTGTAGATGTCTATCAGTGATTCTTCAGGGCAATGAGGTCGCTGTAGATGGACACCCGGAAGATGCAACTCGCATATTCCCCCATGAAGCACCCTAGAAATATACAGGAAATAGTAGAAAGTTAACAATGGCCTCGAGACATTTTGACATCAACACGGCCCAATTGCCGTGGTTATTTTCCGGCGAAAGCCAGGTCGAAGTTAGAAGCTCAATTCCTTTAAGTCGTCTGCGATGAGGAAGCCGGCACCATCACACAAAAGCATTGAGTAAAAGGCCATAATATTAAAGCTCCCAATCATGAGAATACTAGAGTCTGCAATTCACAGGACCAGTGCGCTTTTTCAAGTAACCCTCGGTAACTTCTTCACAAAATCGCAAGTGTTTGCTACTCAACAAATGAACAGCCCATGCCAACCGCGAGAAAAGTTTGGAAAAGAAATATAAAGATATTCATGTGAAAAAGAATAAACGATATGGGATGCTACAGTGATTAGCCGCATTTTAGTAACGAACAATGTCCTGAAGGCAATCGTAGAAATGAGCAATCTTGATCTTTTGTCGGCCAGAGTAGATGGCCTCTGCAGCCCCACCATGCTCACCCTGGGCTGCCATCTCTACCAGCATGTAAAGCTTCTTGATGGGCATCTAAGAAAAGTACGAGCACAAAAGCACGAGGTAGAACTGTCTCTCTCTCTCCCCCAAAAACCGCGCTACTCCATTTGCAGGCAAACTAAGATAGCTAGCAAATTAGCATGCAGAATGAAGTTATCTCCTTAAGTCCTTAATCACGCGACTTAACGAATTTCTGTTGCACATCGTTGCTCTAACACAGAAAAACATAAGAAGGCACAAGTTGAGAGATCTAAAGCTTACATCATTCAAAGCCTCGGCAGCGGCATCAACGTCATCTTTAGAGAAAACGTTTAGCTGTTCCAACACCTGAAGGGGAACAAAAAGAGAGTCATGTATACATATATAGTTCATGATGATCTCAAACACTTCACGTCCACATTTTGAATTGACGCAATTTTATTAACAAAACTCTCCAGCCTGCAGAATTTGCTTAGGGAAACTTGCAAGAAAACCAGATTTCACAGTTGATTAAAGACGTCAATCAAAAACATTATTGGACTAGCACTTCTAAATGAGATCTAAACTATTCTCAAACATCAACCCCATGACTTTTTATAGACCCGCCCATCCCCCTCCCAACTACATTACCTAACCCACTCTCCCGCTCTAAAAAAGGAGCAAAAAAAAAGGAGCAAACAGATAAGTGAAGGCCTCCAAAGTACCTATCATGTTTCTGTGATCGGGACTATTAATTTCCTTAAAATTCACAATGTCTAGGCTTATCCAAAAGTTCAATCCCACATCCCTCGTCTTAAATTGAGATATAATAAAGGGACCTTTTGGATATGGGCACCTCTAGGCCTCAGATATTTGCAAGAGAATCAGAACATCGGGAAGTCAACAAATGACTGGTTTTTTAAGCAGATAAAATTCTCCTTCAAACAAGATAATGCTGTACATTTCTCCCTCTCTATTTCACGTTTTCCAGCAGAGGAGAAATGAAGAAAGAATGGCAGAAACAAGAATACTACATGCAAACACCAGAAAGCATCTACGGCAGCTTACCTTCTTCGCATCCTCTGTCTTCAACGTGGGGAGATGGTAAGTGACAGAAAAGGCATCGCAGACACCAACTGAATCCAAGAAACTCACTTCACTTGTTGTCCCAATCACAAGAAGCTTCTTTCCCTGGAAAAGAGAAAAGCCAAATATATGTGTATAATAAGCTAAAAAATTCAGTGATGTGAAAAGAATACTAGAATCAAACATTGTAAGTCAGAAACGACCAACTAAATCTATAGAGATAAAAACAGCTAATATAATATTATTACAATCACAAAACACAGAGGAACATGCACATACCGTAATTCTTAACTAGCAAAAGCAAAATTACCTATAACATATACTAAAGTGCGCCTGTATATGATAATGCCAAGTTCAAAGCATCCACATATTACAAAAGTTTCTTCCCCCAGGACAGCCTTGAGGAAACACGTGAACCTAGGTTGCACTTGCCACTTGGTCTGTTGCTTCATACAGTAAAACAAACTTCACTGCTGCCCCATCCCAAACAGGATAAGCAAACTAGCCAATCATTCTAAGGTCAACATGGGGGAAGTAAATGCCAATGAACTAAATCTTAATCTCTCAAACTCAAATTCCTGATCACCACCTGCATAATGACATCATTACTATGTTCCCTCAGTAACATGACTAGGGATTAAGAAATCATAACATTTGCGCCTCAAAGTGTTGCGCGATGGGATTAAGAAATTTGGCTGGATTTTGTTCACAAATCGCCGAAATCCCTCATGCTCTACCAACTTGAAAGGCAATTCATCAAGAATAAACATGATCGCCAATTCTTTTCCACTATCATCTTGATCAAATTTCCAAGGACCCGAGTCACTTTTTTGCCTTTTCTCAACATTTGCATATGGGAATTCCTTACATCTAGCTAAATGACGATGCATCGAACTGGTCCCTTGACCACTAGCACAACCAATACATGCCCCACAATATATACATTCAGCCTTTTCTTCATTAGGAATATGTTTAAAGTGTTCCCATACCGAAGATCTCGTCCTTCTTTGTGTCAAACTAGAAGCACTTGTCTCAGACATTTAGCAATCCTTTTATCTATGACACTTAGAACCCGGAAAGTATTACTATAATCAGAAATGTAGTCCTCAACATACTCTTGACAAATACAAATGGACACCAAACAAAAAGATGCCTCTCCTGTTAAGGTAGATGGTGCTCAAAATATCCAGGAACATAAGAAGGCCCCCTAAATGAATTCACACTTATATCCTTATCCAAGATGCACACATGAACAAGATTCAGAACTTCAGGTTTCTCACTAAGACAAAAATCAATCAAACGAAAAAAACAAGAGACTGAACTATTCAGAATCATTGCCAACAACACTTGAAAAAAAACGAAAAGAGAAAAGAAGAAACAAAGATAGCCTCCCAAGCCTCCAGCACTCCCCCCTATAACTCCATAAATACAGCAGAACGCTCAAAGATCCTCCCTCCCTCCCTCGCCGTCCCCACTTTCTCTCTCTCTCTCCCTCTCCAAAAAGGCTACTGCACCTGCAAACTGCAACTTTTGTCTAACCCCCCCTCCAGTTCATTTCGTCACACCTCCATTTCTTAAAACCTGCCAAGCCCTGTGCCACAAGCTCACTGCATCACATAGCACTTCCTCTCTCTCTCTCTCTCACTCTCTCTTACATCCCACCCACCAAAGACCCAAAAAAAAAAGAGAAATTTGGACAAAAATCCCGACAAGAATTAATCAATCGAGACACGCACGCGCAAACGCTGAACGCTCCAATTCATACTTCCTCCTCCTCCTCCTGTCCCTCACTCTCCACTCCACCCACGAATAACCCCCGAAAAAGAAAGAAAAAGAGGGCAAAATTTTGGGGCATAAAGATCCGACCCCAGATGTTCACCCTCCGCCCCGAGGCCCCCCTCCTTGTCGTGACACCACCGCACAAGAGATAAGTTTGTGACACCATCTGATAAAAACATACAAATCAGTGGTTCGGTTCGGCTGAAGCCGATCAACAGCAGCCAAACTTAGTCAAGTCCCAAACTTAATCAATAGGTTTTTATCAGACATGACGCATAGATGCTAAGACCTAATTAATCATGTTAAGTGTAGAGATTGAACGATGATTTTGTATGGTTTTCTTGCTTTTTCGTTTGTGTTTTGGGTGGATAAGAAGTTGGAAGGTGTGTGCTTACTTCAAGATGAGCATCTCCCACTTGTCAAACCCGGCATTCCTGAGATTCGTCCTCTGCAGCTCCTCCTGTCACCACAAACCAAAAATATATGAGTTCCACTAGCTAGACAACCTACCAAATGACACCAATTAACAAGCATCTTCCAGCAATGTACAAAGGCAAAACACTTTATAAGAGAGTTTTGGTCATTGCATATCTTATATCACAACAATTCCTTACACTATGAAAGTGGAGATCCTTCCATTTGTTTAGTCACAAATCTACACAGTTAAATTCCTTCACTACTCATGTTAAAGATTTTGTCACATCTATCATTACCTTCATCATGATTAATAACTTGTTGATGATTTATAACTTTGGAAGGAAAATGAAAATGGTTGCCCCAACCTAACATCACATTGCAATGTAAGAGAACACCATAAATAATCCATTATTTGGAATCTCTTCTATCAAGCAGTTCAATGACAAACCTGGTGAGCACACTTAAATACACCAATGTCACTTCCATAAGCAGCAAAAGTATATTCTTGATAGGATGCGAGAGCCCGTATTTTCTTTGGCAATTGAGGACCTTCACAAAAAATGTTACTTGTTACTCGACTAAAGAAAGTGCCAGAAAACAAAAAGCAACGAGAAGTAAAGGAATTCCCTATTTAATAGATAGCATGATCAAGCATATTATTGACAACCCAGCCCATGAAACTGTCATTACAAAATATTTCAAGCAGTTATACTTCCCAAACGGGCACTGCCAATTAGCTTTTTCCCTTCTAAACAGAAAAAAGAGATTGTGAATACCGGCGTAAAAATAACTCGAAAACCGCCCAAATCAGAAATGTAAAAAGGCATTCAAGTAGCTCAAAAACTGCCGTGCCCATGCCATTTCCCAATGTACTTGACCCAAAGGGCCACAGATGAAACGAATTGGAGCGCAGAGGCAGAGACAGCAAAACAGAGGCCAAGATGGTCATCTGCCCCAAGCGCACACCCTTGGTTTATGTACTCACCAACAAGCACCAAGCTCAGCTTCGCGCACTGCAAGCATCAAAGGCAACGAGTCAAATCGACAGGCGACGCAGACCGACGACAGGGTACTTATTAGCTTCGAACTTCTTCTCCCACCTGATCAGTGTATGGAGGAGGACTGCGAATCGGAGAGGGGAGAGGCGATTCGGAGATCGAGGATGAGGACGACGGGTGTTCCAGGACGACGGAGTCCCGCTGGGTGTTCCAGGACGAGGACGATTTGGAGATCGAGGGCGACGAAGAGGACGACGACGACGACGTTAGACCTAGGGTTTTTTCATCTTGCAGTGCTATGCGCGCAGAGAGCGGAGAGAGAATGGGAGAGAGACTGAGAGAGGGAGAGTCAGTGGGTCGGCCCAGAGTGTAAATGGATGGGCCGATTATACCCCAACCCTAGTGGTACCACAAGTTTTAGGGTCAAATTGAGACCCGACCCCAAAATACCCTAAATTTTAGGGCCGAGTCGGGCCGAGGCGGTTCGGGCCGGGTTTTGTTGACACTCCTACTTTGTATGACCCTTTGTCTGACAAGCGCACGAGTCTTCGGAGTCTTCTCTAAACTTCCTCTGAGCTGTAGAGTCGAGGCCATCCTTTGTTAACTGCACATGGTGGAAATCGGATCGAGTCCACCAAGCAGCTTTTTGAAACCATGTACTGCATGCAAAAAGCGCTTTTGTGAACATGTAACTTTGCCCGGCAATCCTAGAGAATTTACCACGGCACTAGGGAACAGTAATGTCGCCGACTCTTGAGCGTCGTCATCAACTGTGCCTATGTTAATTTCTTCATTGCCATTCGTCTCCTCGGCATCTCTTGTTCACCTGCTCAAAATTAGTTTGACAAGTGAGAATCTTATTTTTGAATTCAAATTTTTGGCTGAGTACAAAATGGGTATGGAAGTCATCATGGTCTTAAAATATTTCTCCCTCTCTTTATTATGTCTATCGTTAAGAGCATTTGCAAGCTGAATAACTAATGGCTTACGGGTGCGCTGGCATTGGCATAACGTTAGAAGTACTTATTCAAACTCACTTCTCTGAGTTGTAGACGTCTGGCCAAAAAGAGTACTGCGCACAAAAGCAGGAACCTACTTCTCTGAGTTGTCAAATATGTACGATCAAACACTGTCACTTCACCCCGATATTCTCGAGCATTCATCAATCCAGAACGACTTGTAGAACGACCTTCAACATCCGCCTGTATAGTATAGAAAAATCACTACACGTGAGGTTCATGAAAATCAAAGAGCATAATATCGTCACCATCAACCCTTGAATGTCACAACCCCTCGCCCGTGGCATGACTTTGCCGTGAAGCAGCAAGCGTCAAATCTGAATTAAATCTTAGAAACGGGGCAAAAAAAGCAACAGGTTATAACCTCAAAGAGGAAGAGATGTGGCCATAGGTTAAGGAACAAGCAGAAGAAAACTAATTCGAACAGAGCATTGAAACAAATGTGAATAGACAAATGCATAAAAGCTAGTGTGTAACATACCACAGATTCAGTAGGTCCGCAATCCCGTTCTACATTTCCTTGAACTTGTCCTCTTTCCCAGATGAACCGATTCCTATGTTGATCATATTAGACATTATTACCTCCCAAAAAATGAAGTAATCATACATCGAAAAATATATATTTGAAATGAAACAGTTTTGCCAAGTGTCATCTGTCGGAGCTGGAGGCTCAAATGATCCGATGGTATATGCAGCTTTCGAGCCAGATTCAAAGCTCGCAGTCAGTGCACATTTAAAGAGACCGAATTAGAATGAATTCACATTGTTCAACCTTCTAACAGAAACTAGAAGATCTTCATCAGCTCAACCATATTAGGCAAGCGGTCTTTGTATAGCCCTTTGCCATACAAGCAGAACAAGTCTTCAGAGTCATCTTGAAACTTCCTTTCAACCGTAAAGAACGACCGCATCCTTTGGCAATTGCACATGGTGGATCCACCGAGCTTATATTCCTAGTTACTTAAACCGGATTTGTACTTTCAACTTGATCAATCCCGTCATCATCGTTACTGATGGCGATCGAGTTCACCGAGCGGCTTTTCCGTTACCATGTATTGCCTGCAAAAAGTGCTTCCGTTCGCCAACTCTTGATTTTTGCTATCAACAGCGCCAAGGTTATTTTCTCCATTGTCACTCTTCTTCTCAGCATGCCCCGTCTACCTGCTCAAAGTTTGTGTGACAGGAGTGAAAGAATCTTCTTTTTGACAAAAACTGTCAATATGGGGGCACAAAATACCCATAAATTCAAATTTATTGCAAGTGCAAAATGGGTTTGGAAGTCATGGTCTTAAAAATGTTATCCATACTAAAGGCACAACGTACATTCATAGGTCATCAAGTATTGCGATCACAATATATTTTCCAAAACCAATTCTAAAAATGTGAAAAAAATACCATTGATGAAATTTACGACGAGAAATATACGATTGCAGTAAAATATAGACTTCTGCAAATAAATTTTTTTGAAAAAGAAATACTAATAATTTTTTTCCAAGGCACAACGTCCTTATTTTAGCTGTATTCTTCTTCTTTGTACACGCACCATTCAAAATAAAAGTGCGCTACTTTCACGACACCAAAAGCTTCCGCACTGTGGGCCAATCTATTTTACTAAGAAGATGGGAGTTAATATTTTAAATTCACACAAAATTACTTGAAATGAAGAGAATGGTGGCACTCTATTGCTATCATTTTATTATGTATATAATTACAATTATCTATGTTCCGAATGTGCTTATGTGCCCATGTTCATCTCCATCCAACTATCAAGCTATAAGAATCTTTCCACTTTTGAGTGGGTCAGCTGCCCCCACTTTTTACTACTATGTAGTGCCACTATTGGATGATATCGTGGAGCAAGTCCTCTACCTTGTACAACACTCTCGGCAGCCTCTTGAACTACCACTCGACCTGTTGTTTTGAATTGCCACTTCTCGGCGTTTAAAAGCACCGGTCTCGAAAATGTCCTTAAAAATCTGGAGCTCATCACTCGTGTCGCATACTGATTAGTGATGGAATCAGCTAGCTTTATGGCAAGGTTGAGAAACAATGATTCTGCCCTTTTCATGGGGCGGAAATTAAACGGTGTCATATGGACTAACATAAAAAAAATCATTTTTTGTTAAAGTAGTTGAAAAATCGGTAACAAAACCCAAAAATATGGTTATCATGAGAATCATATCACAAACCAATAAATTTGCATATAAGAAACCTATTCCGATTATCATTCTTTTATGACAATATGATGTATGACAATTGAATTTTTTTTATTTCCTCGTGCTATATAAAGATAAACTAAAATAATGCTATGATTTATATAAATATGAATATGAGATGATGTAATTATATCTGCGAAGTCTGGAATATATGTAACAATTTACATGTTGCATACTTACTTGACAAACAAAAATGTATAAAATGAGCACAATAGGAATTATTTTTTCCCAAATAATACAGGGGTGTTTTAAAAGTATTTACTGCAGTAGGCTGCTTAGGCTCCGTAGCCGCTTAAGCCGCAATGTTGGTGGAACCTTCCTTGCGCTTAAGCTTCCCCTCCAAGTGAAGAGAGTTTAAGTCCCAAAAAACAAAAACAAAATATTAAGTAATAAGTACCGCGACATAGAGTTTAAATGGTACATGTGACATCTGAAATTTTCTATCGTAGTTGATAATATTTAAGATGTTAAGTTAGTGAGAGTTATTGAAGAAAATAAAATTAATTTAGCAATTGTCAATGGGAACTAATATGCTCTAGAATACGTATCAATAATTTTTTAACATTAAAATCTTATTGAGTTAATGTGTCTTTATCTATATCTTTAGTTAATAATTTTAGTGGTTTCAAAATAATTTTTTGATTTATTGGCGTTTCAAACGAATATCAATTTCTTTTTTTATTTAAAACTAGAAGTCGAGCTGCCTAGACAAAGACACTCCAAACGATATAAATATGGAGGAGATCTAAATCAAGGCCGGACAACAAGATGATGGCAGCCATAACACAATAGTCCACGGACCAAAGACAAGACAAGTTGTCAAAAGACAATTTCAATGAAAAGCTTGAAGTGCCATATCCTATGTCAAGATAAATATCACAGCTAAAAATAGTTTATGGATATGATTTGACAACAAAAAGTGCAAATAGTGTAAATTTTAGTTTTCATTGAAGCGGTTGTTCGAATAATATAAATATTAGAGTGAAAGTAACTTAATTACCTAACTCCCTTTTTACGTTCTCTTACTTTTGCAAGTTTTGATTGTTGGAAATCCCTGGGATATTGTTGCATTGATTTTGCAGGAATTTGAACCAGAAATCCCTTTGAGAAATATTACTAGTCTTACTAGATTTGAAACATAGCACAGTATTGAATCTGATTTTTGGGAGGTTAAATGTTGATACTCCTAGAGTGAGAAATATGGGGAATCGATCCATCGACTCTTCATCTGGATGTCAATCTAGGATTTGAACCAAAGTTAGTGAAGAACTTGTGCCTGAACACTTTGAACACTTTGGTGGTGAGATAAACCGATAACAAAGGTGGTGAGATAACCATCTTCGACTTGATTGTTGACAAATTTAGTCCTATAATTGTTCTTTCAGTAGAGGTTAAAAAATTATGCTCCAATTCTATTGTTTAGCATTCATCATTACATCAGGTATAGGTTTAAGAAGCTCTCACAAAGCTAGTTGATTTTTGACGCTCATAACCTTTTCGTCCGATCCAATTAATGCAATTTTTGCACCTACGAAAAGCTAATTAGTCGAACTCTTTTTCAATATATGATATGCTCCCATTTTATTATTTTGCATTCATCAAGACATCAGGTATAGACGTAAGAAGCTCTAACAAACCTAGTTGATTTTTGACCGCTCATAACATTTACGTCCAATGGCCAATTAACTTGATTTTAGCGCCTACAAAAACCTCATTAGTCTAAATTTCATATTTTAAACAGTCCATATTAGAAAGAAAGCACATTAGCCAAACTTTCATATTTTAAACAGTCTATATTTCAAAAGCAATGTATCACGAGTATTCCATACTTAGAGTTTTTGTTTGTTCGAATCCATACTTAGAGTTTAAATGGTACATGTGACATCCGAAATTTTCTATCGTAGTTGGTAATTTTTAAAAAGAATGTTAAAAAGGAAATGAAAAAAAAAAAATTAGTTTTCATTGTCTTCAAAAGCAATATCCTAGAACATGCCAAAATAACTCAAAACAATAAAAAAAAAAGTTAATGTGTCTTTTTGTTATACCTTTTGTTAAAATAACTATCTTTCCAAAATAGTGTTTTTTGTTTAAGTCGAATACCTGTCTAGAACTGTCTAGACCAAACACAGTCCAATAAATATGGAGCTCTCCTTATGGAAATCCCCAAGTTGGAGATCTACATCAAGGCTGGACAACAAGACAATCATGGCCATAATACAATAGCCCAAGGACCAAAGACAAGACAAATTGTCAAAAATAGTTTCAATGAAAAGCTTAGAGTTTCATATCCTATTTCAAGATAAATATCACGGCTAAAAGCAGTTTATGGATATGATGAAAGTGCAAATAGTGTACGTTATAGTTTTCATTGAAGGGTTATTCGAACAATATAAATATTAGAGTGAAAGTAACTTAATTGCCTAACTGCCATTCTTTTTCTTTTGCAAGTTTTGATTGTTGGAAATCTTGTTGCATTGATTTTGCACCAGAAAATCCTCTTGAGAAGTCTCACTAGAGGCATTGAATTTGATTTTTGTGAGGTTAAATGTTGATACTCCTAATCCATCGACTCTACATCCAGATACCAATTATGCTAGTATTTGAACCGAAGTCGGTGAAGAATCCGTGCACAAACGCATTGGCAACGATGGGTGGTGAGATAAACCATCTTTAATGTCCAATTGACTCAATTTTTACACCAACAAAAAGCTCATTAGTTGAACTTTCAATATATGATATGCTCCTGTTCTATTGTTTCGCATTCATCAAGACATCAAGTATAGATGTAAGAAGCTCTAACAAACCTAGTTGATTTTTGACCGCTCATAACATTTACGTCCAATGTCCAATTGACTCGATTTTTGCGCCTACTTAACTCATTAGTCGAACTTTCATACTTTAATAAGTAATGTCAGAAAATTCATTAGTCAAACTTTCATATTTTAAACCGTATATATTACAGAAGCAATGTATCACAAGTCTTCCATACTCTTTATGGGGTGATATCAGATTGCGACATGTGTGGATAATGTTATTTATAAATGTTCTTTTGGAGAGGTTAAAAAATTATGATGCCATTCTATTCTTTGGTATTCATCAATACCTCAAGTATAGGGATAAGAAGTTGTTTTTGCATGCATCAAAAACTTTGCATGAGAATCCCTCTCCCAAAAGAACATTTATAGAAAAGATTATCTACATATGTCGCAATGCGATATCGCCTCACGTTTGTTGAGATTATGATGAATTGCTCGTTGTAAAACATATTATACATGTATATACCACGTTTTGTGTTATTTGGGAAAAAATAATTCCTAGTGTGCTCATTTTATACATATTTTCTATAGTATGAACACGCGAACTCTATGCAACAAAATAAAGTGAAGAATACCAAAAGACCAATAGCAGAAACATATAATGGACTAAGTAAAATACTCCAGTTCTACTTGGAATGCCAAAGATCACACGAAAGAGCACGTTCAACCATAATCAATTAGAACCAAAGACATTGTGCATCAAACGATCCACAACACATGTTCAATTTGCTAAATACCAAATAAACAAAACAAAAAAAAAAAGACTCTTACGAAAACCGCAAATCAAAACAATACATACCAAGCTACTAAAATATAGCATATATAAATCATCTTACATGACAAGAATGCGTTGTGCCTAAGGTTTAGGAGCGGGAGCCGGGGCTAGAGCCAGAGCTAGAGCCGGTGTCGGAGGTCATGCGGTGGAGGAGGAATTGGAGGCAAAGGGTCATGCTGATTGGCCACTGATCTAGACAGCTTTGGTGAAGTTGAAGGCAGATGGGTAGTGGGCAGTGGAAATTAGGATCACTCTTTGATTGAGTATGTTGCAGAGTAAAACCCTAGTTTTTGAATTGAGAATGGACTTGTTGGCTCTCAAATTGGCCGGATTATGTTTTTTTCTTCCTTGTATTATATATTTTATATATATTATGTCAAACATGAATGTAATTATTTCTGTAAATATATATAATTATAATAAATATTAAACAGTTAAAAAAAAAGAGTAAAAGAAGTTATGGATAAATTGGTTCGGTTTCGAGTTCTATTCTGAAACCAACCTTGCAAGGACGAGGTTAGTCCAATGCATGAAAGTTGATCTAAAACTACATTTTAATCAAAACGTGAAAAAAGAAGTATTAAGGACATCAACATAGGCTTTCCAATCCACATAGATTGTGAAGTTAAGATATGTTGGGTTGAAAAGCACCATCAAAATGACTAATGCTGGATTTATGAGATATATGAAACCGATGCCTGATGTCAATCTAGAACCTTTCACTTTGTAAATCATTTTGCATAATTAATTGCACTTTGCATCTTGTAAATTTAGAAAGACCCCCTCCAAAAATTTAGAAATACACATATGCCTGCAATGGTAGAGAACCCCCTTATAAATTAATGGAATAAGTGTATTGGAAGTCTTCAAACTTGTCACAAATGTGCAATTGAGTCCTAAAAATTTTCAAAAAGTGCAATTAAGTCATAAATTTATTATGAAAGTGCAATCGAAATATAAAACTTTCAAAAAGTGCAATCGAATTATAAAACTTATCATGAAAGTACGATCGAGTTCTAAAACTTGCCAAGAAAGTCATAAAACTTTCAAAAAGTGAAATCAGCAGAAGAATTTGATTAAACTAATTTGACAAATTTTAGGACTTTATTGCACTTAAGTTTAGGACTCAACTGTATTTCCAAAACTCAATTGCACTATTTAAAAGTTTTAGAACTCAATTGCATTTTTATAACAAGTTTTAAGACTTTCAATACATTTATTCCTAAATAAATTTTTCTGCAAGGACAATATATGATAAGTTCTTTCAGGCCAATCAATGCCAGGGACTTAATAGCAAAGAAAGAGGGAACAAAACAATAATATCAAACTCATGGATGGAGTTCCGACACACACATGGTATCACACCCTCTTCCTCTAAAGCTGGACCCCGACTAAACACGGCCAACTTCTCCCAACTATACTTCAGCCTCCTCGACTCCTCCCTCGAGATGTCGTACCCATTCTCGAGCACATCCTCGGGCAGCCTTCGGAGCATTGACAGCCTCCCCGCAAGCGAGCTGACCATCGCGTTGTCGTTCGTCCTGAAGGCAATCCACTCGAAGCCCTGCTCACTCGACTTCTTGACCACCACGAAGTTCTGCCAGATGACTAGGAGCCTAGCGCTGCCCCTGTGGCTATCCATGTAATAGCTTCGCGCTGCCATTGCATTCTGCACAACAAAAAGTTTACGTAAGCCTAACAATCGATTGATATGACCAAGTTTTAATTGAGTAAACATTAGAAAACTATTTCGCACTGTTCTGGTATCAAATGACAAATGACAAGCATATTGTGATTTAGTGGCCAATCTAAAGATTAAATAATATGAAAGAAAAATTGATGAAATTTGTTATATCCTACAAAAAGGTCCAATCAATCTAGGTCCAATGTGGCATGACCCCCAAGGCTCCTCAAGACCAAGCCTGTGTGGGTTGGAATTTGAATCATGCATGTAGTTTTATAGGTGAGTATGAACATTACAACTAGGCCCAGACCATAAAAAAAATCATATATAACATTAATTTTCTGTGATTTCCTCAATTTTGCTCACCCTGTAAAGAACACCTCTCTCCCCAATAAGCTGCAAGTAGCTCAAAAGATGGGGAGGCGAAAGCTGTCGAGTGTCGTGATGCGTCCACCTCTCTCTAAGCCTGAGTGTGCACAATGTCTCCTCCAAGCCATTAGCATTTAGCACTAGCATCATCGCTAGCGTCCTTGTAGACGCTATTGCCTTGCTAGCGCCTCCCCCGCCATTCGCATTCGCGCTCCCACTCCTCGCCCCTCTCATACTGTGGTCTGAGGACCTGGAGCTCATTCTGGACCTCGACGACGGGGCCCCGCCAGTCATCCTGCCCCGCAAGCCTTCGAGCTAGCTCGGTTCTCGACGTTGAAGGTCCAATTGATTGATATGAACAAGTTTTCGCCCAGTTCTGGTTCGGATCTCTAAAGAGACATGCGTGATCGTTCATGGAGTTTTCTTATGCATCGTGCGACGTGTGTTTTTGGCACTTTAGAGATCTTAACTAATGAATGAGATCGTTGACTATGCTCCGTTTTTTCTTGGGTCGATGACGGTGTTCCCTTGGTTCGTGATCAATTAAAAGACGAGATCAAGGTGTTAATATGTAATGGCTTTTCGGACAACAAATGAATGGGCAGTTAAGAACGATGATGATTAGTCGTATCCAATCTGTGAGGTGGCTAGAACTTCATCTTGAGCTCTAATGAAGAGAGAAACCCCTCTCAAATAGACGACACGTCATTGTACGTGAAAGTCAATAGCCCATCTTACCAAATGGAAAAAAAAAAAAAGCGTATTGAAATTGCTAAAACTTATCACGAAAATAATGCAATTGAGTCCTAAAATTTTTAAAAATTATAATCAAGTCCTAAAATTTATCACAAAGTTACAATCGAGTCCTAAAACTTTCAAAAAGTGCAATCAAGTCCTAAAATTTATCGCGAAAGTGCAATCGAGTTTTAAAACTTTCGAAAAGTGCGACTAACGGAATGACTTAATTAGACCAATTTGACAAGTTTTAGGACTTGATTGCATTTTTTGAAAATTTTGAGACTCAATTGCACGTTTGTGAAAGTTTTGAGACTTAATTGCACTTTCGTAATAAGTTTCAAGACTTCCGATGTACTTATCCCAAAAAAGAACTAGTAGCTGAGATCATGAACTAAAAGCCAACACCAAGCCTCTTTGTCGGGCCACAACAGCTTTGCCCGAGTCCAGCAACAAATGTCGGCCCGCGCTGGTGCGTGGCTGGCGGGCACACCACCGCGGCCTCAGCTGCACTAGCCCCTCCCTTCCATTTTTTCAGATTTTTTTTCAGAAAATTTGGAAAGCAGTATTTCGCGTTCTAATTGCCACACCAGATGCCACGTAAGGTGACATGTCAGTATCTACCAGTCACGTCAGTAGGTCCACTCGTATTTCTAACAAATGGCCAATTTGAGCAAAACAATATATAATTTAAGGACTCGGTTGCATTAAAAAAAATTAAGCGGCGTGATTGAATATTTTGTAATAGTTCGAGGGCCTCCTATCCTTTTTTCCAAGCGATAATTCAAGCCATAAATCTTCAAATCTGCATCACTTTTTTTTTCCTTTCCACTCTTGAACTTGAGCAGCCTTCCATTGCCTTTGTGGTCTTCTCATCGTAAGTAACCATGCGACACCGTTAGTTGTTTCGATCATAATGGCACGAGCACGACCTAGGTTCACTACGACGGATGGCACCCACATCCGTCCCCCCTTTCTTGCTCATTTGAAATTGTTTTGCGACCAAACTGCAAAATCCTCTAAATGTAGGGACTATAACTTAATTTTTTACTATTATAGTGGTAACAATAGAAGTTGACAATCTTTCAATGATGCCCCGCTTTGGAAGCACGATGCCAAAGAGAAAAGATTGTTCCGTGCTTATCATTTGAATTAGATGTAAGTTCTAACTTCTATTAGCACGTGCAAACAATTTTCCTTTTTTAAAACTTCCAAAGTTCTTGCGCTCCTTCTTAAATTTAGCTCATTAGATTAACAAAGTATATGTTTAGCCATGATAATCAGTTAAATCACATGATTAACGAATATTTCATACGGTAGAAAAATCTTGCGATTTTTATAATTAATAGCTTGTAATTTTCATTTGGTTATTTTTATATGTTTATACCGTTAGAATATTTCATAACTTTTTTTCTTGTTAGATATGTCAAATTTTTTATCTAACAGATTTTACAATTGAAACAAAAATAAGTGCCTTTGTTTTCTGAAAAAAGGTCTTATCTAATCTCATTTTCTTTATAAAAAAAAAAAGGTCCTATCTTTACTTTTTGGCTAAATAATGAAGAAAAAGTAAAGAAAAATGTTGAAAAGGAGGGAAGGAAAGATTGGCTAAAAAATAGGAAAATGAAACGAAGTCTGCCTAAGATGTTGAAATTTAAACTTCTCATCCCTCGAAAATGATTTGGCTACTTGTTTTGTGATAACGATGTAAGAATAATTGTGACCCACATGATGTTATTAAATTAATGATTTAATAATTATTATACTAATCATATTTGTTACAAAAAGGTGCGATTCTTACGAAACAGAATGTGCTTTGATGGAAGGCATCTATTGATCTCCCGCACGGGTGAAGAGAAGACCAGACTCTATTTATACGAAAAATAAATGTATCATATACGAAAAATATCTTCATTCACTCGTTCATCCCCATCTCTCAAGCGAACACTTTTAAACAAGCAGAAACAAATCAGCACCAAAACCCAATCACAAGTCACTTAGCTGAATCGGATTCGAGAGAAAACGACTAAAGAGAAAGGGAAAAAAGCAAGAAAGACTTACCCTGCCCAAACCAAGATACCGTCTCGGCCATTCCTGGCGAGCTTCCTCGTTTGGGATAGGGGCCCCAATGAACCGGCACTCGAATCCTCAGCCACCATTCCCTCCTCCGGAGATATCCCCGGGAAGTTTTCACATTCCCGCTCTGTCTTTCAAACTGGCCTCAGACTTCCTCCAAAATCGAGAACGATAAATAACCCTTCCTTCTCCCTCCTGCATCATCGCTTCCCTCGCCACCCAATCTCTATCACTGTCCCTCGCGTCCACCGGAGACAATGCCGAGCAAGCGGAAATCTGGTGTTGGATCAGCTTCAGCCTCCACCGAAAGGAGGGGAAAGGCAGAGAAGCTAAAGGAGGCGCCCGCGGAGGTGGAGGAGCAGCAGCTCAAAAGGGTGCGCCAAAGTCGTCGGCACGAGCAGTCTTCAAATGGATGCCATTCTTGGCGCGCACTTTTGAGCTGCTGCACCTCCACCTCCGCGGGTGCGGTTTTTATGTGACTTCCTAAAGCGAGCTTCTAATAATTATGGAAACTAAAATTAAGAAAATATATAAAGGTCAATACTACGAAAAACCCCATTTTGGTACATTTATGATAAACTTACCTCAAATTAATTTTTTTATCACAAAAAATCCTAAACTGGTACACTTATGACAAATTTACCCCAAACTAATGTTTTGACCATAAAAAATCCTAAATTGGTACATTTGTGACAAATTTACCATCCATTAAATTGAATTAATACAAGAAAAAATCACAAACTAATACACCTAGGACAACCGGAGGGTAAAACCTCAAATTGGCACATTCATCAACTATCATGTGTCATTTAACTAAGCAATTTGATAGTAAAATTTAACAGAAAGTAACTAAGGGTAAATTTGTCACAGGTGTACTTGTTTGGGGTTTTTGGGGTCAAAAAATTAGTTTTGGATAAATTTATCACAAGATTATCAGTTTAAGGTTTTTCGTGGTAATAACCTAATATATAAATAAATCTAAATTTCCCTAACTACGCCCATAACCATATTTTTGTGATTTTTTTTAAATGAAGATGCAATCTAAAATTACTAGCATGCAAGATGTTTAAAATCCCATATTTTGTAGAATGCCCGCCTAGAAAATGCTAAACACAAAAAGGAAAGATACTTCACCATCAATCTAACATTTCCCAAGTGAAAATTCTCATGTGGATTAGGCAAGTATATATGTCAAACATGGTATATTAGATTGCTTGATATGGACGGACACATATCGACTAAGAATCACCCGGGTTAAGCAGGTATCTAAATACGGTCAACGAGAAAATCAAAAAAGGATGTGTTAATACCGCCCCCTTTTTGTCTACTTTTGTTAATACCCATGCATGATATCGACGTGACATTCAAGGGTAACCTGTCGATCGCGTTAGCATTTTCATTAAGATCAACATGAACAAAAAAATCATTTTGTTAGATAATATAAGAGTATGAGGGTATTTTAGTCTTTATTATGTCTAAGGGTTACGGTGTATAAGTACCAAGTATTTTTTCTGAATAAACTAATTTTTACTTTGCCGTCTAACATGGTATCAGAGCCAGCCTAAACCACCGCCCACCGACCATTGATGTAAGATCATGTCAGCGTCGCCAACCAAACTGACCCAGGTTCCAGATGTGAAATTGGTGAAGTGCACGCGAACTGGTTGTGAAATTGGTGAAGTCTGAAGTTTATGTGATTTTTTTTTTTCTATGTGATGTTGTGGCTTCTTATGATGATATGGTAATCTGTGGTGAGTTTGATTGAGAGAATCGTGCTGTGGTTGTGATGTGTTGAGGTTGATATGTGTTGGTAGTGGTCTTATTTGGTGTAGAGCTGTGACTCGTCCTGGTTGAGGTTGGACATTGGAACTGATTTGGTGGAGTTGACTGTTGGATATCTGTTATTTTGCTTTGGAGTGATTAGAGTTTTGTTGAAAACATGAGTAATAATGATCAGAAACTTACTGCTGGGAGTAGTTCTGTTGAAGTATTTACATCTTCTTGATTTCGGTGCCACTGATTTTTAAATTGGAGGGATCGGCAATTTTCTATTTGGAAGAAAATTATGAAAGGTTGACTTTGACGGGTAGGAATCAAAGCATAATCACTTGACTGAATCTAAACCGGCTAATGATGCCAATTGGGATGTGGTTGATGCACTCATTTTGAGTCAAATGTTGGGGTCTATGGAAAAAGGAGTTGTTAGATTGGTCACTCATTGTGATACAGTGAAACAGTTGTGGGAGTATCTAGATGTGTTGTATTCTGGTCGGAATAACCTTTCTCGAGTTTATGAGCTTTCACAGGCATTTTATCGATTTGAGAGAAAGGGGCGTCCTATCTTTGAACACTTTGCTGACTTCAAGAGATTGTATGAAGAGTTGCATGCTCTACTTCCTATTTCGAATCGATGTTGAGCGGATCGACTTCAAAGAGAGCAATTGGCTGTTATGGTATACTTGGGAAGTGCAGGTCCGAATATGAAAATGTCGGATCACGATTCTTGCAGGGAGAGATAGTGGCATCATTGACAAATACATTTGCTCGTGTCCTTGGGTGTCTCATGAGCCTTCCCAAGATTCCACATCCATGGCGGGTAATTCAGCTCTTGTATCTCGGTCCCGTCTTGGAGGAGTTGGTAGAGGTGACCTTTGGTTATCGAGGTGGATATCGTGGACGTGGAGGTGCTGGTCGCGGGTTTGGCGAGGCTCACTTCCTTCATCCGCGATCTCATCGGGTGATACATTTAGCTATTCGAGTTTGTCATTCTTGTGGTACACCGGGACACATTCGGAAGTTTTGTTATAAACTTCATGGTCGGCCATCTCAACAAGCAACGTGACTAATGTGGGTGATGCAACCGAGTGCGGTACTCAACCTTTTGCTCCATCGAATCCTCCTCCTCGGCTACCTTTGTTCAGACGGGTAATGCAACAGCGTGTCTCTCTTCCGCTCTCGCTCACAGGTCATTGATTCAGGTGCTTGGATCATATGACAATTTCAGGTACCTTTTTTTGATTTTCATAAGACTATATCCATGGTTACCTTAGCTGATGGCTCGTTATCCTGATTAAGGGAATAGGAACTTGATTCCACTCACATCATCTATCTCTTTGTCCTCGGTTATGTATCTTCCCAAATTTCCTTTCAACCTCGTATATGTCATCGATTCGTCTTACCAAAACTTATAAGCATTCGGTAACCTTTTACCACGATTCTTGTGTCTTTCGAGGATTTGAAGGCGGGGAAGGCGATTGGTAGAGGACACCTCTAGGGGGGCTATATATGTTTGATGAGGACCTTTGGTGTTGCACATTACGCATCTTCTCCACATCAAGTTCATTGTCATTTGGGTCATCCTTCCTTGGCTACTTTGAAGAAGTTAGATAGTCGGTTTAGTTCTTTATCCGGTCTTGAGTGTGAGTCATGCCAATTTGGCAAACTTCATCGTATTAGTTATAGTCCAAGAGTCAATAAGCGGTCATCTCGACCATTTGATTTAGTTCATTCGATGTCGGGGGGCCATGTCTGTGTTATCTAAGTTAGGATTCGGATACTTTGTTACTTTTGTTGATGACTATTCAAGAGTTACTTGGTTATATTTAATGAAAAATCGTTCGAGTTGTTTTCCATATTTTATACGTTTGTGAATGAAGTTCATACTCGTTTTTCATTCTGTTCGTGTTCTTGAGTGATAATGCAAAGAGTATTTTTCTCACACCTTCAATAACTTCATGACTCAACGAGGCATTCTTCATCGATCTTCTGTTTCGGATACACCACAACAAAATGGTGTTCTTTGAAAGGAAGAATAAATCATTGCTAGAAGTTGCTCGTTCATTATTATTTGAAATGAAGGTACACAAATCTTTTGGGCTGATCACGGTCATATTTGCTTGTTATCTTATCAATCGCATGCCTTCTTACATTCTTCAAGGTGGAATTCCACACTCTCTCCTTTTTCCATTCGCACCCTTGTTTCATCTCTTGCCTCGTGTATTTGGGTGTATACGCTATATCCGAGATCATCGTCCGGGTATATCTAAACTCGATCGGATCTCTTAAGTGTATTTTTGTCGGATATTCTCGCACACAAAAGGGGTATAGGTGTTATTGTCCTTCTTTGCGAAGTATTTTACTCTGCAGGATGTCTCCTTTTTGAATCCACCATCTATCAAGATGAACTTGTTGAGTCTCCTATAGTAGAAGATGATGTCCTTACATATGTTGTGAAATCTGCTATGGAATCTTCACTGTTCCTCCAATTCAACATGTATCACAAGCAGGCCTTTTCGTCGGCATGTCGAGCCCCCCTGCGGATGTGCCTCCATCTACTTTGTCTCCCTCGTCTTACGAGGCACGAGGTAAGTCCTTCTCTCACTAATCTTGATATCCCTATTGCACATCGTAAAGGTGTTCGTAGTTGCACTCAACATCCGATCACTCAATTTGTTTCCTATTCTGGTCTATCTACTTCTTTTCGTGCTTGCCTAAACACTATCGATACACATTCCATTCCAAAGAATGTCATTTGAAGCATTATCTAGTCCGTTTGGAGGTCAGCTATGGAGGAGGAACTCTCAGCACTGGAACAGAACCAGACTTGGGAGCTTGTTCCCTTACCTATTGGGAAATCTGCCATTGGATGTAAGTGGGTCTTTACCGTTAAAGTTAATTCTGATGGTTCTCTGGCTCGTCTCAAAGCCGGATTAGTTGCTAAAGGATATGCATGGGTCTATGGCATTGACTATGGTGATACATTTTCTCTGTGGCTAAGATGACCTACATTCGCCTTTTATTTTCCTTGGCCGCATACCTTCTTGGCCTCTCTATCAATTTGGACGTTAAAAATGCTTTCCTCCATGGAGAGTTACATGAGGAGGTGTATCTGGAGCAACCACCTGGGTTTGTTGCTCGGGGGAGTCTGGGTATGTATGTCGCTTGAAGAAATCATTATATGGCTTAAAGCAGTCTCCTAGAGCTTGGTTTGGGAGATTTTCTGAGGTAGTGCTGTAGTTTGGGTTGTCCAGATGTAATGGTGATCATTCTATGTTTTATCGAACTTACGCCTTCGGGTCGGATCTTTCTTGTGGTTTATGTGGATGATATTGTCATAAGCGGAGATGATTACGTAGGAATTGATGAATCGAAACGATATTTGCAAAATGGGTTCCATACAAAAGATTTGGGACGACTCGGATATTTTTGGGTATTGAAGTGGCGCAAGCAAAGAGAGGTATTCATATCTCTCAACGTAAGTATGTTTTAGATTTACTTACGGAGGGAGGGTATGTTAGGAGCCAAACCATTAGATGTTCCTATGGAAGCTGGTTTGAAACTGAAGGTAGAGGATGGTGAGGTGTTGGATGATCCAGAAAGGTATCGGAGACTTGTGGGAAAACTAAATTATTTGACTATTACTCGGCCAGACATTTCTTTTCCTGTGAGTGTTGTGAGTCAGTTTATGTCTTCGCCTCGTACTTCTCATTGGGATGCTGTGATCAGAATTTTGAGGTACTTGAAGAAAACTCCAGGTTGTGGCATTCTTTATCAGAATCATGGCCATGGAAAGGTGGAAGCCTATTCGGATGCAGATTGGGCCGGGTCTCCTTGGATAGAAAATCTACATCAAAGCTCTTGCATTTTTTTGTAGGAGGGAATCTAGTTTCTGGAAGAGTAAGAAGCAAAAGTGTCGTGGCAAGGTCGAGTGCGGAATCGGGAGTATAGAGCTATGGCACAAGCTACGTCAGGAGTTAATTTGGCTCGTCGGGTTATTGGTCGAACTTGGACTCAATGATCCTGCCCCAATGGTTACGAGGTGTGATAATCAAGCAGCTATCCATATAGCCTCAAATCCAGGTGTTCCATGAGCGCACCAAACATATTGAAGTCGATTTGCCATTTTGTTCGTGAAAAGCTTCAAGAAGGTGTCATCTCTACTAGTCATGTTCGAACCGGTGAACAGCTTGCGGATATCTTGACAAAGGCTTTGGGGAGTAGTAGGGTTGAATATATATGTAACAAGCTGGGCATGATTAATATCTATGCTCCAGCTTGAGGGGGAGTGTTAGATAATATAAGAGTATGAGGGTATTTTAGTCTTTATTATGTCTAAGGGTTACGGTGTATAAGTACCAAGTATTTTTCTGAATAAACTAATTTTTACTTTGCCGTCTAACACATTTGATATGAGGATCGATGAAAAAAGTTCGGGAACTATTAAAACTGAAGGACAAGATGGTATATTCTTCTTCTTTTTCTACCGTTTCTTTACATATTACTTCATTATAAATAGGAAAACTTCAAAAATAAGCTCGAAGTAGAGTCATTTTCTCAAATAAAGGCCTAAAGTGGATATTATCTCAAATAAGGGCCTGAAATGGTCAAATCGTTTCAAATAAGGGCATGAAGTGGCCAAATCGATCTCAAATAAGGATTTTTGGCTAGCCGGTAACTATTTCATCGTCGGAAAAGGGTATTTTAGTCAAAAAAATTATAAGTATATATATAATTTTTACTTTTTTTTTTTCTTTTCCTTTTTCTTTTTTTTTTCCTTTTCCCTTTTTTCTTCTTCCCTCCCAACCGTCATTGCCCTAGCCGACGACCTCCGCCGGCCTCTAGAAAGGGCCACCCTCGCCGGCATTGAGCGAGGGTCGCCCTCACTTGGCCAGGCCGAGGCGAGGGTGACCCTCGCCACATCCTACAAGGGCAACCCCGCCAATGTCGAGCGAAGGTCGCCTTGCCTGGGCTGGCCTCACCTTCACTAGGCCAGGCAAGGGTGGCCCTCACTAGCGTCGGACAAGGGTCACCTCACTTGAGTTGGCCTCGCCCGACGCCGACAAGGGCGACCCTCGCCTACCCAGGCAAGGGTGGCCTTCGCCTGAGGCCAGCAACCTTCGCTAGCCCTAGCGATGGCCGACAAAGGGAAGAGAGGAAAAAAAATAGAAAAGGAAAAGAAAAAAATAGAAAAAGGAAAAAAAATTAGAAAAGTAAAAGATGAAAATACCCTTTGGCCGATGAGATCAGATCCTTATTTGAGACAAGATTCACTTTAAACCCTTATTTAAGAAAATGAAAGCACTTCAATCCCTTATTTGAGACAAGGTCCATTTCAAACCTTTTATTTGAGAAAATGACTCAACTTCGGACTCCTTTTTGGAATTTTCCCTTATAAATATGAGTTGTGTAAGTGTGGATCATGTTGATTGAAGCCATTGATAATGTCTGTCACAACTCAAATAAGGTATATGTGAACATGCCCACGAGCGGTTTTGGCGGAACCAGCCGGTCAAACCAGACCCACCCGTTTGCCGGGCCCTTGGTTCGGAACGGAACCGGCTTTGTGCCTTGCGAGCCAGTTCCGGTTCGAAATTTAGGAACCGCGGTTCGGGCAGTTCAAAAAAAAAAAAGCAACTGCGCATCCAGGCGGCGAGGCTCAACCTCGCCCGCCAAAAACCGGCCTCATTCGACCTGTTGGCGTCGGCGTGGCCGGCCTGATTCTCGAGTCTCGCGCCCGGCGTCGGGCGAGCCGACCTCGCATCGGCCAGACTAGGTAGGCCCTCGCGCGATGTCGGCGATGGCGGGCCGTTAACCTTCTTGATTGGCCGCCCGTTGTCGGCATTAGCAGGGAAAAAAAAAAATTGCCCGGCGGGCTGGTTAAGCAGGCGAAGCTAATGGGCAAAAAGTAAAAAAAGGAGATAACCGTTGCAATCTTTTTTTTAATTTTCTTCTCAATTTTTCTATAAATTCTCCCAAATTCTCTTAATACTCACGCAATTCTCTCAAATTCTCTCAAATTCTCTTCTCTCGAGTCTCAAATTTTACGAATACTCGAAATTCTCTTAAATTCTCTCAATTTTTCTCAATTCACACAATTCTTTCTTAATTCTCCCAATTAGTCCGCTCAATTCTCTCAATCCACTCGAGAAATGGCAAGTGGAAGTCGAAAGTGCCATCGGCAAAGGTAAGAATATCGCGACGGAATCCCATCATTCTTTTGATCCTCGTGAATATGCAGATTTTCAAGATGATGAAATCAACATTTTTCCCGATATGGAGCGTGTCCCGACTCAAGAAAGTTTTCATCCTCCTGTGAAATATCTACAACAAAGGAAGCGGGCGAGAATTTACATCGACATTTGGAATCACTTCACGAAAATGGAAAGGTTTGATATTGGTGAAAAAAGGTATGATATAATTTGTAAATATTGTGGGAAAATATATAAATATACAGGTGGACAAGGATATGGAACATTTAAACGACATCTTAGGAGCAAACATCTAACCGAAATAAGAATCGATATCGGGCAACAACAAATTTCAGGTACGTCAATCCTAACACTTCCCTTTATTTCATTTTAATGACAAAACTTATAAGGAAGAATTAGGCAAATTTATTTGCGTTGAGCATTTAGCATTTAATTTTGGATAAAGATTTGGTTTTAATGAATTTGTACAAAAAGCATGTGCTCCACAAGCAAAAACGTGTTCCTAGAAATTCAACTAAAAAAGTAATTAAAGATCTTTACAGAAAAGGAAAAAAAAGATTTACAAAATTTTTTATGCAATTTAATGGATGCATGCATATAGGTAGTGATATTTGGAGTGATCCTTGGCAAAATCATTCTTACATGAGCATAACATGTCATTGGATAGATGATTAGTGGAGTATTCAAAAAAGAGTTATTGCATTTAGAGTTTTCGATGATAATCCTCTGCAAAAATAATATTTATAGAATAATTAGGCAAATTTTAGAAGAATATTATTTGCTTAACAAAATTTTTTCAATTGGTTTTGATAATCTTTTGCAGCAAATACCGCTTCAATTGCCGAGTTAAAAATATTTGTAAATCTGCTTTTGGCGGAAAATTTTTTCATGTTAGATGTGCTTGTCATGTTTTAAATTTATGTGTACAAGATGGTTTAAAAACTCTCGATATTTTTCTTCAACCAATAAAAGCGGCGATTCAATTTTTATGGAAACATCCCCAAAAATGAAAGAATGGGGTAGATTTTGTAGAGAAAATAGCAAAAAGCCAAAAAGATTTTCAAAAGATGTTCCAACTCATTGGAATTCTACTTTCCACTTGCTTACTGAATCTTTAGCATATAAAGATTTATTATGTGCATTCATTTCTAATAATGTACCTCAGATTAATTTATACCCACAAAAGTGGGATATTTGCCAAAAAATTTTAAATGTTTTAAAGACTTTTAATGATGCAACTCATATTTTGTCCGGTGTTTATTATCTTATTACACATTTATTTTTAGTAGAGTGTACTAATATTGTCGGAATTTTTATGAATGTGAAAATGATGTTGAATTACAACATGCTATACTTGCAATGAAAATGAAGTGGCTACATTATTATAGGGAAATTCCATTATTTATTTAGTTGCTTGTGTTTTTTTATCCGCGTTGCAAATTGGATGGCTTAAATGATTTTTTTGCGTGTGTATTATCAATGTTTACATTATGATGAGATAAATGTTACAACTATAGTACGTAATGTTAAAACGTAGTAATAGAATTATATAATGAATTTTATACTAAATATAATTTAGGTGATATTGGATCTTCTCAATCTATGGAGATACAAAATGACAGTACAAGTAAATTAGTAGAGGGTACCAACTTTTATTACATAGACAAAAAAAAAACAAAAGGGAATAATAGGAAATATTTCTGAATTAGAGAGTTATCTAAGCGTTTCATTTGAGTTTCTTTGAATCCGAAGGTGGTACAGATTTTTAATTTTGGATTGGTGGAGGGGCACGCAAGCCGATACCCAATCCTTTCTCTTATTGCAAAACAGATTTTTTCAACCCCTTGTTCCACAGTTTGCGGTCGAACAAGCATTTAGTGCCGGAGGTAATATTTTGGATGAACATCGTTCAAGATTAGATCCATAATCAGTTGAGATGCAAGCTTGTGTTGCTTATTGGATGAAGGCTCAATACCAGCAACAAGAGATAGATCGCAATACTGAATCCAAATTCTTTAACGATGGAGATACTATCACTACCCGGTCTTGGAGCGGGTAGTGACGATTGAGGGTAAAAGAACTATTGGAGTTGGTAAATATTTCGGAAACCCTTGTTTCTCATATCGGCACGCCCACATGAGCTTAGGGGAAACCCAAGTATAATCCGACGACATGTGACCTCCGATCCCCCTATGCACGGAATGTTTAGGTTTTGGGATCATTTTAGAGCATATATATTGTACTCATTTTTTTTTGTAGATCGTTGTAACGAATTGTAACATGCTTAATGATAATTTATTAAGTTCAAGCCCTGTCTTGTCTTTTTGTCCTCAAATTTAATTACAATTTACATTTTAATCATAATTTATATTGAATATTGTTTAAATCACCGAACAATAATTTTTTTTTTTTATTTTATTTTCTTTTCTGTTTTTCTTTTATGTTTTTTTTTTGTCTTCCTCCGCCGGCCTCGGCTAGGGCGGCGGAGGTCACCGGCCTCTCGAGGCGAGGCCGCCCCCCGGCGTCGGCGAGGCTCGCCATCGCTGGCCCGGGAGAGAGCGAGGCTCGCCCGACGCCGGCGAGGCTCACCTGAGGCCGGCGACCTCCGCCCGCGGCTCCGCCGAGCCAACCCTAAGAAGTGAGAAGAGAACCGAAAAAAAAAATGTTCCGATTCATTCTTTACAAACCGAACCGGTCGGTTCGAACCGTGGCCATCTCTACCCATATGAATGCAACTGGACTCTCATGTCACCCATGAGGATATTTCTATAGCACCTTTGTCAATGAATTAGGGGTACCTGAATTTAGGCACAATGTATAATATTATTTTTAAACTTTTAATTTATTTAATATGATCCTTGACCTTTAACCCTTACAATTTCGTTTCTGAACTTTTAATTTATTTAACGTGATTCATGAATTTTTTATACATGTATAATCTAGTCCTTAGATTATATGAAAATATTTATTATTATCCTTCCATTAATTCAAGTTCAAAAATAAAATTAGACATTTTTCATAGAGTCTAGGGACTATATTAAACATATATCAAAATTTCAGGGACCATATTAAACAAATTAAAAGTATAAGAACGACGTTGCACATTATGTTAAACTTTAAGAACCATTTATGTCATTTTCTCATGGATTGAAGATGAAATGAAAGAATATGGTGTAATAAGGCTCTGTTTATTTCAAGGAAAACAATTTCTAGGAAAACATTTTTTGGATTTTCCGACATTCGGTTCGCGGAAAATAAACTTGTTAGGGAAAACATTTTCCGTCAATGAAAAAAATTACTTCAAAAGTAGGGAAATTGTTTTTCGCTTTTTAAAATGTGGAAAAACGTTTTCCATCCTCTTTCTTTCACCTCTAGACCAAGCACTTTCTTTCACTAAATACCTTTTCCTTTTATTTTTATATTTTATATTTGAGTTTTCAATTATTTTTTTTTTTTTTCCTTTCTTTCTTTTTCGTTTTGCTTCTTCCTTAGCTAGTGACCGCCCACAGGCAAGCTTGAGCCTCGCCAAATTCCGATGAGCTCAAGTCTTGCTGGATCCACCGAGTTGCGTGAGGCCTAAGCCTCGCCAAGCTTGTCTGCTTGTGGCAAGGCTTGAGCTCACCTGTGGCCGATCACTGGTCGTCGCCATGGTTGGGATCAGCTGAGGAAGAAGAAAAAAGAAAAAAAAAAAAAGAAAAAAAAAAGAAAAAAAAGGAAAAAATAGAAAATTACTTAAAAGTTAAAAAAAAAATTGATTTTATTTGTAACTTTTTCTTGGAAAATTTAATTTCCCTACCAAATGGCGAAAGATATTTTGTAGTTCATTTTCAAATTTTAGTTGAAGACCAAAAAATATTATCATTTTCCTGAAAAATGGCTTCTTGAAAAATGTCACATTTTCCGCGAAATGAACAAAGTCTAAGTTTATTAGTGATTGAATGATAATAAAGGAATAATAGAAGCTCCCCCGTTCTTGTGTCAGTGTTCATACAAGTAAATTTGATGGATATAAGCTAAAAATAATAGGGTAAATACCATAAAAAAATCTCAAATAATGTTTACAGTAACACAAATATGCCAAACTTTTTTTTTTGTATCACTAGAAATCCTAAACTTGCCCACTATGACACAAATACCCCTAACTTTTCTTTTTGTGTCACAAAAAAATCCAAACCTATACATATGTGATATATATACCTTATATTTCAGTTATATCCAAGGTATATTTGTCATGGTGGTATAAGTAAGTTCGAGTTTTTTTATGACAAAAAAATTTCGAGGTATTTTCCATTACAATGGGCGAGTTTAAGAATTTTAGTGATATAAAAAAAATTAGGGTATTCGTGTCCTAATGAACATAATTTAGGTTTTTTTTTGTTAATACCACGGAAATCCCAAACTGGTACACCTGTGATAAATTTATCTAAAACTAATATTTTGACTACGAAAAGCCCAAATTGATACACTTGCAATAAATTTACTCCAAACTAATTTTTTTACCATCAAAAACTCAAAACTGGTACATTTATGACAAATTTACCTTTCATAAAATTGAATTAATACCACGAAAAATCACAAATTCATGCATCTATGATAAATAAAGGATAAAACCCCAAACTAGTACACCCATCAACTGTCACGTGGCAACAAATTTAGAAATTCGACTGTAAAATTTATCGAAATCTAACGGAAGGTAAAATTGTCACAAGAGCACTAATTTGGAGTATTTTATGATCAAAAAATTAGTTTTGAATAAATTTATTATCAAGATACATATTTAAAATTTTTCGTAATATTAACTCTTCTTTTTAGTATTAACCCAAAATAATAATAAAATGACAGTATCTCAGCATGCAAAGATCTCCCCAAACTCTCACTCTCCCTCCCCCGCCCCATAATGGGCAGAGATCCAAACTGTCCTTTGTAAGGAATCCAAGCATGCAATCAGACGGTGTCAGATCAACTCCGGATAAATCTCCATCCACCACACCCTGATTCATAAAAGGTTAGGGGCAGCTTTTTAGTCTAACATTTCAAAATTAATTAATAGAAAAAACCAAGTTATGATAGGTAAAACTTGGAAGGGCCTGAGTCTAGGTGCAGGAGCCACCTTGCTTGAGGAACCATTCGCACTCGCTTGGTAATCCTTCAACTTTCCGTGAAGATTTTCTCATGTTGCCTCAAGAGGGTCGTGATAGCGAGAAATTGATTGTGCAGTCTTTTTATGAAAACAAAATATTATATTAGGGGATATAAAAAATGATATGATTTAATATGGAAAATTAAGAAAATTAATTAGAGTTAATATCATGAAAAATTTCAAACTTGTACACCTATGACAGTTTTACCCCAAACTAATTTTTTAACCATACAAAATCTCAAACTGGTAAACCCGTAACAACTTTACCCTCAGTTTGTTTCCATTAAATTTTACTATCAAATTGCTCTGTTAAATGACATCGACAGTTAACTGATATACCAGTTTTATGTTTTACTTTCCGTTTGTTACTGGTATACCGGTTTGTGATTTTTGTGGTACTAATCTAGTTTAACGAAAACTAACGAAGGGTAAATTTGTCACAAATATATCAGTTTGGGATTTTTAGTGGTTAAAAAATTAATTTTTGGTAAATTTGTCACTTGGTGATCAAAAAATTAGTTTGGGGTAAAACTGTTACAAGTGTACCAGTTTAGGGTTTTTCGTGATATTAGCCCAATAAATTATTATATTAAAAACAAAAAAAGAAACATTTTAATAGACTTAGGCTATGTTAGGTGGGCCGGATAAAATTCTGGATAGGATAAAAGTTATCATATCCGGTATTTGGAGTGATGCGAAATTCAAATATGATCAAATATAGCTGGATATAATCCGGGTAAAAAAATCCCACCTAGCGGGTGGGATAGACCCGGATAGAATATGTAAAATATAGAAAAAGTTAATAAAAAAGAAAACTAAATTTCAAAATATCGGCAAATTGCTATCCACAAATTTCTATCCCTGCAACTTTTGCCCTCTCTTCCCGCATCTCTCTCCCTCTTCTTCTTCGAGTTTTTTCTACTCTGTTCACGTTCATGACTCACCCACCACCAACACAAAAACAAGAAAGCTTGGAAAAATTCCCGAAATTCACTCTGCTTCACTCCGATTGGTGATCAAGGTTTTGATTCTTTTCAGTACACAGACGAAGAGGTTGAACGCTCATTTGAGGAGTTTTACGAGGATGTTCATATAGAGTTCTTGAAGTTTGAAGAAATTGTGAATTTTAAGGTAATAAATCCGTTCACAGCGGTTACTTTTCCAATTTGCAAGTCTTGATATTGGCTTTTTATCAAGATGGTGATGAACTTTGAGGGTAGTTAATCCTTCTATCATATTATCTCTGGCTTTTCAATGGGTTTTTCTGCATTTCTCTTTCAAGCTTTTTGAATTGTATATTCATCCTGTGGAAGCCTGGATCTTGGTGTTGTGTATGTTTCTATGCAATCTTAGATTCACAAATCTAATTCTTATCTCAAGTTTGTCAATTTGGGTGAGCAAAGGGAAGAAGTTGGGGACAATCCACCATATACGTGTGATCCTCCAAGGCGGTCTTTGATTCCTTTTTTTTCTCTCTCTTTTCTTATTTTCACTGTTCTTATCACGCCCTTCAAACTCTCGGTTGTAATTACCATCAATGAAAAGTTGGTGTCAATGGATTTAGAGATGAAGTGGCCTTCTCTCGCGGTAGCCCACACATGAAGCCGTTTCATTCACCGAACAGGCTACGAGAGAGAGGGAGGAGCTTCCTCCCGTCGTTAGTGAAACAGTGAAGGCGTGAAGAATGGAGGAGGATGATTAGAGACAGATATTTGGAGGATTTTTAAAGATTTTTAAAAAATTTCAATCCAGGTTACACCAAACACATGATAGGATTTTTTACAATCAAGAGGATATTGAGAGGATTTGTAATCCTACTTTATTCTATCCTATCCCAATCAAAATCCGGACGATCCAAACGTAGCCTTACAATTGATATCATGATTTGACCCAAAAGTCACCCCCCGAGGGTCTTGGTGTTCTGCTAGCGTGTACCTCAAATAATTTTCCTTTTCCGAAACTTCCCAAGTTATTGTATAGTTTCTTAAATTAGCAGATTAGATTAGTAAAGCATATGTTTAGCTTTGATAACCATTAAATCATCGGATGAACTAAAATTTTTTTTGGTCGGAGATGAACTAACATTTCAAACGGTTGAAAATTTCTTCCAACTTCTTATAGTTAACACCCAGTAATTTTTTAATCTATTTATTTTCATATGTTTATCCTGTTAGAATATTTCTCAATTTTTTCCTCATTAGATGATGTTGAAACAAAAAGATGTCCTCTTTTTTCTCGTTGTTTGATTAATTTCGCTTCCCTCATGACCCAGATGACCAAGACTGGTTGCAAGAACCGAAAAGTTCCAATACGAAAAAGAGACGAAAAAACGACAGAAGACTACCATTCACCAGATCAATGCAAAAACAGATCTCACGAAACAAAGATTTTGTGATTATTTCCAACCATTTATTGAGCATAAATTCCCAAGAATCATGTAAGACTTGTATGATCATAACAGAAAGAAATCAGGCTTTTCTTCACCAGAAATCATATTGAAAAGATTAGAGAAACTGACCTTGGAATTCGGACTCTCCTCCGCACTGCCGGGGCCGCCGCTTAATCTTGCTCTCTAGAAAACGAATTTGTTTCCCTGCCTCAGCATCCTCAACTGCTGCCGCAACGACACCGCCGACCACATGAAGCGGAGGAGACTCCCCATTTCCTCTCGTCCTCATCCTCAGCAATTTGAACCTTCCACTTGTAGGCATTTATAAGGTAGAGCTTCACTTGCGACAACGACGACAATCATCCATGCGAGAAATCTTGAACCACTTCGATTGCTCTTTTACTTGATGTTTGATTAGTTTCGCTTCCCTCAAGAACCGGATGACCAAAGCTAGTTGCAAGAACCAAAAAGTTTCAAATTTGAAAAAGAGAAAAAAACGACAATAAACTATCATTCACCAGATCAATGCAAAATCCGATCTCACCAAACAAAAAGTTAGTGACTATTTACATAGTCGGAGAGGCCATTCAAGAATCAGTGAATGAACCTAAAATTCCCAAGAATCGTGTAGAGAAACTGACCCTGAAATTCGGCCTTTTCCGCTGCACTGCTGTGTACGCCGCTCGATCTTGGCTCTCTGGAGGACGAATTTGTTGCCCTGCCTCGGCGTCCTCGACTGCCACTGCAACAATGCTGCCAGCCCCCAGAGCGCGACATGGTTGAAATGTTCGTTGTATAACTAGCAGAAAAGACATTCCCATGTATATACATGGGCTATGGATTGGAGAAAAGTAGCGTGTCTTGTGCGTGACGGATGCAGATAAAAATATTCAAGAAAACATGTTCTCGTACCTGGTACCGGGAGAAATTGTCTGATGTCATCAAACATATATCAAGTTCTCAAAATAGGGAAGAGATTGAGAAAAACAGGAAATAGAAAGGAAGAGAAACAAAAAATTGACTCCTCCCGCCAACAACTCACCGTCTCTTCTACTCCACCTCATCCACTAAGAAAAAGAACGAGCTCCACTTCAAGGAACAATCCCGAAGCCGAACGGGACGAAGCACCCGATGGAAAAGACATTAATCTTTGGGATTGTTCCTTAAAGTGGGGCTTGTTCTTTTCTTTGCGGGACAAATCTTGAGTATTGGAATTGATTTGGGAAGTTGTGGGAGGGAGAACGGAGAATTTTATAAGGAAAAGCTCGAGCAAGTTTTTTGAAGAATTGGCAACAAATTCATGGCGGTTAGAGATGGTTTTCAATTTTTTTTTAAAAAAGATATTGGTTAGGTGCATGGCCAATATAACACGAACTTACGAGTTCATCGCTAGATAAGTGACGTGTGTGATTGGGTTAATTTGGCAACCGAGTTGTAGGTTACTTTCAGCAGGCCAAATAGAAAAGCTTTATTTGTACAGTGCTCTGGCGGAGAAAATCAACAATCAATGTACCAGACTCTACCACGTGTCCAGCGACTAATGTTGTCCAATATCCAATGCGGTGTGCCTATCTTCTTTATCCTTTTCTTTTCAGTCAATTTCTTTCCTTAATCTTCATCCAAGATTCCAATGCACCAATTATGGGGTTACGAAAATCTGAGATCTCTCGAAAATTGCTCTCCTTATCCTGCAAATCTTGAACAGCAATTTTTTTTAAATAACTACCTCAATTAATTCGACAACGATCCAAGGTCACTGGACTGAGAAGTCTTTTGAATTCGAAATAGTATATTAAGAGGTCCCATAAATTCTCTCTTTCACAGGCTAATTTGTATCAAGTTGTAATCAACATTTACTTCCCTAATACAGTTGTAATCCCAAGATTAACACGGGCAAGCTGCTACCACCTCTAACACGATCCACAACCTTAATATGATTTTCGAAGTCCTTGCTTTCCTGAAAATGTTCAAGTTCTTGTTATGCTGATAATTCTTTATCGAGGTGATTCTCACGCAAGTCCTCAGTGTGTTTTGTTGGACAAGTTTCATGACCACACATGCAAATATGATTGGGATAGCTAGCTAGTACGAGATTGGTTTATGTTAGAGGAGGTATTCCATATGCACATGATATGCATCATTGTGGATATTTTGTTCTCACTTAATACATTGCTGTTGTTATGATTTTCTACTTGAGGTCCACATGGAAGGTACACACACGAAAGAGACTGACCATGATACAAATTAAGTTCATGAGGCTGATTCCAGTGCAGATGTCAAAATGGTTGAAGTTGGATGGCGGGCATGATGATGCTAAGGAGGGTACTAAAACCTCAGTCATTTGCCATCTCCAATCCATACATTGGGATGGAATTTCAATCTGTAGAGGACGATCGAAAGTACTACAATGACTATGCAAAATCTAGATGATTTGGCACTAGGAGAAGTCTAACACATAAATCTCAAAAAACCGAATAGGTTATCGTTCAAGAGTTCGTTCGTTCTAAAGGGTGGGTTATGTTCGATGAAACGTTTGAAATAGGGAAATGTATCTATGTCTCGAGATGAAACTAAGAGAAGGATGCAAAGCCATGTTGAAAGTTTCATTGAGAAATGGGAAATGGGTCGCCATGAAATTTTATAACGAGCATAATCACAATTTATTATTTTCACGAAGCATTATTGATACAAAAGCAAATCAATGTGCAGTGAGAGCTTGATTCATATTCTTGATGAATCGGGTGTTCGACAAAGTAAAGTTGTCTCGGTTTTGGCCAATGAATATGGAGGTGTTGATAATATGGGCATGATGATGCACAAATGATGCTGAATTTTTTTCAAAGATTATCATAAAAGGGATCCTGGATTTTTCTATGTTATTCAGGCAGATGTTGAAGGTCGTTCTGCAAGTTGTTTCTGGATTGATGAATGTTGGCGGCGAAGTGATGGTCTTTGATCATACATATTTGACAAATAAGTACCATCCATTCCATTTTCGGGCTAATTCCAAAAAAAGCACAAACTTGAGTGACAATTCTAGCATCAATTTTTTTTTTTTTTTGTCTCAAGCTAACGCTTTTCAAGAAGAAGAAACAAATCAGCACCAAAACCCAATCACAAGTCAATGAGCTGATAAGAGAGAAAAGGACTAAAGAGAAAGAAAAAACAAGAAAGGCTAGCTTGCCCAAACCAAGATACCGTCTTGGCCATTTCTGGCTGAGCTTCCACGTTGGCAATAGCTGTTGTCGCCCTAGCATATCATACATAATATGTTGATCACATACAATACGACATACATACTTCAATAGTAGAAAACAAGAGAAGCCGACTAACCTGAAAGCGTAAACAAGAAAAATACGAACAACACAAGCAAGTTTGATCCGAGCCCAACGAAGAGGCGTTGTGTCCTTAAGACAAATTTGCCCCCTCTTTCGGTACCCAAGGTCGATGGACAATTGTCTCCCGGGATAGAACGGATCCTTCCCTCAAAGCCGGCACTTGCTCGAGGAAAACGGCGAACGGAACGTCGCGGGAATTGATCGCACAAAGAAAGCCTTTCGTGAGGAAAATTCGAAGCGAGATTATGTCGAAAATGCACGGCTAGCCTTTGTTTGAAAAGCGAATGAGTTTTTTTTTTTCAAGAGTCACGATTCAAGCAAACTCAATGAAGGAACCGGTTCGGTACCCCGAACCCCAAAAAAAATAAATAAATAAATAAATGAGTCGGATAATTTCTTCCCGTTCCCGAACCGAACCGAGCGGCCCGGCCGGACGGACGGACGGACGGACCGACGGCGGGGTGGAAGAGACGTTGTGTCCTTAAGACAAATTTACCCCTCTTTCGGTACCCAAGGTCGATGGACAATTGTCTCCCTGTGATAGAACGGATCCTTCCTCAAAGCCGCACTTGCTCGGAGGAAAACGGGCGAACGGAACGTCGCGGAATTGATCGCACAAAGAAAGCCTTCCGTGAGAAAAAAAAACTCGAAAAATGCACGGCTAGCCTTTGTTTGAAAACGAATGAGTTTTTTTTTCCGAAGAGTCACGATTCAAGCGACCCGACGCAATGAAGGAACCGGTTCGGCAACTTCAACCGAAGCAAAAAATAAATAAATAAATAAATGAGTCGGATAATTTCTTCTCCCGAACCGAACCGAGCCGGCGGACGGACGGACGGACGGACGGACGGGCAGCGCGCGCTGGGGTGGAAGAGACATTGTGTCCTTAAGACAAATTTGCCCCTCTTCGGTACCCAAGGTCGATGGACAATTGTCTCCCAGGATAGAACGGATCCTTCCCTCAAAGCCGCACTTGCTCGGAGGAAAACGGCGAACAGAACGTCGCGGAATTGATCGCACAAAGAAAGCCTTTCGTGAGAAAAAAACGAAGCGAGATTATGTCAAAAATGCACGGCTAGCCTTTGTTTGAAAACGAATGAGTTTTTTTTTTTCCAAGAGTCACGATTCAAGCGCCGAAGCTCAATGAAGGAACCGGTTCGGTAATTTCAACCGTTGTAAAAAATAAATAAATAAATAAATGAGTCGGATAATTTCTTCCCGTTCCCGTTCGAACCGGGCCGGCCGGACAAAAAAAAAAAAATAAATAAATGATTTCTTCCGTTCCCGAACCGAACGGGCGGGCTGGCGGATTTGGCGCAGCGGCTGGACCGACCTAGCTTGACGTAGGTCCCTCTCTTCCACAAAAGTGAGGTACCCCTTTGGGGCCCAACCCTTCATGGAAGACACAAGCTAATATATCCAACTTCAAGCTCCCATCTTTCCTATGTGGGACTCTCTCCTTCATCTTTAATATCATTCAAACAATTTGATGGATTTTGGCGTAATTTGCGCTTCAAAATGAGCCGCCAACCACCATTACCTCCTCCGCAAAATCCCCCATAAAATTTTCACATTCCCGCTGTATCTTTCAAACTCGCCTCAGACTTCCCCCAAAATCAAGAACAATGAAAAGCCCTTCCTTCTCCCTCCTGCATCGCTTCTCTCACCACCCCCAAACTCTCTCTCTCTCTCTCTCTCTCTCTCTGAGATAAGTCTCTCCGCCAGAGACAATCCCTGGTGCTCTTGTTCCCCCAAGGGAGGAAGATGGAAGCTGGAGGCGGCGCAGGTGGAGGAGCAGCAGCTCAAAAGCGCACGCCGAGTCACCGGCTCAAGCCCTCGTCAAAGGGACGCCATTCTTGGCGCGCGCGCTTCTGAGCCGCTGCACTGAGTCCTGGCTTCTCCGCCTTCCCACTCCTCTTGCGGAGGCGGAAGCTGCTCCGGCACCAGATTTCCGCTTGCCCGGCGTCGTCTCCGGTGGCCAGAGAGAGAGCGGAGAGAGAGATTGGGTCGCGAGGGAAGCGATGCAGGTGGGAGAAGAAATATCGTTCTCGAAAGATAGAGCGGGAAATGTGAAAATTTTTACGTAACTTCCTAAAGTGAGCTTCTTATAATTATGGAAACTTAAGTGTAATCCAAAAAGGAATGCAATCCAAAGAGAATAAATCAAGCAATTATATAAATAAATCTAAATTTCCCTAACTACACCCCTAGCCATATTTTTGCTATTTTTTAAAAATAGAGATGCAATCTAAAATGATTAATACCACAAAAAACTCCAAACTGATATACATGTGACAAATTTACCTTCCGTTAGTTTTTGTTAAATTTTATCGTCAAATTACTAAGTTAGATGACATATGACAATTAACGGGTGTACAAGTTTGGGATTTAACGAAAAATAACTGAGGGAAAATTTGTCACTAATATATCTGTTGAAGATTTTTTGTGATAAAAAATTTTGATGGGAAAATTTATCACAGATGTATCAGTTTTGGGTTATTTGTTGTCAAAAAATTAGTTTGGATAAATTTATCACAAGTATACCAGTTTGAGGTCTTTTGTAATACTAACCCGATCTAAAATTACTAACATGTAAGGTGTTTAAAATCCCATATTTGGTATATTGCCTCCTAAAAAATGCTAAACAAAATGAGGGAAAGATATTTTACCATTAATCTAACATTTTTTAAATGCAAATTTTCATGTGGATTAGGCAAGAACACATGTTGAACATGATATATAAATTGCCTGATATGGACACAAGTCAACTAAGAATCACCTGGATTAAGCAGGAATCTAAATACGACCGATGAGGAATATTGCAAGCTCACACGTGATGACGTGAGATTGATTTATTGTCCATCATCTCTACCGTCACGAAAGAACCAATCCGGGCATAAACATCATGCAGCGGTACACTTACCGAACCTAACCAGCAAACAATTTGTATCAATTCATGATCCAAATCGTAATTCAAAGGGGGAAATTGCATGGAAATATGTCGAATGTGCATTAACAAATTTCAGTTCAGCGACGTTGTCTCGTTTTCTCTCTCTATGTATCCGACTCTATATACATACATATATATTTATATACGAGAATTCAAAATATTGGAATTGATTTGCGCAGGTCGGGGGGAGGGGGAATGGATAGGTTTATAAGGAAAATCTCGAGCTCCTTTTTTTGGCACCAAAGTTGTGACATTCCGGTTTTGGCCTATTTTTTGGGGTTTATAAAATGTGTAATTCGTCAATGCGCTTATAATAGAATTTTGCCCGAGAACTGATCACTCTCGGGTTCTTGTTTTTAAAAATAGAAATTTTGTTAAAATCGCACTCGATCGAATTTGGCCGTTATTTAGACCCCGAACTTGGCAGTCAATTTTTGGGAGTTTCAGGATGAAATAAATTTGACGGTGTCGATATTATTGTGGCCAACATCGAGATTGTCAGGAATAGTGGAAAAGTAGATTTTTGGACCAGGTGCGGATTTGGACTAGTAGACCTCCCTCGTAGTGTATCTTGGGCTATTTTATTTTATCCATTTGCCCTATATGTTATTTGGGATTTTTTGGGAATTTGTTAGACCTTTTTTTTGAATTTAAATCGGGATTTGTTAAATTAATTTTTAGTCAGAACCGTGTCCGTTGCTTCGCGCTCGAAAATAAGATTTAAACTCTTCTCTCTCTTTCTCTCTCCTCTCTCCTCTCTTTCCCGCTCACGTTTTTTTCCCTCATCCGTCATCCTCTCTCTCTCTCTCTCTCTCTCTCTCTCTCTCTCTCTCTCTCTCTCTCTCTCCCCCCCCCTCTGCCGTGCCATTTCCCCCTTCCCCATGTGCACGTCCCTCCGTCCCCTCTCTGCATGCCCCATTCCCCCTCTGACACCCTCTCTCTCTCTCCTCTCTCCTCCTTCTTCTTTCTTTTCTTCTTCCTTTTCTTTTCTTCCTTGGCGACTCGCGTCTGGTTCTGCCCCGCTCGTCCCGAGCTCGCCGACCGCCGCTTGAGCTCGCCGGCCGTCGCCCGATGAGTAACCCCCGCCTGCTGCCGACCAGCCCGCCGCCCGTCGCGTCGCCGTCGGCGCCCCTTCCTCCTCTCTTTCTTGTGACGACAATGACTGGTTACCCGTACTTTCGCGGCGCCGGATTAACCCGGCCGCCAGCGGCGTCGGTCGGCCGCCCGCCTCCGCCCGTCGTCGCCCGTCGCTGCCACCCTCTGCAGTCGCCCCCTCTCCCCTCGCCTTCTCTCTCCCGGCCGCCCGGCCGGATTCGGGCGCCTCCGTGAGACCCAAGCTTGACTCATCGCCACCAGCCAGAGCCCATTTCAGCATTTCTTAGGCCAAAGTGGAAGCCGACCCACCCGCCCCCGCTCCAGCCTCTCCTCTCCCAGCTTCCCTCTCTCTGGTGAATGAGCCTTACCCCTCTTTGTCAGCTCGCCCGCTCATGCAGTCGACTCTCGTTAAACCCGGCGCGCTCCGGCCCGGCCCGCCGTCGGCCTCCCTTTGCCGTACGTGCAGGCTGCAGCCCCCTCGACCTCCCTCTGCGCCCCCTCTCGCGGCGTTCGCCGCGCGCCCCGCCCACGCGCGCCAGGCACGCCCGATCGGCCACCGTGCCCACTGGTGCCGATCGGCCATTGTGCAGCGGCGGTGGCCCGTGGCGCGCCGCCCTAATCCGGACTTCTCACCGGGCCATTTTGGGCCCGAGCCAACTTTTCCCGGGCCAAAACTTGTAAGTGACTTCCTAAACCTTATCTAGTACTTTGGGTATTATTAGACTTGTCTAAGGGATAAATTAGTACTGGTTTAGGGACTAAACGTGGACTGGGTGCAAATTTAGTACGTGCATAATTAATAGATTAAATTGTGATAATTATGGGGCTTAATTAATGACATTTAGTGGGGTGGGCTGTAATGTGAATTGAATTTGTACGTGGGTACTATTAGACTTGTCTCGATTAGAACGGCTAGGGCGAGCATTAATTTAGTGATGTTGTGATTTAATTATGCAATTGGAAGTGGATTAATGGTTTGTTTGACTTTGGAATATTGTGTGTGACCGACTTGAATGTCGGGTTTGTGGTTGAAGTGGCGATTTGTGGATGGGAACGAATTTGTGAATTTGAGCTGTTTGATACAATTTGGCGTGAATGTGATTGAATTGAATGGCGTATGCATGCCTGTCGATTTTAAGCCCGGATCGATCGGAGGGCTACGGACTTGGGACGTGTTGACGGCGGTCCGTGTGAAGGCTTGAATGGCCGGTGTGCCAAATGGACGCGGGCTTGAGACGTGTTGACGGTGGCCCGTTAAAGGCGTGATTGGACCGGGACGTGTTTACGTCGGTCATTGGAATTGTTTGAATATCGTGGCTTGGGACGTGTTGACGGCGGCCACTGGAAATTGAATGAATAATATGGCTTGGGACGTGTTGACGGCGGCCATTGGGATTGATCGAATTGTGTGGCTTGTGAGCCAGTGAGAATGGACCTGAGGTGCAGTGGCGCGGGTCGTGAGAAAGATGTTCGACCACGTGTGCGGATTGTGTGATTGAATTGGCTAATCAGCGTGTGATTGGATTGGCTGGTTGAGTATGTGAATGGGTTGGCTGGTTGTAGACATGGCCACGGGCGGTTTTGGCCCGGGAATCGCCCGGTCAAATCGGGACCGGCCCGTTGACGGGCCAGCGAGATTCAATACCGGAACCGGCCCGGAACCCTTGGGGTTCCGGGCACAAAAAGAAAAAAAAAAAAACTGGAGGCGGCTGCCGCCCGCTCGCCAGCCGTGAGGGTCGACCTCCCAGAATCGGCGAGAGGCGAGCCGGGCCTCGCCCGCGGCGGCCCTCGCTGGCTGGGCAACAGGCGGCCTCGCTGGCCCGGCGGCCACCACCTTGGTCGTCTGCTGCAAGCGGCGGCGACTCCTCGACCTCATGGCCTCGCCGTCCTCGGCGCCCGTTGGGCAACGGCGCCCAGCGGGAAAAAAAAATTACCTGCTGCGGCGGCGGGGCTGCCGTCTGCGAGCCCTGCTGCTGCGGCGCCCAGCGAGCCCCGCCTGACGACCCGTTGCAAAGCAGGCAAATTTCACTTTTGCCCGTTTGGCAGCGAATAACGGGCAAAAGCGTACAAAATAAAAATAACCGTTGCAATTTTGCAGCGGTCATTTTCTCTTTTTTTAAAATTTTCTTCTCAATTTTTTTATTGAAAATACTCACACAATTCTCTCAAATTCTCTCAAATTCTCTTCGCTCAAGTCTTAAATTTTCTCAATACTCGAAATTCTCTCCAATTGCCAATTCTCTTAAATTCTTCCAATTCTCAATCCACGCAATTCTTTCTTAATTCTCCTAATTAATCCGTTCAATTCTCTCAATCCACTCGAAAAATGGCAAGTGGAAGTCGAGTGCCATCGGCAAAGGTAAGAATATCGCGACGGAATCCCATCATTCTTTTGATCCTCGTGAATATGCAGATTTTCAAGATGATGAAATCAACATTTTTCCCGATATAGAGCGGCGTCCCGACTCAAGAAAGTTTTAATCCTCCTGGAGAAATATCTACAACAAAGGAAGCGGGCGAGAATTTACATCGACATTTGGAATCACTTCACGAAAACGGAAAAGTTTGATATTGATGAAAAAAGGTATGATATAATTTGTAAATATTGTGGGAAAATATATAAATATACAGATGGACAAGGATATGGAACATTTAAATGACATCTTAGAAGCAAACATCCAACCAAACGGGAATCGATATCGGGCAACAACAAATTTTCGGAATGCGTCAATCCTAACACTTCCCCTTTATTTCGTTTTAATGACAAAACTTATAAGGAAGAATTAGGCAAATTTATTTCCGTTGAGCATTTAGCATTTAATTTTGGAGAAAGATTTGGTTTTAATGAATTTGTACAAAATGCATGTGCTCCACAAACAAAAACGTGTTTCTAGAAATTCAGTTAAACGAGCAATTAAAGATCTTTACAAAAAGGAAAAAAAAGATTTACAAAACTTTTTATGCAATTTAATGGATGCGTGCATATAGGTAGTGACATTTGAAGTGATCCTTGGCAAAGTCATTCTTACATGGGCATAACATGTCATTGGATAGATGACGAGTGGAATATTCAAAAAAGAGTCATTGCATTTAGAGTTTTCGATGATAATCATACGGCAAATAATATTTATAGATTAATTAGGCAAATTTTAGAAGAATATTATTTGCTTAACAAAAAATTTTTTCAATTGGTTTTGATAATGCTGCAGCAAATACCGCTTCAATTGTCGAGTTAGAAAATATTTGTAAACCCGCTTTTGGAGGAAAATTTTTTCACGTTAGATGTGCTTGTCATGTTTTAAATTTATGTGTACAAGATGGTTTGAAAACTCTCGATATTTTTCTTCAACCAATAAAAATGGCGATTCAATTTTTATGGAAACATCCCCAAAAAATGAGAGAATGGGGTAAATTTTGTAGAGAAAATGGCAGAAGGCCAAAAAGATTTCCAAAAGATGTTCCAACTCATTGGAATTCTACTTTCCACTTGCTTACTGAATCTTTAGCATATAAAGATTTATTATGTGCATTCATTTCTGATAATGTACCTTAGATTAATTTATACCCACAAGAGTGGGATATTTGCCAAAAAATTTTAGATGTTTTAAAGGTTTTTAATGATGCAACTTATACTTTGTCCGGTGTTTATTATCCTACTACACATTTATTTTTAGTAGAGTGTATTAATATTGTCGGAATTTTTGATGAATGTGAAAATGATGTTGAATTACAACATACTATACTTGCAATGAAAATGAAGTGGCTACATTATTATAGGGAAATTCCCATTATTTATTTAGTTGCTTGTGTTTTTGATCCGCGTTGCAAATTGGATGGCTTAAATGATTTTTTGCGTGTGTATTATCAATGTTTACATTGTGATGAGATAAATGTTACAACTTTAGTACGTAATATTAAAAACGTAGTAATAGAATTATATAATGAATTTTATACTAAATATAATTTAGGTGATACTGGATCCTCTCAATCTACGGAGATACAAAATGACGGTACAGGTAAAATTAGTAGAGGGTACCAACTTTTATTACATAGACAAAAAAAACAAAAGGGAGTAATAGGAAATATTTCTGAATTAGAGAGTTATCTAAGCGTTTCATTTGAGATTACTGAATGTGGTACAGATTTTTTAATTTTTGATTGGTGGAAGGGGCACGCAAGCCGATACCCAATCCTTTCTCTTATTGCAAAACAGATTTTTTCAACCCCTTGTTCCACAGTTGCGGTCGAACAAGCATTTAGTGCGGAGGTAATATTTTGGATGAACATCGTTCAAGATTAGATCCAGAATCAGTGCAAATGCAAGCTTGTGTTACTGATTGGACGAAGGCTCAATACCGCAACAAGAGATAGATCACAATACTGAATCCGAATTCTTTAACGATGGAGATACTACCGCTACCCGGTCTTGAAGCGGTAGTGACGATTGAGGATAAAAGAACTATTGGAGTTGGCAAATATTTTGGGAACCCTTATTTCTCATATCGGATACGCCCCACGTGAGCTTAGGGAAACCCAAGTATAATCCGACGACATATGACCCTCGATCCCACAATGCGGTGTGCACGGAATATTTAGGTTTTGGGATCATTTTAGGGCATATATATTGTGCTCCTTTTTTATAGATCGTTTAACGAATTGTAATGTGTTTAATGATAATTTATTAAGTTCAAGTCATGTCTTTTTATCCCCAAATTTAATTACAATTTATATTTAATTTTTTTTTTCTTTTCTGTTTTTTTTTTTTTTTTTTTTTTTTTTTTTGTCTTGTTCCTCCATGGCCTCCGGCCGCCGGCTAAGGGCTAGGCCCGGCGGAGGTCGCTGACCTCAGCGAGCCTCGCCAGCTGCCGGGCGCGGGCGAGGCTCGCCACGGCTGACGCCCATCGCCGGGGCAAGAGCGAGCCTCGCCCGGGCGTCGGGCGAGGCTCGCCTCGCCGGTGGGCGAGCAGGCGAGGCGAGCCTCGCCCGGCCGGGCGAGGCTCGGGCTGAGGGTGGGCGGGCGAGGCGAGGCTCGCTTGAGGGTCAGGCAGGCGAGCCTGGCACGGCAGCCCGGAGGCTCGCCCTCGCCGATCTGGCGAGGCGAGCCTCGCCCGTCGTCGGGCGAGGCTGGCCCGCCCACCCTCGGTGAGCCTCGCCTCCAGGCCGCCGCCAGGGCTACTTCATCTGGCGGCGCCAGCAGTTCGGGCCTGCTCAACCGAACAGTTCCGGTTATTCTTAGCCACGAACCGAACCGGTCGGTTCCAACCGTGGCCACCATCTAGCTGGTTGGACATCCGATTGGATTGGCTGGTTGAGCGTGTGATTGAACTGATTGGTTGAGCGTGTGATTGAACCGATTGGTTGAGCGTGTGATTGAATTGGCTGGTTGAGCTTGTGATTGAACCGATGGTTGAAGGTGCATCGAATTGACCGGTGGAGCATGTGATTGAACTAAGCGGGTCGAATGTGTGGTCCGACTAGTAAGATGAATTGCGCAAGTGTGGTTGGCATTTGAGCAATTGCAATGCTCTATTTAGTTGTGGTTTGCAAAAAAATTCTTAAAAATTGATTATATTTAGATGCATCACCATTGAAACAAGGCAACTTCCATATTTATCATTAAACGAGTAACATGGGTGATTGAGTCGTTTATACATAATTCAGAGATAAATATATATGTTATTTATAGCCGGTGTAATAGAAGAGGATTATTTATTAGGGTTAATATCACAAAAAATCCTAAACTAGTACACCTGTGACAAATTTATCCAAAACTAATTTTTTCACCATCAAAAACCCCAAACTGGTACATTTGTAACAAATTTACCCTCGGCTAAATTAGATTAATACCACGAAAAATCACAAACTCTTACATCTGTGACAAACGGAGGGTAAAACCTCAAACTGGTATATCCGTCAACTGTCACATGTCATTCAACTCAAAAAATTGATGATAAAATTTAATAGAACTGACGGATGGTAAAATTTTCACGGATGTACCAGTTTAAAGTTTTTAATAGTCAAAAAATTAGTTTTGGTAAATTTATTATAAATATACCAATTTAGAGTTTTTCGTGATATTAATCCTATTTATTACAGTCCTCTGGCAAAGAAAATCAACAGCTAATGCATCGCAATGTGTCCAGGGATTTTAACGTTTTCCAATATCCGATGCGGTGTGCCTATCTTCTTCATTTCTTTTTTCCTTTTGTGTCAATTTCTTTCCTTAAATAGTTAATAGATTATATATACAATTAAAAAAAACAATCTTCATCCAAGATTCCAAAGCACCAATTACGGACTTAACGAAAATCTGATATATCTCAAAAATTGCTCTCCTTATTTTGCAAATCTTGAACTTGAAATTTTTTAAAAGAAACTACCGCCCCAACCAGCTAAATCATACGATTAACATATAATTCAAACCGTTGAAAAATCTCTCAACTTTTTATAATTAGTAGCCAATAATATTTTCATCTATTTATTTTTATATAACTATCCTCTTAGAATATTTCATAAGTATTTTCCTATTAGATATGTTAAATTTTTTTATGTAACGCATATTGCAAGCAAAGGGATGTGTCTTTGTTTTCTGAATAAAAAAGTCTTATCTAAACTAAGTTTCTTGATTAAAAGGTTCTATATTTATTTTTTTAGCTAGATAATGAAGAAAAAATAAACAAAGACGTTGAAGAAAGGGAAGAAAAGAGTGGCTACAATAGGAAAATGAAACGAAAACTCGGTTTGTTTCACGGAAAATGAATAATTTGGAAAGCATTTTCCAAAAAATAATCGATTTTATCGCTTACAAAAATGAATAAATGAAAAATATTCATTATCAACGAAAATGTTTAGACATAAATTATTGTCAATAATGAAAATATCTTCCATTAACTAATCATTTTAAGCAATCCAAGCGATCATTTTTAGGAAAATATTTTCTAAATAGTTCATTTTCCGTGAAACAAATGGATCTAAAGTCTACCTACGGCTTTGTTTGTTTTGGAAAAAAATGAATGATTTTTAAAACATTTTCCTAAAACTGATCACTTACAAGAATGAATGAATGAATGATATTTTCACCCTCCCCAAAAATTTTTAGGCATAAATTGTTGTCAATCATGGAAAATATGTTCCATTGAGATTATTTCAAGCGATACAATCAATTATTTTTAGGAAAATATTTTCTAAATCATTTATTTTTCTCAAAACAAATGGAACATAAGATGTTGAAATTTAAACTCCTCATCAGTTGAAAATAATTTGGCTGCTTGTTTTGTGATCATAAAACCAATGACTCAATGTGAACTTTTTTTCTTAATCAATCACATTAATGATATAGAGATTAATTACATATACACTGGCGTTTGACGGTGACATTAAGATACATATATGTTCTATCCTAATTTTTTTCTCCTTCTATTAGATTTGAGAAAAATGAATCATTTACTTGTATTTGGATTTGATTGCAAATATTTTGAGAAAAAATAGAATAGATAATAGAATAAAACAACATGAGTAAATTAATTAGGAAATAAAAATTAAAAATTACAATCATATGTATAACGATATGTTGAATAATAAAATGAGCAAATTAGTTAATTTCTCTTCAATTAAATTGAAAGAAAAAAGAAAATAAAAAAGAGCGGAAAAAGAAAAATGATGCTAAAAAACGAGCCTCACTTTTATGTAAAGCCGTATAAAGAAAATTGAAAATCGAAAAAAAAATATGGAAAGAATTCAAAAAAAAAAAAAAAAAAAAAAGCCAACTGCATTGTATGTTGAGTGGGACGCACTTTTCACGAGTAATGCTCTTTAAAAGAAAGCAATTATTATTCTAAAAAAAATTTCATGGCATACCTTAGGATGTCTTCCCATAAAAATAGTGTCAAATATATCGAGATCTCTCTCTATGATTTGTATGACTTTCCCAATTTATTATTAGGGTTAATATCACGAAAAACTCTAAACTAATATACATGTGACAAATTTAGCCTCCATTAATTTTTGTTAAATTTTATTATCAAATTACCAAGTTATTTGACACATAACAGTTGACGAATGTATCAGTTTAGGGTTTTACCCCAGTTTGTCATAGGTTTACCAGTTTGTGATTTTTCATGGTATTTTCAATTTAACGGAAACTAACAAATGGTAAATTTATCATAAATGTACCAATTTAGGTTTTTGGTAGTAAAAAAATTAGTTTGAAATAAATTTGTTACAAGTGTACAAGTTTGGAGATTTTTGTGGTCAAATAAATAATTTATGGTAAATTTATTATAGGTGTACCAGTTTGGGATTTTGTCATGATATTAACCCTTATTATTAAGATAAACATTGTAATCATCTAATATTGCTCGCACTCTTACATACTTTTCAGTTCATGTTGATTTTTTTTTTCCAAACATAAAAAACACTAACGCGACATTATTTATTAGCGACAAGGTAGTGCTTTCATCACATTCGCGTATAAAAAAGTTCTAGCACATGTGAGTACTTACATTAGGACCCTTGAAAAACACATGTTCTCGCACAAGTTTTGTACTGTAATTAAATTTGCATAGAAAACCAAATATGCTTCATTGGTGTAACTCAATGCTGAAGAAAATCTATTAAACACACACGTGTTTATATATTTTATATATATATAGAAATATATATATTCTCTTAGGCTGAAAAACAAAATCGAAATTTTTATTGTATAACTAGCAAAAAAGACATAAACGTGTATAAATGTGCTAAAGATTGGAGAACATTATATTTTCCGATACATGACAAATGCAAATAAAAATGTTCAAGAAAGCAAGTTTTTAGTTGGACGAATCTTGAAAATTGATCGGTCATGGTTGCCTCTCTCTCTCTCTCTCTCTCTCTCTCTCTCTCTCTCTCTCTCTCTCTCTCTCTGAGAGAATTCAAAGCACTGGAAATGATTTTGGGAAATTAGGGGAGGGGACAGGAGAGTTTTATAAGAAAAAACTGGAGCAAGTTTTTTTAAGGGTTAATATCACGAAAAATCCCAAAATGGTACTCAAATAATAAATTTACCCCAAACTATTTTTTTGACCATAAAAAACCTCAAACTGGTACACCTATGATAATTTTTATCCAAACTATTTTTTTTTATCACCAAAAACCCAAAACTGGTACATACGTGACAAATTTACCATCCATCAGTTCCGTTAAATTTTACTGTCAAATTGTTAAGTTTGATGACACGTAGTAGTTGATGGGTGTACAAGTTTGGGGTTTTACCTCTCTATTTATCACAAGTTTACCAATTTATAGTTTTTCGTGATATTAATCTAATTTAACAGACACCAACGGAGGGTAAATTTGTCACAAATGTACCATTTTGAGATTTTTAGTAGTCAAAATATTAGTTTGGGATAAAATTGTCACAGGTGTACCAGTTTGGAGTTTTTGGTGGTCAAAAAATTAGTTTCGGATAAAATTGTCACATATGTATCAATCCATTGTTTTTTGTGGTCAAAAAAATAATTTATGATAAATTTGTTACAGGTGTAAGTTTAGTATTTTTCGTGATGAAAAAATTAATTCAGAATAAAATTATTACAATTATATTAATTTGAAATTTTTCATAATATTAATCATTTTTTCAAATTGGCACCAAACGTGTGGCCGTTAGAGCCTTAGAGGTTTTTACGGTTAGGTGCATCACCGACGTAACAAAAGAACTCACACGCTCACTGCCAGATAAATGCCGTGCGTGATTAAGTTAGTTTGACAATCGATTTCTTTCACGTGTCAATAATTCAACGGTAACACGTTAGTTATTTTTAGCGGGCCTAACAAAAAAGGATTATTTTATACGATGCTCCGGCAGAGAAAATCAACCGTGGACGCACCAGGCTCCACCACGTGTCTAGGTGTTAACGTTGTCCATTAACGAAAGGGGCGTGCCTATTTTCTCCATTGTTTCCTTTTCGGTCAGTTTCTCCTTATTTTGCAAATCTTGAACTGGAGAGTTAGGATCTGTTTATATCGCGAAAAATAAAAATTTAGAAAATCTTACCTAAAAATGATTTCTTTTATCGCTTAAAAAATGCAGGAACGAAGAATATTTTCATCGTGTACAAATATATGGACATAAATTATTGTCGATGGTGAAAATTTTTTCCATCGACTAATTATTTCAAACTATATAAGCGATCACCTTTTCAAAATAATTTATTTTTCGCGAAACAAACAGAATCTTAAAAACAATACCACCTTAACCAATGCAACAAAGATAATTGAAAAAAGAAAACAATATGGAAAGAATTTTAAAAAAATGAAAACGAAAGAGCCAACTGCATTTTATGTTGAGTGGGACCCACTTTATGTGAGTAATGCTTTTTAAAAGGGGGGTAAGCAGCAATTATTCACAAAATTTATTCATGACATTCCGTATGATGTCTTCACCTAAAAATAGTGTCGAATAAATTGATATCTCCCTCTAATTTGCCAATTCATTGTTAGATAGCGATTTTAATTATTTGATATTGTTTCCAGTTGTGTGTTTTCTTTTGTTCCCATTGATCATTTCATCAAACATTAAAAAAACTATTGACATGACATTTTTTGCTAGTGTCAAGTTTGGATTTTGATCGAACCAATTATTCACGTGAAATGAAAAATACAGAAATTATTTCGATAACTCAGATGAATAGATTGATTCGATGTGCGCGAGCGCCGCAATCATGAAAGGGACGTGTTTGTGATCCTTGCCACTTCAGGCCCCTGCGCCCCCTGTCCTTTTGTCTACTTTTGCTAATGCCCATGCATGATGTCGACGTGACATCAAAAGGCAACTTACCAATCCTGTTAGCATTTTCGTTAAGATCAACACCAAAAGAAAAATCATATGATACGAGGATCAATGGAAAAAGTTTAGAGATAATACTAAATAATCAAAATTTAAAGACGAGATGGTATATTTTTCTTCTTCTTTTATCGCTTCTTTACATATAACTTCATTAGACATATGACTTCCGTAAGTGTGGATGATGTTTAGAGCCATTGATAATGCGCCAGAACCCTCAAGTCACCCATGAAGGAATTTCTATATCACCTTTGTCGATGAATTAGGGATACCTGAATTTTGGCTCAATATGCAATATTCTTTTAAACTTTTAATTTGTTTAGTATTGTTCTTGAACTTTAACCCTTGCAATGTCTTCAATGAACTTTTAATTTGTTTAATGTGATTAATGAATTTTTGATACATGTATAATCTAGTCCTTTGATTATGTGAAAATATTCAATGTTATTATTCCATTAATTCAAATTTAAAAACAAAATTGAACATTTTCATATAATCTATGGACTGTATTGAACACGTATAAAAAGTTCAAGGACCACATCGAACAAATTAAAAGTATAGGATTGATATTGTACTTTGTGCTAAAATTCAAAAACCATTTATGTCATTTTCTCACGTATTAAAGATGAAATGAAAGAATATGGTGTAACAAGGCTTCATTTGTTTTATGAAAAATAACTTATAGGAAAAAGTTGTTCGGATTTTCTAGTGTTTGGTGCTCGAAAAATAAACTTTTCAAGTAAAAAAAATTTCGTCAATGGAAAAAGCACCTTCAAAAGTAGAGAAAATGTTTTATGGTTTTTAGGATGCGGAAAATGTTTTCCATCCTCTTTCTTTCACCTCTAGACCAAGCATTTTCTTCCACCAAAAACCTTTTTAATTTTAATTTATATATATTTTTAAATAAATCGAGTTTTTAATTATTTTATTTTTTGTTTTATTTTTCTTTATGCTGCTTCCTTGGTCGGTCGCTGGCCACAGGCAAGCTTGAGTCTCTTCCAACTTGTCGGCCTATGGCAAGGCTCAAGCTCTCTTGTGGCCGATTGCCGACCATCAATTCTTGGGTGATCTGCTGAGGAAGAAGAAAAAAGAAAAATAAAGAAAAGGAATAAAGGAAAGAAAAAGAGAAATACTTAAAAATTAAAATTTTGATTTTTTATAACTTTTTCCTGGAAAATTTAATTTCCCTACCAAACAGCGAAAAATATTTTCCAATTCATTTTCAGGTTTTAGTCGAACACCAGAAAACATTATTATTTTCCTGAAAAATGGCTTCTTAAAAAATGTCACATTTTCCGTGAAACAAACATAATTTAAGTTTATTAGTGATTGAATGATTATAAAAGAATACTAGAAGCTCCCCAGTTCCTGCGTTCGTGTTTGAACAAGTAAATTTCATGGGCATAAGCTCAAAAAAATAGGGTAAACATCACAAAAAACTCCAAACAATGTTCATTATGACACAAATATGCCAATTTTTTTTTGTGTTGCAAAAAACCCTAAACTTATCCACTATGACACAAATATCTCTAATTTTTTTTGTGTCACGAAAAAGTTCAAACTTACATATATTTGTCATGCTGGTATAAGTAAGTTTGAGCTTTTTTATGACACCAAAAAAGTTTGAGGTATTTGCATTACGATGGTTTAGGAATTTTAACAACATAAAAAAAAAAAATTAGGGTATTGTATCCCAATGAACATAATTTAGGTTTTTTTAGGTCTAATTCCAAACAAAAAAAACATCAACTTTACCTTGAGTGACAATTCAATTTTCACTTAAGTTTCAAATCTGGCTTGAACAATTTGAAAATTTTACATCACGGAGACCCGATTTGAGACTAGAGTGAAAACGGGTGCTTTTTATTAAGACAAAAAAAGTTCGGATCATAATTGTCACTCAAGGTAAAATTGATATTTTTTTTTTGAAATTAGCTCTTTCTTTTAGTATTAACTGAAAAAGGTTAACATTACAAAAAATCTCAAACTGGTACAACTATAATAAATTTACTCTCAATTATTTTTTGTTAAATTTTATTGTCAAATTACTGAGTTTGATAACACGTGGCAGTTTATAGATGTATCAGTTTAGGGTTTTTACCCTTTAGTTTATAATTTTTCGTGATATTAATTTAATTTAACGGAGGGTATACGTGTCACAAGTATATTAATTTAAGATTTTTGATGACCAAATTTAAAGTTTTTTTTATAATATTAATTCAATTTAAAATGATAACAAAACGACAGCGAAGCAGATGAGATCTCGAAAACAACAAAGCCGACGCGCACTCGCACCACTCACGCTGGACTCCACCGTCAGCCGCTTGCGGCGCCAACCAAGGCCGCACGTGACGAGCCTGGCGCGTGAAGATCTCCCCCAAACTCTGTCCCGCTCCATTATGGGCAAAGATCAAGCATGGAATCATGCCGAGACCGACCGAAAGAACGGTCTCATATCAACTCCTGATCGGTCTCCGTCCACCCCCGCCGGATTCCTGGTCAGACACTCTGACTCCCTCCTCCGCCTCCTCTTTAGACCTAATTCCCAAAAAACACCAATCTCACTTTAAATGTAATTCTAGTTTTTTTTATCTCGATAAAAACAATACTAACTTTTATTAGAGTTCCAAATTTAATCTCCGTGATGTAAAATTTTCAAATTGTTCGGATCAGATTTCGAATTTAAATGGGAGTTGGTGAATTTTTTATGAGATAAAAAAAATTCGAATCAAAATCCTCACTCAAAATGAAATTGATGTTTTGTTCTTGAAATTATGTCCCGTGTCTGATAAAATTTGATGTTTTTGTTTCTGAAATTAGGAATAAGTGCATTCAAAGTCATAAAACTTATCACGAAAGTACAATTGAGTCCTAAAACTTTCAAAAACAAAAAAATCTGGTGCGCTGCTACTATCCCATTGTATAATGGGATGACAAGTGCAAACAACTGAAGTAAGATGTGTTGTGCGAGCCTATTCAATAAACCTGCTGCTACTATGCTAGCAATGGTCTGAATTGTGTGGAAGGTTGATGATTCGGTTTCCACTGGTGGGCTGAAGGTCTGGTGGCATTGCTGTAGGCTGGAGATTGATGCAGGACACTTTGGTGTGTGCGTGTAGCACAACTTGGGGAGGGTTCATTAGTTTCATTTGTTAGTTTACTAGGACTAAGACTGCTGCGTGAGTTGGCAGCAAAAACAATGGGGATGATTCTCTCTCTGTTGATGAAATTTGATGTTCTTATTTGATGTTAACATACTACTTTTGTTAGTCTAGCTAGTGTGGTGATGTGTGTGTATTTTTTGCAGGGACATGCTTCCATTGTACCCACACCTGCGTCTGGTTAGTGCCTTTCTTCCTTCTTCTCTGCATCGAAGATATCAAAACGAAATTTAGACGATTTAATTATGGACAATCTACTGTCCCATTGTATAATGGGATGATAACCCTGCGTAGACATTCTTATTTTTCTCCACGGATAAGTGTTAATAATACTCTGAATGTAGAACATTTGCTTCCTTTTTCTTTTCTTCTTTTTCTTCCATAATATCCACTAAATTTTCTCGATAATTTATTTACAGATACTCATGAGTGCCACTCTCGATGCTAAACGATTCTCCCACTATTTTGGTGGCTGCCCAATTATTCATGTTCCGGGTTTCACTTATCCTGTAATGGCTACTATGATTTGCTTTCAATTTTCTCATTTTGGGTTTAGTAATCCTGTGAGATTGAATATGGGTATAATACTCTTTGCTTTTCAGGTCAGGAGTTTTTACTTGGAGGATGCACTGACAATGCTTAAATCAGTACAAGAAAATCACCTGGATTCCACTGCATTTGGTGTTACTGATGAAAACCAAATGCTGACAGAGGAAGATAAGGTCTCACCCAACTTGTCGGCCTATGGCGAGGCTCAAGCTCTCTTGTGGTAGATTGTTGACCATCGCCATTGTCGGTGATCGGCTGAGGAAGAAGAAAAAAGAAAAAGAAAGAAAAGGAATAAAGGAAAGAAAAAGAAAATACTTAAAAATTAAAAAATTGATTTTTTATAACTTTTTCCTGGAAAATTTAATTTCCCTACCAAATAGCGAAAAATATTTTTTAGTTCTTTTTTAGGTTTTAGTCGAACACCAGAAAGCATTATTATTTTCCTGAAAAATGGCTTCTTAAAAATGTCACATTTTCCGCGAAACAAACATAATTTAAGTTTATTAGTGATTGAATGATTATAAAGGAATAATAGAAGCTCCCTAGTTCCTGCGTTCATGTTTGTACAAGTAAATTTCATGGGCATAAGCTAAAAAAACAGGATAAATACCACAAAAAACTCCAAACAATGTTCACTATGACACAAATATGCCAATTTTTTTTTTTGTGTTGCAAAAAACCCTAAACTTATCCACTATGACACAAATATCTCTATTTTTTTTTTGTGTCACGAAAAAACTCAAACTTATATATATTTGTCATGCTGGTATAAGTAAGTTCGAGCTTTTTTATGACACCAAAAAAGTTTGACGTATTTGCATTACGATGATTTAGGAATTTTAACAACAAAAAAAAAAAATTAGGGTATTGTGTCTCAATGAACATAATTTAGGTTTTTTTAGGTCTAATTCAAAAAAAAAAACATCAACTTTACCTTGAGTGACAATTCAATTTTCACTTAAGTTTCAAATTTGGCTTAAATAATTTGAAAATTTTACATCACGGAGGCCAGATTTGAGACTAGAATGAAAATGGGTGCTTTTTATTAAGACAAAAAAAGTTCGGATCATAATTGTCACTCAAGGTAAAGTTGATATTTTTTTTTTTTGAAATTAGCACTTTCTTTTTTAACATCACAAAAAATTCCAAACTGGTACAACTATGATAAAATTTTCTCTCAATTATTTTTTGTTAAATTTTATTGTCAAATTACTGAGTTTGATAATACGTGGTAGTTTATGGATGTACCGGTTTACGATTTTTATCTTTTAATTTGTAATTTTTCGTGGTATTAATCTAATTTAACGGAGGGTATACGTGTCACAAATATATTAATTTAATATTTTTGATGATTAAATTTGAGGCTTTTCGCAATTTTAATTTAATTTAAAATGTTAATAAAACGACAGCGAAGCAGATGAGATCTCGAAAGCAACAAAGCCGACGCGCACTCGCACCGCTCACGCTGGACTCCACCGTCAGCCGCTTTGCGGCGCCAACCAAGGCCGCACGTGACGAACCCGGCGCGTGAAGATCGCCCCAAACTCTCTCCCGCTCCATAATGGGCAAAGATCAAGCATGGAATCATACCGAGACGGACCAAAAGAAACGGTGTCAGATCAACTCCTGATCAGCCTCCATCCACCCCCGCCGGATTCCTAGGCAGACACTCTCCTGACTCCCTCCTTCGCCTCCTCTTTGGACCTAATTCCCAAAAAACACCAATCTTACTTTAAATGTAATTCAATTTTTTTATCTCAATAAAAATAATAATTTTTTATTGAGTTTCAAATCTAATCTCCGTGATGTAAAATTTTTAAATTGTTCGGATCATATTTGAAATTTAAGTGGGAGTTGATGAATTTTTCATGAGACAAAAAGAATTTGAGTCAAAATCTTCGCTCAAAATGAAATTGATGTTTTGTTCTTGAAATTATGTCCCGTGTCTGATAAAATTTGATGTTTTTGTTTTTGAAATTGTGTCCAGTGTCTGAGATCGAACTCTACGCGCGGGGGGGGCTCGCGCGTGGGATCTTTCGCCGGACCCCGCACCTCGAGATCTCCACCAGAAAGAGACCCGCAACAGGAAAGGGCACAAGTCCGAAACCCACCAAAACAAGGTTTTTCGAGAGACTCTCTGTCTTCTCTCTCTCTCTCTCTCTCTCTCTCCCTAAGATGCCGCACGCTACGCGAGAGTCCGAGCGACCCACTGGACTCTTCCGGATCTAACGCGAAGAAATAGAGGGAGATTCCTCTGCTCTCTTCTGGTTCTTTCTCAGGCATTCTTGTTCTTTTTGTCATCTCCCCTTTTTGCTGTTGTATATGGTCAATGCGTCACGCCATTCGATCCCTGGTTTAGGGCGTTGCCCGGTTTTGCCACCCGGAAAATAAGGCCCCCCTGTGGTTGGATTTCGTCACCTTGATTTTGGGTTCCTGAGAAAGAACCCAGGAAGGGAAAAGAAGTATGATTTGTTCGTCGGTTTTGCCAGACAAACCATCCGTGGCGGTCACCGCTTGCAAGATGCTAAAACACCCGCCGAAGCCATCGCCCCTTCGTGCCGGGCCTATCCTCTGTACTCAGAACAAGAACCCCATCACCATGAACGAGCCATCGAAGAAGCCGAAAGTGACCATCGCCAGCCCTATCCTGGTGATCCCAAGTCGGGTGTCCGAGGGGAGATTAAGGAAAAACAGGGGATGCGAGGAAAGGAAGGATTTTCTTCAAGTGGGTGGTCGACAGATGGCGGGCTTGTGTGGTTTTGGGTATTGGGTTCAGGGCTTCAGGTGCTTCCCGTGGTTGGCTTTGAATTTCCACATGGCCCACAATCTCAAGCTGCCTCCATCCACCTTGCAGCTTGTGCAGAATTCTGGGAATCTTCCCATGGTGGCCAAGCCTCTGTATGGGATATTGTCTGATGCTATTTACGTTGGTGGTGCTCACAGGTTGCCATATCTTTCGGCAGGAGGTCTGTTGACACATTCCTCTGATTCTTAAATATGTCTTTCTCTATCTGAGTTGAACTACTGTATGTTCGTCTGCTGACAGTTGGTATTTGAAGGAAATTTGTAGTTTTTTAGAGTCTTGCATTGTTCTAACGGAATTTGGAGCTTCCTTTGCTGTTTTTCAGTGCTTTAGTTCCTTATTTCTATTGACCTTTCCTGTGACGTTTTCCTGATGTTGGTTGTTCTTTTCTTGCATTGGAAGACATGAATTGTATTTCGCCTTAAGATTAAGTTCTCCAGAAGTCTGTTCATAGCTAGGGCTAGATAGCAAGTTATTGTCATATGTTTGTAGATTTTTGATATGTTATCGTAATATGGAATGGTATTAGCATACGTTGTATATTAATGTTTGGAGGTCGATATTAGAGATTCATTCTATCACTTGTTACTGAAACACATTATTCACATTGGCCATTCTCCTTAATTTTCTAGAATCTCGCCAACTGTTATTGAGTATATCAATCTGTGGACAGCTTTAACATGGTCGTATCTTCAGTGCTTCTACAGGTTCTGTCTTGGGGACCATTGGCATTGATCCCTCTTGCTCGTGAAGCTCTTCCAAACCTCGTGGCATGTGTTCTTCTCAGCAATATAGGTGCATCTATTAGTGAAGTTGCTATGGATGCTCTTGTTGCGGAGTATGGTCAGAAACACAACTTACGTGGTCTCCAGTCTTATGCATTCATGGCTTCAGCAGCTGGTGGAATCCTTGGAAACTTGCTAGGCGGATATATTCTTCTTAGAACACCACCAAAAGACATGTTCTTCATATTTACGTGCCTCCTTTCCCTTCAGTTTGCCATGTCATTGATGACCAAAGAAGCATCTCTTGGAGTATCTCAGCCGTCAGTTAACACTCTAAAAAAGAAGTCGATCTTGCTTAGCATTAGGACTCAACTCTCAGATTTGTTAAGGGCGGTTCGTGAAGAGAGCATCTCCGGCCCTCTTGCTTGGATCGTGCTTTCTATCACGGTGGTGCCGATTCTGTCTGGTTCGATTTTCTGCTTTCAAACTCAATGCCTACAACTTGATCCTCCAGTTATCGGGATGTCACGCGTAATAGGCCAGTTGCTCCTGCTTTTCACGTCAATACTCTTTGACCGGTATTGGAAAAATATTTCGATGAGGAGATTAATTGGAGTGGTGCAGGTTTTGTACGCGTGCTCGCTTCTTCTAGACCTAGTTCTGGTGAGGCAGATCAATCTGAAGTTGGGAATTCCCAATGATGTGTTCTCCCTTTGTTTTTCTGGTCTAGCAGAGACAATTGCACAGTTTAAGCTCCTTCCATTTTCAGTGCTGTTTGCTAATTTATGTCCACAGGGCTGTGAAGGATCTCTGACATCTTTCTTAGCATCGGCCTTGTGTTTGTCGTCAATATTTAGCGGGTTTCTGGGTGTTGGATTAGCATCACTTATCAGGATCATCTCTGGCGATTACTCAAGCCTGCCTGTGGGGATTCTGATACAGTTTATGGTGGCTTTGCTGCCCATGGCGTGGATTCATCTTTTGCCTGTGTCACTAAATACTGTTGAGAAGGACAGAAAAAGAGGCTTAAGTAAACGAAGACGAAGAAACAGAAGAGTGGGACGAGTGGTGTTTGGCTCAGTAATATCTTACCGGCGCGAGAGAGAGTCCGAGACACCGACATAGAAATCACCATGAGATTTCTTTGCACTTTTGGAATCGGTAATAGAAGTGCGCATGCGATTACCATTACTCGGCATCTGTCGTCCGGTGAAGGAACTCAGATTGGATGGCCATTTTAGACTCTGAAAACGATTGCTTCTCAGCCCAAAAACTTCAATAACTTTCCTTCTCCTTCATCACTTCAAAGCTGTTATCAGGAAAAAAGGGAGGTTTCTGGATGTTCTAACAATTGCATTATTTCTTTGTGATCCTTAATTTCGTGAAGGTATTTGGTTCCCTAATAAAGAAGGCTTGAGGATTTTTTCAGGCCAGAGAACCTTTGACAAGATCTTCAGCACCTCAACTTGCCACAAGAACTTTCTGAGGAAGTGGGGGGTCCTGGACTCGACAGATGAGTCCTGACATCAGTATAAAGTGAGATCCTGAGTTTTTCATCCTCCCACGTGGAGCTCAAATTTTTGTTGATGTAAATAGTTTTCTGACTTATAGGAGGTTATGGATGGTGATTTTGGAGTTGAAAAGGAATTGCAGCTTTTGTAGCTTCCATCCATTTCTGGCATTAGCTTCTTCAACCAAACATCTTTTGGCAGATCCCAGTCGAAGAAAATGATCTCTGGACTCATCATGCTACTGATAGAGGACACAAGTCTTTAAGATGTTACAGTTCTGCCAATAAGCTTTAGTTTTTACTTTGTTACCATTTAAAATCTACTCGTTCTTCTCGTTGTTTTGCACGAGTCTTTTCTTTTTGTCGAATTAACGAATGAAATTGGTTGGAGGGATATGGCTCTGCGCTGCTGCTGAATCCTAGTGATATTAGCTACAAACTGTGGTTGTGTTTTCAGGGTGTCCCTTTCGCTGATCTTTTCCGATGTGTCGAGGCAATCTTGAATCATTCACAAGAAAGTTTTTTGTTGGGATTGTCAAGTGTTGATGCATCATACTTCATCTCCAATGAGTTCTTTAGGGAAACCCTAAGACGAGGTCTTTTCTTTTTCTGTAAATAGTAGAATGAAAGCAAGGTAAGCATGATGATGTGTTCGACGTTGTTCCGGAAAAGCACGACCCAACTTGATGTCAAAAGGGAAAAGGAAAGGGTGTGGCTATTTTCACCCTCAATGTAGCATGACCAAAGTACCTTCTCCCTCTCTCTTCCGTCAAACATGCTTCGACTCTTTTACTCGCTTGTGTCTCTCTCGAGCCCCTCTGCCTCGTGCCCCCAGATTTGCTTCTCCGTTGCCACCGCCATGCCGCACTGGCGCCACCGCCCACCTCTGTCGCTGATCATCACTTTGCAGCCCTCCGCTCTCTCTCTCTCTCCCTCTCTATCACACACGCTTGGTCATCTCCTTGAACTTGTCTCTGCACTTCACAATCAAGTCAAAACATTTCAAAAAAATGCAATGTCTCAAGCATTTTGAAATCCCTACAATCAAGTCCTAACTTTCAAACCATTTAGATTTCTCGCAAAATACAATAACCACTTAGATGACTTCAAATATTATCGTTAAATAAGTTCTCTCTTCTCTTATCTCACGTCTCATATTATAAATATTACTAACACTTTGTATATAGACATTGTGAGGGTTAATTAATAACTAGTTACCGTCCAAGAAGTAGGGAAAGAACTCTCCACTGACTTTGGATGAATGGGTTACCTCATTTTTCAGAAAACACGTGTAGAATTGAGCGGTCATTTAGTGAAAACTAGTCATTGACCCGACCCGCGCACGCGCGGATATGCTGTATCGAACATACTATAGACAAAATTTATTCTTTTTATCAATGTTTTTGTTTTTGCATTGCATGCATGAAAATGAATTATCCGAAGAGGTTTTCCAAAGTAAGTGGTCTCGTGGCTTCTTTAGTATGTGAAAATTCTTAATACTAAGAGGCGCCGATTCTTAAAAGGTGGAGGTTCTGGTCATTTAATTTTGGTTAAAATGAAGGGTTAGTACTATGAAAAACCCTAAATTGATACACTTATAACAAATTTACCCAAAACTAATTTTTTTTACCACAAAAAACCCAAAACTAGTATATCTATGACAATTTCACCTTCTGCTAGTTTCCGTTAAATTTTACCATTAAATTTCCGAGTTTGATGACACGTAACAGTTTATGGGTATAGCAATTTGGGGTTTGACCTTCCATTTGTCATAGGTGTACTAGTTTGGGGTTTTTCATGATATTAATTCAATTTAAAGAAAGGAAAACTTGTCACAAATGTACTAGTTTGAGATTTTTGGTGGTAAAACAATTAGTTTAAAGTAAATTTGTTATAGATGTACCGGTTTGAGGTTTTTCATTGTCAAAAAATTAGTTTTAAATAAATTTATCATAAGTGTACCAGTTTGGGAATTTTTGTGGTATTAACCTAAAATGAATTACAGCGATAAAGCATGAATAAAGCAGTGAACTCTCCTGCAACGCTCGAATAGGCATAACACTACTCATAAGATTAAGACAAATAATTTGCCAGCTTATCATTACACAACTAAATATAGTATACATAACACGTAAAGAAGTTCTCAAGAACTAGACGAAATATTAAATGAAGGCTGAGAATATAAGTACTGTCGTATTATTGGATGCGATCATAGGCTAGCCGTTGGAAAATGGAAAATTAGAGCAGACACCGCCTATGTAAACAGCCAGTGTAAGAAAACTTTACACATGCTGTCTTATAGACCCTTGATCTAAGGGTCAGTGAGAGGGTGGGTTGTTAAAACCCTCAAATCAAGCGCGGACAACGTCGCCTGTGTAAGAGGGAGAGATGCATCTTGTGGGTGAACTTCAAAACATTGCTTTATCCCTGTACTCAAATCTTGCACTCCTGTGTGCAAATTGACGAGACCAAGTAGAGCCTCAGGTAAATTAACAGTATGAGGTTAGAACTTTTGGTTTGTTTGCCATTAGGCAACGCCGTCACTAGAGCAATTGCTGGTTGAGCTGCAGTCGGTTCTCCTCCTGGGGTTCACAACCCCAGTGTTCAACATTTCGTACTGGAGACCGAAGAAATCCTAGGATGCGAATGTGTCTGAAGACTTTATTATGGGATAGCAACAGAGAAATTTCAGGAGCTTTACTCACCAGGAACTGCTAGTAGCACCCGGAAATTTCAATGAGAGCAAACCTTAGTTAAGGTGGATATTGTATGGGTCAACAACGGATGCCTGTGTGATGGATCTTTAGTGTCAATAAAACACACTAAGCAGATCTCAAAGCATGGTTTGCCACAACTCCGAGCAGAGCTACAGGTGAGCAATGTGGCCGTGTGTCGGAATCTGCTTCAAGTTACTGGCTCTTGCGTGGCAACTTAACAGCAGGAACCTTGGCTTGTATACCCATTCATAGTCCACGGAAGCGTGGTTTCTCATTTACGTAATCGCCCTAATCACAGCCTCCTCTCAATTGGAGCACCTGGAAGCACATAACACTGGGAATAGCAAGAGGGTTATCGTATCTTCATCAAAATGCAGTCTTCAGAAAATTCAGCAATCATGTTGTTGGACACAAATTTTAACCCTCCTACCTGTATTGGCAAAATTCACCGTCATACATTGAATTCGGTCCAACGAGGCAGGATTGGGACAGTGTCATCCTCTGGACGATGTCGTAGCAGAAAGTTGTTCTGAAGGTATTGACTTTGATTGAATTAGTTCAGGCAGTACACCAGGCCATATTGCTACAGAGTACCTCCATAAGGTGTGCCCGGTGAAGAATGATGTGCATGCATATGGGATCATCGTCCTTCAAATCATCCGTGGTTGCAGCTTTATTGATCTTTGGCAGCTTATGAAAGGAATCAACATCGCATCATTCATTGGGATGGTCAGTTGCTTTATTATAAACAGTTATAAAAACTCATTGATCCCCGTACGCAGGGAGACCATGGCGAGAATGAGGCAGAAGAGATGATCAAACTGGCTCTCTTATGCACCCACTATTCCTCAGCAAAACAATCCAGCATGCAGGAGGTGGTCGCGGAGGTTGAAGGCTGTAGCTTAGAAGAAAGATAAGGCTCAGAAAAGATACAGTTATCGTCATCGATCTCCCTTCTAGAAGTACAAATAATAAGACCTTCGATGGCTTCACTCTTTCCTCCAGGCCACTTCTCAAGTAGATGGAGAAGATTTATCCTGTCCAAGATAGCAGTATTGAGCTGGCATTCTCAGTTGCAACACATTTCATATAAAAACTCATGAGTGAAGGCAAGTGCTTACATCTGCTCGACGATAAAAATAAAACCTTGTGTTAAATCATGACCTGGAAACTAGAACTACATTCCTGAATGTTACCAGAAGAATTTGCTTCTACCAGCACTTAACGAAACCTATTTCTAGTACAGATACTTCCAGTCAGTCGCTTTCAAATTGTAAAATATTAAAGATACTTCTGTGAACTAGAAGATAAGTCACTTGTAAAGACATTTTAGTGCACTATGATTTTGGCACTTGTATCCAGTTTAGCAATGAAGATATGCAAGAAAAAGATTTGTTTCCAAGCTCAAACATTTGTTCACAAATTGCTATCGCTACAGATGGAAAGTTGAATCAGAATCTCATGCTGAGATAGATAGGACAATCCTTTTGTCATTCCTACAGATTGCTTCGAATTGCTGATTAGCACACAGGAAGTGTGATTTGGCATAAAAGATGACTTAAAGTTACAGCCAATCAACTGTAAAGATATATCAATAACTCAAATATATATACTTTAACAAAATATACATACTTTCACGATAATTAATTTCAACCACAGCTGTGTGACATTGTGACAAAGAATATATAGCGGTCTTAAAACCGTATAATTGGCTCCAAAAGAACCAGAAGGTTACAGATTTAAGAACCTACAAGTTCAGAGGAATGGCATTAAGTACACTTAAACCATACCTCAAATCAAAAGTCCCTTTTGTAGTATGGACTTCTCTTCAGCTGAGAATCCCTTCAGCATAGATCATTAACTACGAAATGCTGAAAGGTCTATATCTGATTCTCGTTGTCAGCATAACTAACAATTCCTTTCATTACCACCAAAAGGCTATCCAGCATCTCATAGATGGAATGAGAAGCAGAATGTACCTTATCAGCAACATAGAAGCAATTAGTCCTACCATTAATAACAATCCAACTGCATCCAGGTTCCTTCCTGAAACCCTTTTTGTGCATCATTTTCCTCACTCCAGCTACCACATCCCACTTTCTTGAGGAAGCGTATAGATTAGATAGGAATACATAATTCGAAGGGTTCTCAGGTTCCATACGAACAAGGAAGCTATAAGCCAAGTCTCGCATCTCATGGTTCCCATGCATTACAGAAGCATTGACAAGAGCCCCCCAAACACTTGGACCAGCTTCCACATGCATATTGCCGATAAACTGTAGTGCTCGGTCAAGCTGGTTTGACCGACCTAATATGTCAACAACACAAGCACAGATCTCCACTGTTGGTTCAATCCCATAATCATTTATTGCTGAGCTATATATGTTAAGGCCTTCGTTGATCATTCCTGATCGACCACAGGCAGCAAGAACCCCTACTACTGTTATCATGTCAGGTTTGATTCGTAAATGTAGCATCTCATTGTACAGAAGCACGGCTTCCTCACCCTTCCCATGAAGTCCATATCCAGAAATCATGGAACTCCAAGAGACAGCATCCTTAAAACAAGCACCATCAAATATTCTCCTTGCAGAAATTAAGCCCCCCGACTTGCAGTATGCATCTATTAAAGCATTAGAAAATGAGACACCGTGATCTATTTTCTTTCTGATGGCAAAACTGTGAATCTCTCTCACAGCTGATAAACCAGCATGTGTTACACAAGCAGGGAGAATGCTTACCAGAGATATGTCATTGGGTTCTATGTCATGCATGACCATCATTTCCCTAAAAAGAGAGAGGGCTTCCCTCTGAATCTCTAAATATAACATAACCATTGATCATTGCTGTCCAAGAAAATACATTTTTAGACTTCACACGTTCAAATACCCTTCTACCAGCATCTGCCTTGTTATTCTTGGAGTACATGTCTATCAAGCAACAACCCAAGTGAACATCTGCATCCGGAAGAAGCTCCAACTCATTCCTCAACATATAACCATGAAGCTCCTTCCCATGATTATATTTCTCAGAATCACCAATGCACAAAGGCAAAAGACTCGACACCGTGAACGCATCTGGTTTTAAGCCGATGTTCAGCATGTTTTGTACAACGTCCCATACTTCCTTACCCTTATTACCATCATTTAAGCTCGCATACCCTGTTATCAGAACATTCCAAGAAGCAATGCTTCTATCGGGCATTTCATCGAACAGTTTCTTCGCTTCATCCAATTCTCCGCATTTGCAGTACATCGACATTAGAGAATTGGCGACAACAACATCCGAGACAAACCCAGTCCTCGCGCTCTTCGCATGAACGACTTTCCCAGCAGCCAAGTCCCCACACTCGCCCGCAACTTTCGACAATGTCGCGAGCGTGTAATCGTCGGGAACCACGTTCCCTAGACACATTTGATCAAACAGCTCAAAAGCAACCTCATACGCACGACTCTTCGCATACCCATTAATCAGCGTGTTCCACAGATAAACGTTCTTGTCCTCAAACGAGTCAAAAACCAATCTTGAATCCCGCGCGCTCCTGCAGGCGGCGTATGCGGACATGAGCTTGGTTCCCAGGTAAGTGTTCCGAGCGAAGCCATTGACGAGGACTCGCGCGTGGGACTGCCGGGTCAGTCTCAGAGATTGATCCTCGGCGCAGAACTGAATGAAATGGAGGAGGGTGGAGGCAGAGCAAGGAGAATCGGCTTGAGCGGCTTTTGAGCAGCATCGGAAGGTTGTGTTTCTGAATGTTTCCCGTCCAGAGAAGGAGATCATGAGACAGACGAACTTCGCACCCTGAAGGCTCCGGCTAGAGAGCTGCGAGTGCGACTTTGGGAGGGAAGGGAGATGGCAGACATGGAGGAAGGAAGCATGCGTGTTCTGTTCTTTTTGATTGGTACCATGTGATTCCTACGTTCTTGATTTTTATGCTGAGGAGGACAAAATAGAAATCTTGATTTTTCCAAATTTTACGAACTAAAAAGCATTGCCTTAGAAGTTTTAAAAGATAAAATCGTACCGAAAATTCTAAAACTTGTCAATTGAATATTAAAGTTTTCAAAAGGTGCCATTGAATCCTAAAACTCAAGTTCTTTTATTAACTATGTCCAACTTAACAAATAGAAAATGCTAACGATGCATTTTTTGAAAGTTTAAGGACTCAATTGCACTTTTGTAATAAATTTTAGACTTGATTTCACTTTTTACAAATCTTATAATTCAATTTTATTTTCGTGATAAGTTTTGGGACTTTTAATGTAGTTATCCCAAAAAATAATTAACAGATACAATAAAGTTTTGAGTGTTCAGCATCAATTAACTGTATCGTAGGCCACACTCACTCGTCCCTAATGGGCTATGGCTGCTGCTATGGGTCCTTTGTTGTTCCTCCATGTGCCCCTCTGGAAAGCTCGCAACAAGTTGCTCCAGTCCTTGATCATTCTCCAACCAAGCTCTGCTAGCGATGCTTCATTAAAGTTCCCTTCTTTTCTTAAATCCAACCCTCCTTGGCTTTTGGAGAGTTTAAAATAGGAGTGAGCGATTTCAGATTCCGTACAAGTTTCACTTAAAACTTGGAACCAATCCATAGGAACATGTTCATTATTTTTTGGAACCTGGAACTTATCTTACATATCTTAGAACTTGAAACCTACTTTGCAACAGGTTCTAAGGTCGGTTTTAATGTATACCCAAATTTTACATGTATTATTAATGAATCATCACCTTTAACGACTATCACTTACTACTATAATTCACTAATCACAACTTATATTTAGACATACAAAAAATATGAAAAATGAACAAGTCGTAAAATGAAAGCTCAGACTAATGATTCAACATTATACATTCATCATCTAACGCCATGGAATACCACAAGATCACGCGAAAACATAAATCAAGAAAAAATACTGTAAACTTTTTTAAGGTTTCAGGTTCCAAATTTTAGCTAACTGGAACCTAGACCTACCTATCGAAATAGATTCTCCAATTTTTGAAACTTGAAATCTACAAGTTCTCACCGGTTAGGCTCTTAGGTTCTACTTGGAACTATGTTCACCCCTAGTTTAGAGATCATTCAAGCTTCTCAATACTAAGCAACGTCTCCTACTTCCCACCAAAAGGGTCAGATAATCGTGTCGAGGTTGTCGCTAATTCTTTCTTGGAACTCTTCTCGCCAGTCGAGTAGATAGGGATATTTTGGACAGACACGACGAATTAGTGTGGCTCGTCCTGCCCAGGAAAGAGTTCTCTTTTTTCCACAATTCCATATTGTCACCCATTCTCTCCGTGAGAAAATTGAAGTTCTGCCACCCTCTATCAGAAGCCAATAATGGACTGCCAAGGTATTTAGTACCGCCACGCATGGCTCATATGACGAGGAATCTTGGACTCTTTCTGGACATTCCCGTGGCGTCTTCCTGGAGAAGAAAATGAAGGATTTTCCCGTGTTAACAACTGGGCCTGTGCAGGAGCAGCACAAGTCTAGGCAATGGCAGTAATCTTTGTAACGTTGGCTTTGCAGAACAGGAGAAGATCGTCCGTAAACATCGAATGGTTCATTACAGGGCTTAGTCTCCCCAGTTTAATTTCTTCAACAAATCTAATCTGTTCAGCTCTTTGCAGAATACTTGAAAGGGTCTCTGAATATATTACGAAAATATATATGAGGAGACAATGATTCGCCTTGCTGAAGCCCTTGGGAGAGTGCGAAGGTGCCTCCAACCCAGCCATTAAGGAGAAGGGTATAGCAACAGTAGAAATACACTGCTCAATTAAAATGCAGAAAGGTTTCGCAGCCCGTTAGCTCTCAAGATAGCAGTGAGTATATTCCATTCGACCCTATAATAGGTCGTCAACATAGCGACCTTAAAGCGCGCAATAACCTCCCCTCTTCTTCTTTTCTGCATACAATCCATAACTTCCTGTGCATTGGTTGAGTTTTCAAAGATATTTCTATTCGTTACAAAGCAGATTGACGAGGCGAAATAATTCTGTCTAGGTATCGCTTCAAAGGATTAGTGATGATCTTGAAAAATTTTGTAACACTCACAAAAAAACAGTATAGGCCGAGCACAACATTCCTGTTTGAAAGAAATGTTGAACAGAATTTGTTGCCTGATTTAAAATCTCCTAGAGTTCTGTATAAAATAGAGCAGGGAAGCCATCTGGGCCCGGTGCTTCAAGCAGTGCCACAGCTTTAAGACATGAATCTCAGTCGGGGTAGGGAGAACCACAAGATTCGCATTTCTCTTGTGATACTCAAGTGTAAGAGTTCCTGGATGATGGTGCTTGGAATTAGTTCCTGCGAAGTAAACAAGGCGTCGTATTTCTGAAGAAAATAACTCTTCACCCCTTCCATTTTCATTATCCGATGACCCTCATAATTTTTGACAGCTAATAACATGCTTCTATCGGGGACGAATGCTAGTGCACAAGTGGAACAACTTGGCACTTCTGTTCCCTTCCCTCATCCAAGTTTGCGGAGAATTTTGCCACCAAATGGTTTCCTCCCTCACCCCATTGTTCATTCAGCTGCTCTTCCAACTCCTTGATCTGGGCCTACGAAGATTCGGTAGGTTGAGCTTGTTGTATTGCATCTAGCTGTTCAAGTATATCCTGCAGGCACCGGTTAACAAAACCCAAAGTAGTGTTCTCTGTTCCATCGCTTAAGTTCCAATACCAGCGTAGTCTCTTGGCAAGTTGCTGCATAGGCCCCCCTCTCTGTCCAGTTTTCCAGACATCTTTGATGACTTTTGAAGTCAGCATCTCGAAACCAAGCTGCTTCGAGTTTGAATGGTCGGGGCGATCCACCTTCCAAGGCGAACAGATTAAGCCGCAAGGGAACATGATCCGAGAAAAGTGTTCATACCATTCTGTGGAGCAAATGACCCTGTCTCCACAAGGGGACATTGGCCAAACCGTGGCGACTATTACACCAAGCGAAAGACCACCCCTTGAAGCCAAGCTCAGCACAGTCGAAAGTGTCCATATAAAGTTCGCTAGGAATTGACATAAGGTGTTGGGTCTACTGCTCTTTAAAATCATCGATTCCTAGCCAAGCCCTAAGCATCCTTTGTCTCCAGCTCTGCATTGCATCCCACAAGTTATGTTACAGTTGGTAACTAGGGGGAAGCATACACTGTTCGTTGATAGCCACCAATCTTGTTCCTATGGATTCAGCGCGAGTCTGCGAAAGAGAATTTCTATGTTCCAGTCATTCGTCCAAAAACCACAACCCCATCTGCATGATGAAGTTCATGTTCACAATTGTCTGTAGTTTTAATTAATCAGAACCCTTTTTATTACTTAAACCAGCCCTAATCAATAAAGAAACTGAAATTGAATCGACCAATCCCCAAGATCATTTGCTAAAATGATCGGTTGATTCAGAAAAATGACTAGAAAGAGAGAGGTCAAATGGTTTAATTGGCTAAGATAAATAATAGTGTAAGTCACTTATGCTGTACAACTCTGGGTTTATAGAAATGGATTTGGCTAACCACTAGCTGTCACGCCACGTGTCCTCGTATTACCCGACTGGTCATGTGACATGGCCCGACGGGTATGTCCTAGGAAAAATTGCCCTCGGATGGCAAGTTGAATCGAGCATACCCAACCGACCAAACTGCCACATTAACCTCATTCTAATGAAAAAGATAACGGTATTACCACCGTTAGAAGATCATGTTCTTAAGGATCTGCAAGACGGTTTGACCACCACTTATCATGACGGGTGAGTATGGCCCCCCTGGATACGTGGCAATCATCAATGGATTCAATTTCTTCACAAAGTGTTCTAACGGTTCGACAATTTTGTTGAACAGGTCATCCCTTGTCTTTTCCCGGTTTCCGTGTGTCCAACAATTCTGTTCATGTGAAAAGCAAGTAGCAACCGGATCGACGATGGGAGGGAAAACTCACCACGGCACGGGTATCCGCGTGGCTGATATCGACGGCTACCACGGGAGTATTTGCAGCATCGTACATATGAAGAACAAAGATGAGCGTGTTGATCTTCATCCACACCGCCAGTCCACTCCCACAATCGCGACTTCAAATCTTGGCGCCACGCACCGGCCAGTTCAGTGATTTCAATTACACATTGTTTTTGGGCGATCCTCATCTATGTCATCCTTACTCGGGTCCAAATGGATGTCGTCGAACTGCATTCTTAATTGGAGATTTAAATGATGAAATTTACATGGCACAATCAGAGGATTCTTTTTCCTCCTAGAAATAAAAAGGAAAGTATGTAAATTGATTAAATTTGTTTATGAGCTTAAGCAAGCTCTTAAGCAGTGGCATGAAAAATTAAATTCAGTCATACTGTCTATTGGTTTTAAGCATAATAGTGTAGATAAATGTATTTATTCTAAGTTCACTAAAGACTATGGTGTTTTAGTTTGCTTATACGTCGATGATATACTTATATTTGGAACCAATATGACCGGGATCATTGAGAGTAAAAAGTATCTAACTTCCATGTTTAAAATGAAAGATTGGGTAAAGTTGATACTATCTTCGGTATTAAAGTTAAAAAAAACATAGTGGGGTTACTCTTTAAGCCAAAATGATTGCGTCGAAAAAAAATGTTAAATAAATTTAAACATCTTGGCTTTAAAGAAGTGAGTACTCTATTTGATTCTAGTATTAAATTGAATTATAATTCCCTTAGTGCAATAGCATAACTTGACAATGCAAGTGTTATAGGCTTTAATGCATGCAATGCATTGTAATAGACTTGATATTGCATTTTATGTGTGTAAGTTGAGTAGATATACAAGACTCCCAATTATAGAACATTGGAATGCTGTAACCAAAAATTTTTGTTATCTTAAGAAAACTAAAAATTTGATATTGTTCTATAATGATTATCCGGCTATATTAGAAGGATACACTGATGCTAGTTGGATTGCAAGTGCGAGTGTTAAATATTTCACTTTTGGATGGATTTTCACATTAGGTGGAGGTGTTGTTTCTTGGGTAAGCAAGAAACAAACATGTATAACTCACTCAACAATGGAATATGAATTCATTCCTTTAGCAGCAACTAGGAAAGAGGTTGAATGGATTAGAAATTTGTTGTTGAACATTAAATTATGGCCTAGTGCAATGCCTCCCATTTCTATTCATTCTGATAATCTATCTACTTGGACAAGAGCTCAGAGTAGCACTTATAATGACAAGTCTAAACATATTAGTTTAAGACATGAGTACGTGAGACAATTGATTCTGAATGGTACTATAACAATTGTCTATGTGAGGTCAAGCAAGAATCTAAGGAGGCATTTGGTAACGTTTCTATTTCTGGGAAGAATTTCTTTTCAGAAATAATTTTTTCTATTTCTATTTCCTGAATGAGTTTTTAAGCAAAAGAATACATTTGGTAACCATACAAAATTTTAATTCCTGGAATAGAAAAAGAACATAAATGCGTTTGGTACAACCAAAAAAAATTCTATAACAATTTTTTGCATTCAAATCTATATCTTTTATTTAACCATAAGTACAAGTTATAAGTTAAAAAAAACCAATAAGCATGATTTATTGGTTTGTCTAATCCTTTTTAGAGGTTTAAAACCCCTTTTAATCCCCAAACCAAGGAATCTTCAAAAATACCACTTGGGCATCTCAAAAAATTTAAATTTCACTCAAAGTGAGTGGTCAAAAGTATTCTAAGTCATTTTGTGGGTAAAATTTATTAAATTTTTTACTTTCCCTAAAACTGTTTCTTTTTATTTTCCAGAAAATTTTTCCTGAAACTTTTTTAAATTTTTTCAATTTCTAAATTTTGAAAATTTTTATGGGTTTTCTGAGTTTTTCTGATTTTATGGATTTTCCAAGAATTTTTCTTTTTTTTATGAATTTTGGGAATTTTTTTAATTTTCTAATTTTTTAGGGATTTTTCTGAAATTTTTTATAATTTTTATGAATTTTCTGAATTTTTTAATTTATTCTAAGCCATTTTGTGAATTTTTTATTTTTGATTTTTTTTTTTTGGGGAAAAGTTTATTAAAATTTTTACTTTCCCAAAATTTGTCTTTTTTTTTTCGAAACTTTTTATGAATTTTTTAAAATTTTTTCAATTTCAGAATTTTGCAAATTTTATGGGTTTTCTGAGTTTTCCTGATTTTTATGGATTTTCTGAGAATTTTTCTGATTTTTATGAATTTTTTAATTTTTTATGAATTTTTTTTATTATTCCTGCAGGGAATGGACTGGACCGGTGCTTTGAGACAGTCTACAGACGATGGAGGATGGAGGAGGAGCTGAGGCCACGGTTTGAGGGCCGAACCTGTCTATTTCTTTTTTTGTTTCTAGGAACAAGGAAGTAGAAAAAATCTACTCTTTCTTCATGTTCTATATCTATTTCTTGGCCATTTTTTTATTCCAGAAAATAGAAAAATCAAATGTGTTACCAAATAGATTTTTGTTCTTTTTTTGTTCTAGGGAACAAAAGAACAACAAAATAGAGAAGTAAAAACGTTACCAAACGCACCCTAACTGATCCATTTACAAAGGATTTACCAAGAGAAGTGGTAAAGATGACTTCAAAAGAAATAGGGCTAAAACCTCTCACTAAAATCACCAGTAATGGTAACTCAATCTAATACTAGTAAATCACTATTTATCAGATTTAATGGGTAAAAACAAGTTATTAAAGTTCATCATTTGATACTCACATTAGCCTAGACATAAAAAATCAATATCGTTTGTTACGTTTTGTAAGCTGAATTATATTCTTAATGAAGTATAACACAAATTAATAATGTGTTATTAATAACAGAAACACGTGGTAAATACTTCACCTATATAAGCTTTGAAGTGGTGCCGCTTTTTATGAAAGTTAAGGTTATTTTCTAAAGAGCTCATGAAACAGGTATAAACACAAGGTCATAATAGTGCTAAGTAAATTATAGAACTTCTCGTTGAAACAAGAGGTTAATATGTGTGCAATAAATCCAATTCTACTATTAAAGTGGCAAGTTTAAAGCATAGCTACTTGAAACATTTAGGATAGAATTGGCCGCCGTACAATGGGTTTATAACTTTTTTGGACAATTGTCATAATTTGTCATAGGTATACTAGTTTAGAATTTTTTTGTGACATGAAAATAGTTTATGGTATATGTGACACAAGTGTACCGGTTTAAGATTATTTCTTTGTGACACGAAAATTAGTTTTTGTTGAAAATGTCCTAAGTATACTAGTTTGGGACTTTTTAGGATGTTGTCCCTAAAATGCTTTCTATTTGAGTATTTATGCACAGATATATGTCAAACACATTCATAAAAATAACATAAGTGGCACATTCTCGATATTATAAGTCACAACAGTTATATGCTAAAACGAATATAAATAACAAGTGAAAGTATCAATATATGATACTTGCGCAAAAGATCCGTACCTAGTGACGATCTAATTGCTTTTCATCCTTTCAAAAGTAGCCATTGCGGACACGTATCGTTTGGAAAATATCTTTGGCTTGTCCTGTGAACATTAGTTTTGTTATTATTATAGAGTAGAAACAAAAGCATGTAGTTTGAGATTGAATAAGATTCGGGTGTCCTTTCATAATTTTCAAGTAGTAGAAAGCACGAGTCGCCACTCAGCGATGTCCACATATCTGTTCTTTTGTAGAGAATGGAATCCGGCACCATATGAGTCAAGAACCTGAGAAATGGACAAAATTCTAGGAAACTTCTGCAGAATGTAAAAAAATGCTTGCTTTTTAATTAAAGGGATAAGCGTATTGAAAGTCCTAAAATTTATAACAAAAGTGCAATTAAATCCTAAAACTTATCAGTAAAGTACAATTGCGTTATAAAACTTTCAAAAAATTTAATCGAGTCTTAAAACTTGTTAAATTGATCCAATCGAATCCTTCTATTGGTTACATTTTTCGAAAGTTTTGGGATTCGATTGCACTTTTGTGACAACTTTTAGGACTTGATTACATTTTTTTAAAAATTTTGGGATTCGATTACATTTTCATGATAAGTTTTAGGACTTGATTATACCTTTTTGAAAGTTTTAAGACTCAATTACATTTTCATGACAAGTTTTAAGATTTCTAGTGCACTTATCTCTTAATTAAATGTTCATGTTCGCAAAAAAAAAAATAATGTTCATGAACTTCCAACAAGGAGGAGTGAACTTTAGGTTTGTCACTTTCTAAGGGAACATAAGCATAATTACAGAATCATGAGAACAGATGACTTGGGAATATCAACGTTAATTTTTAAGTGTGTTATACTCACAAAACCTCAGCTTTTATATGCTAATTAGCATAATGGTAGAATTTCCAAGTTAGAATCAAAGAAAAATATATAATAATGGGTATTTCAAGACACTTATAGTAAAAGAAATTTAACATTTTTTATACACTGCTTTTGTCATATTATATTGCAAATGTTAGCAGATGTATTTAACAAGTGCCATGAGAAAACATGTCACCAAGATTCTCGAAAAAATAGTAAATCTATGCGCTTTTGCACGGAAATCATTCTATATATTTGATAGCCAACTCTTTCTTTTTTTGACCTTTTTTTTGTCATTGCAGACATCTAATGAAGGTAGCTTCCTAGGGAGGTATCATTTGCGCTGTCCCTATTATATTAAGGGATAATGACACAAATGATCTTTGAATTTTGGCTCAATATATAATATAATCCTCAAATTTTACATGTGTTCAATGTGGTCCCAGGACTTTTGGTACATGTTCAATTTAGTTCATGAACTGTATGAAAATGTTCAATGTTGTCCTTCCATTAATTCAAGTTCAAGAACAACATTGAAAATTTTATACAGATCGGGACTAAATTGAACATACACAAAAATTCCAAGGATTAGATTGAATAAATTAAAAGTTCAGAAATGACATTACACATCATGCTAAAATTTAGGGACCACATTGAACAAATTTAAAGTTCATGGACCACAAGACATTAGGCCAAAGTTTAAAGACTATTTATGTCATTTACCCTTATATTCTTCAGATTATGAAGGCAGAGAATTCTATCCGAATAAGAAAACTACACCTTCCCGAAAAAGATTGCTCAAAATGCTCCTGGCAAAAATTTGATACTATATTTTGGACAGGCAACAAAATTATGCTCAAATCTTTATAACAGTTCGGACAACAAAACATAAAGCTCCAGCTTTAGAGCCTTTCCCATATGTGGCCAAATTAGTACTTCAATAGAAATTTAATTGATGACCCAGCAAAATAAGAAAGATCCTCAACAGAAGGGAGCGACCAAATTGTGCATAGTGGCTTTGCCTGTTGCATACGGAGCACCACAGTTGATTCCGTGCACATCTTCCATGCTCCACAAGCCATCCCACAAGATATCCTCATTTGTTGATGTTGATGATGAGGCCTCAGGAAGAGAAGCATTATTGGCATTGGAAACAGAGTAGAACAAGCACTGGTCATAGACGGAGTTATTGGGGTATGCCTCCGCAATCTCGGGCCTGATTGGGGGCGCATACAGGACTCTGTGGTGGTCGGTTTCTTCAAGCAGGGACAGGATGCTCTTCATGTCAACCGGAGTCAGTTGCAATTGCTGTTGCTGTTGGGGCAGCTGCTGTTGTTGCTGCTGTTGCATTTGCTGATGTTGCTGTTGTTGCTGTTGCTGATGATGATGAAACTGTTGGCGACGCAGAAGACGCGCCGCTTTCAATCTCCCAGGGTTGCTCGGAGAGGCCTTGGCCTTGTTCTTGAAATGCGTCCTCCAGTAGTTCTTGATCTCATTGTCTGTTCTTCCTGGCAAGCTTCTTGCAATCGTTGACCATCTGTTTTTCATTTTTAATTTTCATTCGACCAGTTTTTATAGGAAGATCTTACTACTATTGAAAAACTCAAAACAGAAAACTTTCAATATTTTGAGTAATTAGATTTACCTGTTTCCCCACCTAGCGTGGAGCTCTAGGATGATGCTCTCTTCAAGTGGGGTTATCTGGCCTTTCTTGAGGTCAGGCCTCAAGTAATTCACCCACCTCAGTCTACAGCTCTTCCCATTCCTCTTGAGCCCTGCACAAACAAAACATATAAGACACCAAAATAATTTCCTTTCACTTCCCATAATATCAATTCAACTCCATGTTTTTCCTTCCCTTGATGCAAAAGTCTAGTGATAAAAGCTAATGCCATTAGAAACAGGAAAAATTTAAGAAAGCTTGTATGGTTTGTAGCCCCTCAAAAGCAAACAAAAGGAGACTTTTTGATAGGTTTTTGTGGGGGATATCTAAGTAGTAACAAGAACCAATAATGCATAAACAGGAAGGCAATTAAGAGGATTAATAAGGATTACACCACCAAAAGAAAACAAAAAAGAAGTAAGCAAAATTAAGAGGATTGTAAGGATCGCATCACTAAAAAGAAAACAAAAACCATGAAAACTTTCAAGAGGCTTATGTGGGCATCCTAAGTATTAACAGTGCATAAACATGAAGCAACTAACTAAAAAGAAAACATACATAAGATCCAAAGATTAAGAGGTTTATCATGTGGAGATGCTGATTGATTAAGTACTAATTGATAATTAAAAACATGCATATGTATATGTTACCTGTGAGCCTAGCCACAGAGTTCCATCTTCCCTCCCCATGCAACTTCACATGCTCAATGAGCAACTTGTCTTCCTCAGCAGTCCAAGGACCTTTCCTCCACATCTCTTCCATGGAGTTTGAGCCCCACCCAAAGTTCCCTGTCATTGCTTCCCAAGACATGTAGCTCTAAAGGGCTAAAAGAGAGAAAGGGAAGCAAAATATTCTAGCTTAACGAGAGAGGTGGTTCCTATATTGTGACTCTTTTGGCTTGGTTGGGTGTAATTCCTTTCCAAAGATCTGTGGCAATTTGAGTTGGCGTGCATCCCATATTTATATTGGCACTTGAGCAATGTGTTTCATGGCATCACCAAATTTTCTGTCGCTATCGAATCATCCCTATCCTTTCCACTGTTCAAGGTACGGGGTGATCTCTTGATAAATATAAACTATCCACAATGACCCTTTTAACCCCTTTTCATCTTAGGTTAGTTTGGTTCATTTGCTGAGGCATTAGATAATAGGGAGGAGACCTCGACAAGCTGGATTTACTTCATTTCGCAGCGTGCAATAATGATTCAAGCCCTTTGTTCATATAATCGGAGTTAAGTAATAAATTTGGAGCTATGTGAATATTGAACTATGGGGTTTACTTTAGGAGTTGTTTTAACCGTGGAATTGTATGAAAATGACAAGCTAGGATGCTGTGGAGCATAGGGTTTGACGGAAATTGATTTGGAGTTTTACTTTAGTTGGAGCAAATTTTTAAAGTTTCATGTGCAAGCTCCGCATAGCGGAAATGTTTGAATATCTACTTTGAGCAAGCGATTTGTGGGCGCATAGAAACTGTTTTATCAACAATTAAACTCGGTTTAGTCAGATGACTTTTTCTCAAGTTCAATCGAAAGGACATAGGGGCCAATTTCTGCAAGACGAAGGGCAGTAGGAGAATTCATTCACCTGTTGAGGCATTGGGTGACATGCCTTGTCAGGATCACTCATTATCTGATTTTTTACATATATTTTTTATGATGCTAAAGCAAGACAAAGTGAAGGAGTAATCTCATGGCAAGAGGCCACGTATGATCTAGAAATTATGCGTCTAGACACACTAGGAGCTAATTTAATCAATTGATTAAGATTTTTCCAAGCAAAAGCCTGAGGAAAGCTAGTGCACAAAAGAATACTAGGTGGAGGGGAATTCTTTAATACTGAAAGCCACCAGCCCACCAATGTCTCTTGAACAGCTGGTGCCCTTATATACTAATTAAGGAGATTGATCCCTGTAATCTACAATAAATCTATTATTTTATTGTATTGTTGGATGCCAGATTGGGTTTTGTGGGCATTAAAACAATGAGGCATTGATGGAGTTTAGTTGCATCAGCAGGGACAGGTGGTGCATTCTGGGTGATTTCTTGTGCTTCTGGAAACTAGGAGGCCATGTTTTTTGTTTTCCTTTTAGTTTCCGTGGACACCATGCTTCTTTGGTAATGAGCTCACACCCTATTGGTTTCTATGCTTGATTTTGAGACTTGACGGTCATGCCAAGCTCTATTTTACCCCTAGGATTCTCACAATTAAATTTAAGTAGCTAGGGTTTGAAGTTTCCCAAAATTGAGAGATTTAGAAGGAAAATTTCATGTCACTTTGAAATTGAAAATTGAGAAAATTGTGCAGTTCGTTAAATGATTGCTGCCATGAACATTGATAACACCTTTTATATGTCGAGCGGCACAAGGTATTCCGCTTGATAAAATAATTAATTAGATTTAATAATTTTCTAAGTCATATATAGCTTGCTATCAGAATATATCTATAGCATATCTTTTTTAGTATTCTCTTTTTGATATGTAAATAGGTTTCATTGCCGAAGGACATGCTTAAGGAGAGTTGAATCTCTTACAGGCTCAAAGAAACATCTCCTAGTATATGACCAACAAAATAGAACAGAATCACTCTCCTATACCAGTAAGATTTCTAAACAAGTAATCCCCATCAGCCTTAACCAAAGATGTATCAATCAAAACTAAACAAGACACACGATCTCCATCAATTGCAAAGACTTCCAACACCATCTTTTGAAGCACGAGGGAAAGAAAAAATTGAAAAAAAAAGAATCTCATAATTTTTAATATTCTCCTCCTATTAAACTTCACAAATATTTCAAAAAAAAAATCCTTTCCCCCCATTTTCTCCGGTTCCCCGGACAGAGCATTAATCAAATGATTTTACTAAACAATTAGTAAGTAAGTATCATTGATATGTTTAACTATGAGTGCTCCTAATAAAGTGGGCATCCGAATAAATCTATAGTCGATACTAAAAAACTTATCGAATTCCTAAAGCTTGTGTGCCCTACAAAGTACCACGTTATGGATGCAGAGACAAAAGAGCACTAATTGTTTGCGTGGTGATGTAAGGGACAAAATCTTGTACGGATGTACCTTATTTTTTTTTCCTTTGCCCAAGATGTCTTGTCAAGATTCATCATAATATAATGTATGAAATATGTAGATATTGCGGGGATTACAGAAGGGTTATAATTACTTTATCTTCTGTCTTTGCAAGCCAGAAAAGAAAAAATCTTAAAGCATAACTATTGTGTTTTAAAAATCAATATTTTTTCAAAGATTAATACCGGGTACGTCCATAAAGTTACATAAATAGCCGTAAAATAGAAATTCTCATTTACTAATAAATTAATAAAGTTATCAAAATTGAGAATTGTATACATGTCAGCATCTAAATTTGGCCTCTACTTATGTATGGTGATGCACCGTCCGGATATCAGTGAGAGTCCGCTTTTGCGATGGTACTGAGTTAGCTCTTCCTAACATTATTAAAATAATCCTAGAGAGCACCCTCTTCCTAACATTATTAAAATAATCCTAGAGAGCACCGAAAGTTGCTGCCCTTTCAGTTCTTCTTCGAAGTTACAAATCTTGATCCGATTTCTCGTATCTGATATAAAGTTTATTTGTTTTGGCCGGATATGTCATCATAAAGTAAGTCAGAGATTAGCCCATGAAAGTTTGAAGCAGACACCTAAAAGAAAAGTTTTCTTCATGCTTTTTTTTTTTTGGCTTTTTGTGATGAATTCTGGATTTTTAATTGCTCTAACTTTTCGCGATGAAATTTTCATGGCCTTATTTTAAAGGGTAATACCATGAAAAACCTCTAAACCAGTATATCTGTGAGAAATTTATTCCAAACCAATTCTTTAACCAACAAAAATCCCAAATTAGTACACATATGACAAATTTATCCCAAACTAATTTTTTGACAATCAAAAATCCCAAATTAGTACATTTGTGATAAATTTACCCTTCATTAAATTGGATTAATACTGCGAAAAATCATAAATTAATAAATCTATGATAAATAGAGGGGTAAAATCCTAAACTGGCACATCCGTCAACAGCCACATGTCATCCAACTCAGCAATTTGACAGTAAAATTTAACGGAAACTGATGGAGGGTAAATTTATCACATGTGTACTAGTTTGGGATTTTTGGTGGTAAAAAAATTAGTTTGGGGTAAATTTGTCACAGGTATATCGATTTGGGGTTTTTGTGGGATTAGCCTTATTTTAAAGTTCATATGCTGATAAACTCATGATTTTTGCACGATGAAACTAACAACAATATAATTAATTCCACCATTTTTGTAATATCAAAAGTTGTATCATTAATAATCTTTTAATGTACATCTAAGAGGGAAAAATGATAAATATCTATGAATCATAATTATATCATTTTTGCCCGCAAATGTTTGATACTTTGCAACAATTTGTCATTAAGATATACGTCTTTTTTGTCTCTATTAACGAGATAAGTAGATATACATTGAGCTATGTTCTTTTTCTTTAATCATTTAGCACAATTTTTTTCAATACTTGAGACATAAAAAAGAAGTTCAAAGTACCACCTGTTTAATATGATAATTTACATATCAAAAGTAGCTAGCTAATAACCTACTTTTATAATTTTTTTTTAAAAAAGCAGTTTTATTACGCAATAAGTTTAGAAGCATATAGATAAAGTGATAGACAACAAACAAACATAAGAATTAGCTGATAATTTTGATGCCAATACAATGATTAAGGAATGCTCTTTGTTAGTTATACGTCAAGAAATTAACAACACATGCGCATCTGATAAAAGTCAAATTAAGTGTGAAATCACATACCAACTTTAATGTATTAAAATATGTAACTTCTTGTGACCGTGAATTTCGTATTTTAAAGAATACGGTATGACCCTTTTTTACCTAAATAATTGGTCAATAGCTCCAATTTTAACTCAAACAAGCTGAGAAAGCCCCTTCAATTATTTCTTTTGGAAGTTTCCATTTTACTGACTTTCATATCCCAATAAATAGAAAACACAATTTAGTCATTTATTAAGATGCATGTATGAGGGTCTTAGCAAAAGAAGTCTTACATCGGATATGTAGAGTGACATAGACCAATTAATAATATTTCATTGCATAAAACTCATTAACTTAAGTTTTTACATAAAAACTGATCCAATTAGCTCGAATTTAGATTTTCTCTTGATAATCTTTGCAAAAAATAGAGGTATCGGGCTTTCTGTCGCACATTTCGACAATTATCTTTTGCTAAACAAGCAAGAAAATCTTGGTATCATGCATCTACAAGAAACTTAGACACTAGTAGATCCAGAAACCAAATAAACTTGTTAAAAAAGAAAGCCATCTCCGATTCTTGTTTGAACAAACGATTCGACATACTAATCAAAGCATGCCGGGATATTTCTCGGAGAATTAATATTTTATAAGTCAGTGGAGCTACAAATAATAAAATTTTGCGAGATAGTTGCCGATGGGACCCTGCGAATATTTGCATGTAATTGATTAATAGATTGAATGCCAAAATTAGCATGATTACAAGATCTTTTAAGTATACTAACATGTGTAACTTTCTAAGTGAAAGAACAAACAAAAACATCTAACCACAAGGCTAGCATGCGTAGAAGTTAAGGATGTGACTTTACAGCAATTAACCATTATGTATGGAAAATTATTAACTTTACAGCAGCGGTGGTTGATATGTCTGATCTCATGGGATTTGCCTGGCTTATTTTATTGGAAAAGTTAAGAAAATAGTTTGATTCTTTGGGTTATGTGATAAATTTAACCAAACTAATTTTTTTAACTACAAAAAAGCCCAAATTGATACATCCGTGACAAATTTACCATCCGCCAATTTCCGTTAAATTTAACTGTCAAATTTCTGAGTTAAATAACATGTGGCAGTTGACGAGTGTACCGGTTCCGGGTTTTACCCTCCATTTGTCATGGTGTAACATTTTGTGGTTTTTTATAGTATTAATTCAATTTAATTGAAGGTAAATTTGTTACAAATGTACCATTTTGGGGTTTTTTGCGGTCAAAAAATTAGTTTGCGGTAAATTTGTCATAGATGTACAAATTTAGGGTTTTCGTGGTATTAACCCTAATTTTTTGTGAAGTGTACCTATTTTTCTGTGTAAATATCAACACATTTATATGCCGGTGATTTCATTTATCACCACTTAGGTGATAATTTGGGCCCCCTGTCGCTGTGGTATTACCAGATTCATATAGTATTCACACCACATCAGATGTTGTGGTACTAGTATCAAATTCATCAAGTGCTCTTAGTGCGTTCACTTACCATCGAACGTAAGCTTCCTACATAGCTTATAGTTCATCAAGTTCATTTTGTAAGAAATTTGGTGGCCAGCGGAGGCGATGCGGGGCACCATCAGCCATCTAGATTCATAATTCATGATTAATTGCACCATGACATCCCAAATCTCACATCGGTCGTGATATCATTCATAAAAAGATAGACCCTTCACTAATGAGACGAAAATGGACAACTTTGAAGAAACCAGACAGGATATTGATAACCCTATAGGGTTTTGGACTTTATAGTCGGCAAATCCTATGGCTGAACCCCACATTCATAGCTATTGAACACTCTTTGGGATTTTTTAAGTCGTTTTTAATCTATTTAAACTCTCGAAGTTACATAGTCATAAAAGCTTGCGAACGCTAAGAATCAAGTTCTGATAATATAACATTTTTCAATGACAGTCATCATTTCACACCTAACTTTAATTATTGTTAAACCTATGATTTTATGATCGTTGATCTAAAAAAATTTTCATCTTACTTTCAGACTCCACTAGTTTATACTTGGATATTTACAATGTATGAGTTTCAAATAAATAATTGCGTTTGCAAATTTGGGTTGTTCATCCTATGTTAAACATAAAATTAGTGTTTATTACAAAATCTTATGGTGAGTGGTGGGAATATGGATGGGAACGCAAATACTTTGGTGAGGTGAGTTTGGGCTAATATATCAAATTCGGCTTTGGGATGGGTTTGGGGAGTAATAAGAAGTTAATGAGACGAGTTTGGGATGATGTTAGCTATTCTAAACATGTCTCACTTCGATTCCTAGTCTTGTAAGATTATTTTGAATACTCCTTTTGGAGCATTAGTCTACATGGAATGGACTAGGTTCTATTAATAGTAATGGAGCACAAGCTCTCTAGTAAATGTTGCTAACGAAGTAGGCCCAAGAGCCATTCAATGAGGGTGGGAAAAGATGTTGAGGTGAGAGGGCATGGATCGGAGCGGCTCCTGATAAACTTTAAAAAAAGCGAACGGTAGGGAATAGATCATGTTGCATATCGAACAGGAGTAATTCTAGACAATACTGGCCAATGCTAATGAGAGCGTCAATCCTTTAAGTTAGGGAGGTTGTGACATCTCAAGTCTCCCATTGATGATATTCACCTTTCAAAAAAGTCCACATAAATTAGAGATCTGGCTTGCATGGAACAAGTCGGATCATTATACTTACATGGCTATTTGAAACGTGTATTATATGTAGATAACCATATGCTGTATATCATATACCGAATATAAATTAGACTAATGCTTAGCGCCCTAAATCAAGGTAAACCATGTTGGTTAATTATGCATAAACTCTGTAAAGCACACCCAAGAACGGTCAATGGCAGGATTGAATTGGGTGTCATTTTGAAAGTTTGGGTTGGAATTAGTGGCGTCAACCTATGATATGGGGCATTACTTCTTTCTTTCGTTCGATACGGTAGAGCTCGGACAATTGTTTTATGTGGCGGGTGTTTTCAACTTCGGCATTCCCTTCATGGCATGTCCATGACCAGATAGAAACAAAGCAAGAAAAAAAGAAAAAGAAAAGGAAATCCTAGTAGCGTGAGCAGTCAAAAAAGTAAGCAATTCGCTACCCGCGCACTGAGCTTGTCTACGACATGTCCATGGCCAAAAAGATACAAACGAAACGTGCGTACGTGCTTAAGATTTAGAAAATTAATGTCTAGAGAACTCTCTCGCGGGCCGACCACTGGTCCAACGTTTGTGTCCACATAGTGCTTGCGGTAGCACTTCTATTGGTTGCTTAGTCATAAAATAGGGCTATTGGTTGCTTAGTCAAAAAGATCACTTTAAAAAAGTGCCAAAACGATTGAAATTCATTCAAAGTCGTGTCTTGTGTCGATCCAGTATGATGACTGTGATCAACGTTGTCCATAAAATGCCATGATTCATTCAAAGTCGTGTCTTTGGATGAGACGACAATGGACGTTAACTAATAGTAAATATGAATGACGTCCGTATATCTTGATTGGAAATAGAGAAACAATGACATAACTTAAAAAATCACTATTCATATCGATCTCGAAAGGTTTTATGTTTTCTTTCATTCTTGATTAAAGGGATTGGTGGGTTACAAATATGGATGTTACTTGCATGATAACTTAGCTGAGAGTAAGTATGAATGACGTCCGTTTATCTTTAACTCATAAGTGAGGACTGATGGAGGGCAGTTTTCTCTAATTAGAGATGGAGAAAAATATGAGTCGTTAACGAATGGGCTATGTTTTCCTACATTCTTCCTCCAACTAGACCTTTGATTCGTGGGTTATAGAAATGGACATCACCAATGACCCACGTGCAATTTAACTAAAAATAAATGTGGGCTCTATCCATGTTGGCAATCCACCGATCAGAACGGTGGGTGGAAAATTTCCTCTAATCAGATATGGAGGAAAATATGACTCTATTATATATGTAGATAAAACAAGAAATGAAACTTAATAGGTATGCACAAATTTCACGGCAAATGAAGTGTTCGAAGAATGGATTTGGCAACAATTTATCGAGAAAAAAATTCTAATAAAATTATGACACGAAGAGGAAGAATTAATTGAGATTTACAATTCATGAGAAGTCTAGGGATGCAACAATTATTGTTTTGTTGATCCTTTTAAATGACTATTTTGTGTTCCTTATTTGATAGTACATAGAACTATCATTCCTCCTGAAAATTATTCAAAAATATCTGGAGATTTTCTTAGGTTGAAGAGCTGCTTTTGGGGTCGCTCCATTATGCAGAGATGATGGAGAATATGCTAATGAAAAAAGTGAGCTCATAAGCTAAGCATGTTTTACACAAGAATGGATTAATGATTTAATAATTTATTTTGGTCATGAGAATGGATTGATGATTGAATGGCAGCTTTTTGGTACCGAAAGAGATGGAATCTGATCACTCTTATCAGAGTCTTTTGTGCGCTTGACAGAATGAATAATTTATATTATTATTGTAGATCAGGTAGGTTAGCTGGCCTCAGGGTTGAACCAAGTTTGACCGGTGAATGCGGAGTTGACGGTACCTATCAAGGCAGGCGTAAAAGGGTGCTTCGAGCCAATGAGCCAAAAAGCCACTCGAAGGTCCAAATTCATTTGCGCGTGTAAACCTCAAAAACCAGTCTTAAATTTGGGTCAATCTCTTTGACTTTCCTAATGTACCCGTTTTTCCCATAATGAAATTTCATTAGCAAGTGGTCCAAAGAGACAGCTTGGAATCCTTAGTTTGCATTATCTGCCAAATAGTTAATGGTTTATTAATTTATTAATTTATGGGTGTTTTTTCCCCCTCTCTTAATCTGTGCCTTTATGTTGAAGTTTGTTTTTTTTAGAATGAGTCTCTCAGAGGCATTTGTTAAGCATACGTATAAGTAAAATTTGTCTTTTTCAAGGATGCATTTGTTTCGTCGAAAATAAATTATTTGAAAAATATTTTTCTAAAGATAATTACTTGAATGTAAAGAAAATATTTCATTGTTCACGATAGTGTTAAATACAAATTGTTATAGATAATGAAAATATTTTACATTAACTAATTTTTTGAAGCGAACCATGCAATCATATTTTAGGAAAATATTTTTCAATTTATTCATCTTTTGCGAAAGAAACGGAGCTCAAAACATAATTTCTTTTCTTATTCCACACATCAATATACTGAAAATGAAAATATTTTTCTACTAGATATGATTAATCAGCACTATAGAGATATTCTTTAACAAGAACTTTAAGTCAACGCATCAACCAAGACTGACATCGAAATGTCCATTATCTTTTTGAGATTATTCTTGCAGGATGATTTATATTTAGAGTTTTCATGAAGCATTAAGCATATGTGCTCACTAGCCGGCCCACCTAGCTAGTGATAGCTAGTGATAGACCTTTTATGTTATTTTTGACATGGAATTTTATGGTCATATATTCCTTCCTAATTGATAAGTCTATTTAATATTTGCTCCCAAGGACCTGCATCGTTCTGTAGCCATTTGCTGTTTATTTATTATTTTTAGTTTTCCCATTTATTAGGCTCATTTTTTCGAGTTTGCTAGGGTTTGGGGAGCATTTTTTTGTTATGTACTTTCATAGAAGATAAGCTTTTGCCTCTGTTGATAAAAGGAAGTCGAAAGAAATTCCATTATTTTTATTATTGATACATGAAGATCCATGGAATATCCTCCAAAAATTATGAATTGGTTGAGTTCAGACTATTAATTTGTGCAAATGGTCCGACTTAGAGCAATTTGCATGTAATTGCAAGTTCTGACCATGAGCTAAATCAACTTCACGAATTTATATATGCTTTTGTTATAATCAATAAATGCAATCGGCTCGGCTACCTAGAAACCCACTGAACAATTGAAACCACCATGAACCGGTTAAATCTAAAGCTTTAACATGTACAGATGACCATGATCTAGAATAGATGGCATATAGTTAATGGATTTTGAATAAACAACTGCCAACTCTTGAGTTGGAAATCCCTAATGAAGAAGAAATGGGAGTGAACAGTAAATTGGAGATGTGGGTTCTGGAGGCATTTACAAGGATTTTTCAATTGTTTCTCTCAATCTCCCACTTTACTACTTTTCACCCAACCCAAAATAAATATATTTTTGGGAAAACATTGAAAAATATATTAAATAAAGTGGATTCAAATAGTGAGGAAACGATAAGGCATGTTGAGGATTTTTTTATTGTTTGATTTCATTTTTCTAATTTCACGCATTACTTTTTACATTCTTAGTTATATATGTACTGTCAAATAATTTGCTATTTATTCAAAGAAACTTTATATATTAGATGAATTTGAATAGTACAAAAGTTATCTTACCTCTTGACCAAGATTTCATAGAGCTTTGATTCCCGTCCTCTTTTACACTCTTTAACTAATATGTGAATACCCTTACCATTTTTAACCTAAATTTCTATTCCGCCGCATGTTACAACAAATTAATTTCAACTAAGATGGAATGGGGAATATGAATCGCATTTCGTTGGAGTGGTCTTTCTAAAATCATGGGTTGATTTTTTTTATTTCAATTTGGAAAATCACAAAGTAAATATCATTTTTTTTCTCATGGTGGAATCCAAATAGTAATCGGAAGCCTACCCGACTACTAAGCAAGGTAAAAGATAATTGATGTAATTGGAAGCCTGCCACATAAGATCTCTAGCTTTAATTACGTATACATCTTTCTCTTTTTTATGTACATATTACTCTACAATAAGGAGGCTGCATTATGCCCATCTTATTATATTTTGATATATCACCTTACCTAAGTCAACCACTTCTGATGTTCTTCATCATAAACTTTATGATTTTGGCTTTGTATTATATAAGTACAATTCAAGAAACATGATCAATTATGAGTCAACTTGCACTTTATTATTATCTATATAAAGGGTTTCCAGAAAAATAATTCAAACACAACTTAACCGATGAAGGCAACATTTGTTTAATCAATTGCTTTTTATATTTGAGTAGACAATTCTGTTATTAGCTTGGTAAAGATTCTCAAGATAAAATGTTTACAAGTATAGATTTTGCCTGATTGATTATACATTCTTTTGATCAAAATATAACAAAAAAGCATAGATGGATTTGTTATTTTTTTTAGAAAAAATTTGATTTTTCACAATAATCAGATCATTGGGTTTCTTTAATATGTCTAATATATGTGATATATCCTTATTTTCGCTGCTGTCTTTCCATACTGTAGTCACTTCTAATTTATCCTCTCCTCTCACCATCACATACTTTCTGCCGCGTAGATGTACCACTTCCATCACTTTATCTCCCAAACCCTCTCTCACTCTCTCCTCTTCTCCTCTTCTCCCTCTCTACTTTGTGTTGAGCTGACATTGATGGAACTGATGTCCCCTCGAACGTGGACAGTGTGGGGGGAAGAAAAGAAAAGCTTCTGATTGTATACCAATTCACGTCCGAAACCGCTGAAGATAAACTAATTTAATGCACGGCTTTCACCGAAAAAACAAAAGAAGAATTTGAAGCAATTGAGCGAACTCAAAAGGGCGTTCGATTCTTATCCCATTACCTCAAAACTTTGACTCCAATCCGAACTTGCTGCACTTTTTCAAAAGCTTAGCTTTTTGACCCACGTGTGCGAAGCCGGAGGACTCTCTGAAAGGCTGGTCAACCGGTCAACTCTTTCGCCTCTCTGGAACACGCTTGGAGGGGCTCCTGTTTCGGTAGGCATCCATTGCTGTCATCGTCCTCGCGAGAACCCACCACTATCGGTTGCTGAACCGTGGTCAGGAGAGGGAGCTGTGCACCGCCATTGATCACTTCCCTTTAGTTTATTTGGTTATCCGCTTAGCTTTTTTGAAGGAGAAGCACTTCTCAATGTTCTCATGATTGCTGAAATCTCAGAGGATACAGTGGATCTGTTGATGTAAGGAGGTGAGCATGGCCCCGCTTTTGACTGTTTCTCCGTGCACTTTTGGCTGTCATGATTGATGACGGGCAACGAAATGCACGATGAGGGGAAAGTCTACTCGGGAACGGATTCGTCAATAACATCGTGAAAAATATCTAGGGTCCAAGGTTTGGGTCATGTCGATGGAATAGTTCTGCGATTTTTTTATAAGCTCGGACCAGAAAATATCATCGAGAAGGAGTATATAAAATCATGGGTTTAGTTTGAGAGTGCTTCTGTAATCTCCAAAAGAAATATTTAGAGAATTGATAATCGTGGAATCACAATGTAGCAAGTCTCACTCGTCCATTCAAGACTTTTCGAGTTTTTACTTATTGCAATAACACTTTTCAGAATTATGATGAACTGCACATGATTACAATAGCATACTATAAGGGTGATTGGTTCCATACCAAGAATTCGAAATCTATTCTATGAGAGTTCCTTCTCGATTTTTGAAATCGAGATTCAAATCATAGTGGTTAAGACAGTAATGGATTTCCTAGCCTTCTTAGGCTTGAAAGTCTTCTCCAACATATATATCTTTATTTTATAACAAAGTAAAACAAAAAACCAAAAAACCAGTTCTGCTCAAGAATATAAAATTGAAAATCGAATTGGTTAAGGTCGGTTTTGTATTTTTTACTCAAGAACCTATCCAGTCCCTATGTGAACCAACCCCGAACCGATTAGATAAGGCCTGTTCGGTTCTCGAATTGAATTAGCCCAATTGATCTACCCTAGTTTATGATCAAGGGATTGGCTACTCAAGGAATTATATCATGAATTGGGCTTGGTTTAACGGTTAATAATAAGAATTTTATGCGAGGATTTGATGCACGGCATGGTATCCATTTCCACACTAGTTAGTGCAACATAATCTCGCGTTTGAGACATCAATTTAAATTTTGACTTGCATCCTACTTCGTTCATATTGTCAATAGGCCATTTTCTAAGTGTAAGTTGGCAATTCTATTACTAACATCAATAATGGTACATAACAATTACTTCCCGTCTAGAAGATATCCACTTTTCAGTTTGTCAAAATTACACTGGAGGTCACTCAATTCACTTAATTTCCCAAATAGCCCAACTGTAATGTTGCTTTCAATAAGGTTTCTCTGGTCATAGGCCCCACCAACAACTCATTACAAATTTGGCAACTCATGAAGCTTATTTTACTATTAATCTAACGTGATCGCTTAGGGTGCGTTTAGTAACATTTCTATTTTCGAAAATAATTTTTTTCAAAAATAGTTTTTTTTTTGTTTCTATTCCCTAGACGAGTTTTTGAGCAGAAGAATGCATTTAGGGCGCGCATGAAATCATTTCTATTTTTCTATTTCCAAGAACAACTTTGAAACAGAAATCTGTTTGGTAACGCAATTTCACTTTTCTATTTCTGGAACAAATTTCTATTCCAGAAATAGGTTTGGAACAGAAATCAGAAATAAAAAAAATTTACTTTTCTATTTCTAAAACAGAAATGAGAAATAAAAACTTATATTATCGCTCGCCCTCGCTATCAGCCGATCATCCCTTTGCTGCTCACTATTGCCGCCGGCGCATCATCCCGCCCCGCCGCGGCCGCCTCCTGCCACCGCCGGCCGCCTCCCGCCTCCTGCCACGCTGACCGCCTCCCACCGTCAGTCGCCTATTGCCGACTGCCTCTTACCGTTGGCTGCCTCCCTCCGTTGGCCACCTATCGCCGACGTCCTTCGCCGTCACCCAACGCCGGCTGCAACCCGCCCACTGCTGCCTCCTGCGTCCTTTGCTACCACTTGCCGATCGCCTCCCACCACCACCCGCTGGCCACCTCCCGGCTGCTGGCCGTTGTCCACCGTCGACCACCGTCCTCCTCCGCCCGCTCGGCGTCGATGCGCTTTCTTTGCCACCTGCGCCCGGCCGCCACTTCGCCGACCGCCACGCCACCAGTTTGCCATCCCGCCCGCTTCATTGCCATACTCCACCGCCCTCCGCCGTCAGCCACCTCCTGCCGCTGGCCACCCACCACCAACCACCATCCTCTGCCGCCAGCTATTATGCTCCACTGCCCAACTCCGGTCGCCCTCTCTGGCGCGGTCATTATCGCCATTATCCGTCGTTGGCCGCCATTCTCCACCACCCGACGCCAGCCGCCGCCCAACGACCGATCGCCTCCTGCCGCCGGCCTCAGTCATCCGCTGCCACCGGCCGGCTACCTCCCACCGTTGGCCACCATCCCCCACCCCCACACCGCCACCCACCGTCCTCCGCCGGTCACTCGGAAAGGAGAAATTTTGCGTCGTTATCAAACGAATTTCTATTTTGAAAACAAAAATTTTGTGCTGTTATCAAACATGCATTTTTGCTCAAAAAGTCATCCACGAAATAGAAATAGAAAAATATATTTCTTGCCAGAAATTGATTTCTAGAACAGAAATCTTATCATGCGCGCCCTTAATAACTGTACGAAATTTCTATTATTGAAATAGAAAAAGAACATAAAAGCATTTGGTATGATCCTAAAAATTTTTATGATGTGGAATTTTTTTTAGTTTATTAATAATTTTCTGAGATTTTTCTTATTTTTTATTTTCTTTTATTTTTTTCCTTTCTTCCTCTTCCTCCTCTAGCCGGTCATCGGGCCTCAATGATGGCCAGCAACTAGGCAGAGACGAGGACCTCCCTGGCCAAAAAAAGAAATTGACCTTGTTCCAAAAATTTTTCCAGGAACAAAGAACTAGGATTTTTTAACTTCTTGTTTATGTTCCAAATCTATTCTCTCACCACTTTTTTATTCTGAGGTATAAAATAATTAACTAATGTTACCAAATGGATTTTTGTTATTTTTCTGTTCCGGAAAATAAAAGAACAAAATAATAAGAGAAATAAGAGTATTACCAAACGTGCCCTTGAATACAATATCACTCTTTGGAACGCAAGAAAAATTGAGTGATCTATACTAAAAATTATCCAAGTTTAAGTGAAGGTAATTTGAAACCTGATCTGCGACGAATTTGTCATAAGAGTCATATACGTTAGCAAGGGCTTTTCGACGTCCAAGTATGACTAAACTAGCCCATGCAAGTCATCTACGCTTTAGGGGGGGTTTGTTTGAGTAATCGATCATGCGGTCTGAATGTGGCGGATCCTCTCATCGAGTCATAAGTTTTCCTCACTTAATCAGAGCGATGACCATATAGCACTACGACGGTGGCGGTGCGATTCTAATGACCATCGTCGTCGAGAGAAGGCTGTTGTGAAAACTAAAACAGTCTGCAGACACAAGCCACATACAATTTGAGATGCACTTCAGAACATTGTAGTTGTACTAGCTACTTGTGTCTGTCAGTTGAGAATAGCTAAACAAATGCAAAGTACAATTTCTAGTAACCAGGGCAGACACCCAGGAGACACAATTCTAGGCTCATATCCATGGTGAACTGATGCTAAACTCTAAACGACTCATCACTGTTTAAGTGAGGCTTGCACAGTTATGCTTTGTGCTTGGCAGAACGAGTGCTTCGCATTAACCACAAAATCCAAGCTGAAGTTCAGCAACCAATTTTAGTCGCAAAAGAGCGCTATAGAGTTAACAGTGAAGATACATGTACAAACTGATGCCAGTTCGAAAACAGAAGTTTGACGTACTCCCGCTTTTATCAAATGCAAACAGGATCAAACTATAAATACATGAAGGACGCAAAAAAAAGACAGTCAAAAGCTGTAATTTTCTTCGCAATCAGACTGTTTGAAGATGAGTTTAAGATCAGTAAGTACAAGTGCCATTAAGCTAGTAGCATCTCTATCAGGTCTGAAACAGAAGGTTGCAAGTTCAATGGCCGAAAGTGCATCTTGCATTGCATCACAATGACCCACCTTTTCTATTACAGTTCCCTTGTATCCCACTACCTTAAACAAGCCAACAAACACATTTTTGTTCCCCTCGAATAATCAAATGAGGCTGCTCCTTTTTTCATCTTCTTTGCCGTTATTTTCTCGAACGGAGTTTATGATGACTAGATGTTTGTTATCTCAGATTGGCGACTGATGAGGTTTGCTCGGCATAAATCAGAACTGCATGACTCTGATGCCAACTTTTCACTTGCGCCGATTAACATTCTCCAATCTGAACATGTTTCGCTCTGCAATTGGTCTAAGAAGCATACACGCGTTTATTTACTCAGCATCGCAGAACACCCGCCAGCTAATAAACAGAGCCATCAATTAAGTCACCCATGTTAAAGATGGATGATGTTAAGGAGGAGGAGTCATCCCTTGCTCAACTATCAAGTTCGAAGTAACGCTTGATCGAATTAGGCTGCACGTCCAGGAAGTAAAACTGTAGAAGATTCTTCCAGTTCAGATATGAAAACCAGGTTCTTCCTTTTAGCATATCAGCAATCAAACACCGAGGTATTCACTTCGCGAAGTAGATATCAATGAAAGACCCACGTTAGTTTGTATCTAATAGCATTAGCATATACAAAACCTTAGCCAAACACAGAATGCACACTCTCAGTCATGTGGCCTTCGATGCTCAAATCTTTCTGTTTAATCTGAATCCGAGCTTTCTGCATCATCACAATCGACAAATTCTTTCTTCTGTATATCCCTTTGAAGTAGAATGAAAAAACGAAAAAACACTTGATCGTATTGAGGGACAGAGAAGCGACACTATACGAGGAAATATTGTAAACTTTTATTCTATGTCGTGAAATATTAAAAATTGCATTATCTAAAACATCGTACAATTGTGCAAAACGTCATAAATTATCGAAAATTAAGATATTTATACATATGATGTTTTATACTAGGTTACGATATATTCTATCTAATCTTTTCCGACATATATTACCTTTTCACTCAACTCTTTATCTAAATCATGGCACTTTGCCTTCTAAATCTGTTAAAAAGAGGACAAATGACATAATTGTGCAATTAGTGCAAATAGTTGACTATCACACAACTTAAGAATTCACAGTGCTGCAACTAAAGTTGAGCAAAGTCATGCCCAGTTTTACCTAAAAAGGGGGAAAGTCCGCTGAACTCGAACATGGACCTATCCGTGCTAGAAGATTTGCTTAATGACATGCACAGTAGGTCAACAACGTTAAACCCTTATTATTGGATTTGCAAGAATAAGCTGGTATCACTAGTAACTTCACCACTCATCCCTTTTTGACTATCTTGGCTTGAAGGAGGAATTTCGTTGAATTTAATCGAAAACTAACAAAGACGTGCATAATCGCCATAATGTCTTTTTGAGTTCCCGTAACATCGTCATAATTAAGGAGTTGATCACTGAAAAATACCTACCTATCTAAAGTTAATCAGTAGACTAAATTAAGCTTACATCTGACAACGGCCCTTCATAAAGCTTCACTATCCTTTCGTTTACTTTCACTAATCACTTCGAGAAAGTAAGTCGATGTATAATTACTGTATCACGTGACCTATTAACTTGATGTTGTCGATCGATTGAGCCCATTTTCCATCTCAATGCCAATGTGAAAGTCCTGTGATTCTGACGAGATCTCCCAGTCGATCAGCATCAAAGCAAGAGCTTCCCCCGGGGAGCCGACTTGGATCTTTTCTTTCTCGGGCGCAATAAAGAGAGAGAAGCTCGGCTGCCGAAATGAAGTGAATCCTATCTCATGTTTATTGGTAAGAGTTAGCAGATGACGTGATATATATAACAATAAAGAAAGAACAACAGTCTCAAGAAGAAAAGTACTCCTGCAAATGAAATCTGTCTTGCTTCATAATATGCGGATTTGGAATGCGTTTTTTAAGCCTTCATACCGTAGTCCGACACAATACTTGATAAACCAAATCGATCGTATATGAATTTATTAATGGCTCGAGGATTGTTGGTTTCGAGATAAGCCTTGGCCGGCCCGAAGCTCTATTTTATTTATATTCTGTTGCCCACCTTTGGGGGCTGAAATGAAGAACATCGCTTTCGATAACTTTTGTGATGCTGAACGAAACCCAACCGGGCTCTCTCTTTTTTTATCCATCCGCATGATCTCACGAGCAATCGTGGTCTATCCAGTGCAATTATTCAGAAGAAAAGGAAGCGAAGCAAAGAAAAAGGAGTTGAATAAAGGCATGATTCGGACCGCATGAATCGAAGGTTGGTTCGTCACTTTCCATTTAGTCTACTTCGTGGGGCCTGCATCTATAGATTAGACCCGAGCTGACGGTTGATTCTGTCTAATTTCAAGTTGTCACAGAATATATGGAGCTTAGAAGCACAAAAAATTAAGGACTAAAAGTGAAAGTTATGGGAATTAGAAAGCCCAAGCGGCATAAATTACTTGTAATCTTCTTCATTTCCTAATTGACAAAATAGTTGGCTCACCTGTATCCATCTTCATTGGTTATCGTGGCTTAGTTTTGGACCTTACTTATTATAGATGGGGTTAATACCATTAAATATAAAATATAGTCCTTTTGCGATATTTACTTTAAACTAAAGGTGTATTTGTTACACTGAAAACTTAATAATATAGAGAAATGTTTAATTTATGGTTTAGGAAAAGTGATTTCTTGCTAGAAGGGGAAATTGTTTTTCACAATCTAGTTTACTGTTACAAAAAATCAGTCTGTCTCAAACCAATGCCTCTTACTCAAATCTACTGTCCATTAGTCCAATATCCTATTAAAATGCTAAGGTGTAAATAAAAAAAATGCTATAAGAAGTGCTAGGGAAAATTATCCAAAAAATTATGAATTCACTTTTGTCAATTTAGTCATAAATATTTTAATTTTGTTAATTGAGTCCAAAATCTTTTCATGTTTTATCAATTAAGTCCATCCGGCCAATTTTGGCTGGAAATCGCTGACGTGGACAATAATCATCCTACGTGGCACGGCCGGTGCTTATGTGTATAATTTTAAATAATATTTTAATATTTTTTCGATTTTTAAATATTTTTCTTTTCTTCTCTTTTCCTTTTTTTTTTTTTTTTTTCTTTTTCCTTTGTTCTCTTCTTTTATTTTCTTTTTCTTCTTTCTTCTTCCCTTTTTCCCTCCTCCGACCATTCTTGAGCCTGGCCAGCGGAGGTAGCCAAGCCAACATCAGGCGATGGCTGCCCTTACCGGCGTCGAGCAATGGATGCCTAGGCCTAGGTTGGTGAGGGCCGCCCTTGCCCGAGATGGAGGAGCTATGATTGAGGGACGAAGGCAGCAGATCACAAGCAAGGGCGCTAGATAGGGACCTCGGATTGGAGCCAAAGTGAATCACCAATTAATGGGCATCGAAATGAAGGTGATCGCTGGTGTAGAGAGTGTAGGTGGAGCCATTCTTGCAGGAGTGTTTGAGCATTTCTGACAAGTCCCCCGTTCCCTTGGCGACAGCAGCCCACGCTCACCCAGCGGCCGTTGCCCAGGTGAGGGCGGTCTCGCCTGAGGCTGGCGACCTCTGTTGGCTAGGGCCGGCGATGGCCGGTAAGAGGGAAAAAGGGAAAAAGAAAGAAGAAAAACAGAAGGAAAAGAAAAGAAAAAATATTAACATATCATTTAAAATAAGCGGGCGATATGATTTCCAAGCCAAAAGTGTAATAGTCAAGCCGGCCATATGAACTCCAGCAAAAGCATAACAAATTTCGGACTTTTTGAAGAGTTTTCTCGAAGCGCCATGAGCACACAAATTTAGCAAATTGTATTAACCCTTGGACTCCTTGGATTATTTTTATAAATATTAGACTCCTTGGGTTATTTGGATCTAGAGGAGTAAGAGCGGACTCCTAATCCTCGAATTCCTTGCATAGAAATGTTAAGGGGGAACTCATATCGAATTTGGCTTTGGTAATTATAATTCCAACTTCGATTTTAACTTCTCAGCACCATTCGAACTTATGGGGAACATATGCCATCTGTAAATGTGCATTTATTTTTCCTCACTTTTTCATCCCTCATTGAAGAAACTAACTCCGATCCACAACCGAAGAATAAACCGACAAAGAATACAGACACATGCATAACATGATCGTGAAGTTAGATCCATGGTGATAGGATTAAAACAAAGGAACTTACAACACACTAGTCGCACATTTACCAGAAAATCCAAATTACAAATAGACCCTTATATTATAAGTTATTTATCTAACTCTTGGACCCTACACCCGAGCTCCTGTCATGCCGCCGGCGCCCTTATGCTCGATGCCGCCGCTGTAGGGAGTGTCTTGGTAGCCTGGCCCATATTGACTGCTGAAGTGATCCGCATGGAGCGCTAGGACGTACAAGAACTGCATGATCGTCACGATGATCACGAAAGCTTCCAACACTCTCAGCCTCGAGCTTCTGTACGCTCCCACATTTATCTCTTTCCATGCCAACCTAGACATGCCAGCACGAAACCAAAAATTGGACATTCTATGTATGATTCCCACGTAAATTTATTTGCTCTTTATTGATCTTTTACCATCTATTAACTTCTAAATTGGACATTCTAACATGATATCACAACATGTCACATGTCATTCCTAGTTCAACTTACACATAAAATGGTGGGCCAAATTACCCTAGGATTTATATACTCTGTATGTACATGTTGTGTACCTTTATCTATAAACTTTAACTTTTGTATTCGACTTTTCTAATATACGTAATTTTAATAGCGATGCTTCAAAGTCTGAAAATTAGTTTGCCTATTGATGTGGCTTGTCAAACCGTCAAATCTTATTCAAACTTAAATTATCTTTTTAAGCCCATATAATCTGTTTTCCTTAGCCCCAACTTTATCTCAATCAATTTGTGTATCGGTCTTGTTCAGACTTATACCTTTCTTTTTGGACCCTAATCTATTTTCCTCAGCCGAATTGTATCTCAGCTATCGGAGGAAAGAAAAAAATGAAATTGAAACAAAAAGGTAATCTAGCTTTATATCTAGAGCCAAGTAAGTTAAATCTCGTTTTTCTAAATAAAAAAGAATTGGAACTTAAATTAGGCTAAAGAATTTAGCCAAAGGCAAGAGCGGTGATGGCGAATGCCACCACTGAAGTAGTAGCAGCCGCAGCCAAACTGTCGCCCCGCCATGCCCTAACGTGGAGGGCGCCCGGCAACTTCGAGACTATCCCGACCACACCCGCCGAGAGCGCGAACATGAGGAAGAGCATGGTCGCACCATTTCCCCCGACACCTGCCCGTCGTCTCTCCAGGTTAAAATGGGGAAAAACAACAAGAGACATTACAATCTAAGCTACTCATTTCCTGGACAGGGAGGATCATTCATCCATTTCCGTGATTTAACCTGTGTACCATCTTTTCGTTACAAGAGATTATCTAGAAAATAGTCGTAGTTATCTCCATATAGAACTAAATCAAGTCAGAAAAATTAAGAGACGCCCTCATGTTAAAAGAATGATGCTTTCCCAAAGATTTTGTCATAATTCAAATTTTTCCCTCTCTTTTCCCTTAGTCTTTAAAGCTTTCCCGGAGGAGTTTCAGCTGTGAAAATGTGTGCTTTTAGCTTTACCTGGATGAGCGAATTGGCCGTTGATGTAGTGGTTGATGCACCAGCTAGCGACGCCCACCACAATGCAGTACAGCACCAGGTTGAGGAACAGTAATGGCCCCGCCATGTTCCTCGCCATTTCTCCTCTCCTTCCCCACTTACACCAAAACTTCACAAGAACTCGAAAAAGCTTGAAAACCCTCTCTCAACTCGCAGAAACGCATGAAGATCGCTTGATATCATCTGCACAGGTCCTATATAGAGGACGAAGAAGAGGATGCTTTGGCATGAGACACACCTAGGGGCTCTCTGCATGCAAAGGGCACTGAACAGGTGTCGCCTTTCTGGGCTCTGCAAGTGTTCTCTTCACTTGCAGGTGTCGGGTTACTTGTCGAGCTTCTGTCGAATGTGGCTTTAGCTTTTATTCTTGTTTTGCTTTCTTTCCCGACGAAGTACGTGTAGTTTATGAAAGGACAGTGCGCTTATCTTGAGAACGTGAAGCCGGCTCGTACCGACCGTATTATACGGTATCTATTCTCCATTCGTGTAATAATTTCTCTTAAGAATGATTTGGCCCGACATAACATATGAAGAGGGGCCGACAGGATCGGCGGTTTGTGTTTGCAAAACCGAACCAAGTTTGTGTTTTAGATTCATTTGTTTAGAAAATTGTTTTTTCGAAAAAATTAATTGATTTATAAAAAACGTTCTTCACTAATTGAAAATAACAAATTTAGATATGAGGAAAACGACTTTTTTAAGTAAGAAGAAAATCACTTTTTTTACCACTAAATATGATTTTCATAGAAAATATTTTCTTTTATCACAAAAATTTTGGTGAAACAAGCGCAGTCTCTTAGATAACTAAGTTCTGATTTTGAGGACCTTGACTGATAGGGAAAATTCATAGAACAAACACCCGGGGTAGAGCCCCCGATATGCATTTACATTGAAGGGATAAAGAACTTGTGGTACCGGTATAATGTTCGGTATGAATGTACAAAAAAATTAAAAACAAACAAACTTAGCTTAGAGGAAATTGACGTTGGCAGGAGTAATTCACTAATTAGTAAACGGAAGAGAAAATAATTATTGCCCAGTAGAGGAGGAGGTACCTTTTGTGACAAATACATCACGTGATAGTGACGCGTGGCATAATCGACCAATAAAAAATGAGATTCATACACATATGTCGATAAGTACAATGAGATTCATAACACATAGACGATGGTGATTGATCGGTCACACCACGTCAGCACTGTCACATTATATGAAAACACATTCTCCTGAAGACCAACAATAGGTTGAGTTATCGCAAAAATGATTGCATAGGGAATGGAAATGGTGGCAAGTGATGGAGTTTGAAGGGTGCAGATTTTTTTTTTTTTTTTGTTGGGAAAAAAAAGTAGGTTTAAGATTGAGGGGATCAACACACAATTCACGTAAATAGTAGGTTTTCATGTGTCAACATTTGATGCATGTGAGAACCATATTGACACAAAGAAAAAGAAAAGACTGGCGATCCATATCCCTTCGAAACAAACCAACTTCACTATAGCAAATCCAACATGCTTTCATGTGGGCACTACCTTCGGAATCTCTTACCATCTTACTTGAGAACCAACAAAAGAAACAAGTTGAGGACTGATCATCCAAATTGATCAAATATTATCAAATGAATTTGAACATTTTTGTTATGAATCTAATTCTCTGAAATTGATTAGTTTTTTCCATATCGTTTACATATGGAAAATTAACCGGATTCCTTCACATGACATTATCACAGGTTCACGGTTCTTCTATGTAAGAAACTGCGTGTTCCCACCTTATCATTAAGTGCAGTTATCCATATTTTTCTTCATTTCAAGCACAAAAAAAGAGACTAGTATTCTTCCATTAGAATTCCCACTACCTCCTATTGCTATATGGCAGTGCTCAGGGACAAATTCTTAACAAATTCAACAGTGTCTCGTTTCTCACGTTTTGAAGAACATTGATAAAGCCCTACTTAGTGTGTGGGCTTGGCGGGCTTGAACCGGGCTGGGTCTTGTTTCTGCTTCAGCCCAAAAGGGAGCAATATGATGCCAAGCCCGGCCCAGCCAATTTGTTTGCCTAGGTTTTCATTTTTATCCAATTTCACTCCACTTAGAATGGCAATTGAGAGCAACCGAACGGGTGATAATTAATCACTCCACTTAGAATGACAATTAAGCTCGTCTCCGATTATGAAAATTACTATATGTGAATCTCCATGCTAATATGAGAGTATCGTGAAAGTTTCAGGAGTTTCGAATTTGAGAAAAAGTTAAAGTGCGTAAGTCATAAGAATTAAATTAAGTAAAAAAATAAAAGTAAAAATCACTTCAGACATGAGCGTAAAAAAACCGTGTCAGAAACAGATATGAACCTGTAAAAACTAATTCTTGAACTTGAAAATGAAAATAAAGTAATCTGCTTCAAAAATACCAAATGATTTCTTAGTTGTAACTTTTAAATAAGTATATTCGAAAAGAGATTTCTCAAAAGCAAATGGTTTGAAAGAACTATGACATATTCCAAAATATAGGTTCATTCGTATCGTGAAAAAGGAATGATTTAAAAATTATTTTCCTAAAAATGATCGCTTGTATCACTTGAAAGAATTAGTCAATAGAATATGTTTTTATTATCAACAACAATAATGTCTAAACATTTTTGTGAACGATGAAAATATTTTTCATTTGTTAATTTTTGTAAGCTATACAAGCAATAAGTTTCTAAAAAAAATTCTAAATTTTTTTTTCATAAAACAAATGTAGAGTCAGAATTGCATCACGCGAGGGCCATGATGTGGACATGTGGATGATATGTGAATGCAAGGACGTGTTATTTTGATCAATGGATAAATCCAAGAACAACCTATCGTGATGCTTGCATGGTATTATACTGCATGAATTCGTGTAGTGTGGGATATGATGTAAACACGTGGATAATGAGGCGTGGACATATAATGGTGATCTACGTGTACATAAAGTGTAATTTGAAATGCCTACATTATGGGAGATATATTTAGGAGATTTTTCATATCTCCCTTGATATTTCATATACACTGAGATTGTGCATACATCTAGCTTGATTGTGCATATTCTTGATTGATTATAATCGATGTTGTAATATTTTATTACCGATAATAGTAACATTTAAAGCATATAAATAACTGGGAAAACTGTCCAAAAAGTCCTGAACTTATTGTACGGCAGTCAATTCACTACTAAACATTTCGATTGTGCTAATGTAATTCTAAACCTTTTGACAACTTGTCAATTTAGTCCTAAAACTGTTGACAACTTATTAATTTATTCATAAACCTTTTAAAGATTTGCCAATTTAGTCTTTTCTGGCCAATTTTAATCGAAAAATCACTGTTGTTGTGGTTTAATCAGTACCAGCTGTCCTACGTGGCATGGATGGGGTTAACGTAGACAATTTTTGCAATTGTTTTTATCTTCCGTTTCTTTTCTTTTTTTCTTTTTCCTCTGCTGGCCTCATGTGAGGGTAGTCCTCGCCTAAGGTTGGTGACGAGGCTCAACAATGGCCAGCGGAGGGAAAAACAAAAACAAAAACAAAAGGATAGGAGAAAAAGAAAAAAATCATAAAATAAAGAAGTACAAAATTTAAAGATTTGCCAATTTAGTCTTTTCTGGCCAATTTTAACCGAAAATCACTGATGTTGTGGTTTAATCAGTACCAGCTGTCCTACGTGGCATGGATGGGGTTAACGTAGACAATTTTTGCAATTGTTTTTATCTTCCGTTTCTTTTCTTTTTTTCTTTTTCCTCTGCTGGCCTCATGTGAGGGTAGTCCTCGCCTGAGGTTGGTGACGAGGCTCAACAATGGCCAGCGGAGGGAAAAACAAAAACAAAAACAAAAACAAAAGGATAGGAGAAAAAGAAAAAAATCATAAAATAAAGAAGTATAAAATTATCTACATCAATACCGGTCATGCCATGTAGAACAGCCAGCATTGACTAGACCACAATGTCGGTGATTTCCGACCAAAATTAACTAAAAAGACTAAATTGACAAATCGTTAAAAGATTTGGACTAAATTGGTACAATTTAAAGACCTATTACTAAAAATTGACAATTTGTCAAAAGGTTTAGCATTATATTGGTTTGGTAATGAATTGGCCACTATACAATAGGTTTATGACTTTTTAGACAATTCACATGCTCTCCATTATTACCGGCTTAATGGTTTCTCCAAATTCGAGTTGAGTTATTCAACGTCACTTTGAATTTGAGGGAACGTTAGATATAAGATTCTCCATATCTCTCAAGATTGTACATAAATTCTCTTTATTTGTGCATATCTGTGATTGATTATAATTGATATTGTAATATTATGTTACCTTATATAATCATCTTTAAAACCTATAATTACTTCACGTAGTACACAATTTTATTTTCTGTATATTCTTATCTTGGTATCAAAGTTAGGCGATCTTGAGAAGATTTTGAGTCGCATCAACACAATTCTATCTTCCGCTTATTCTTATTTTGGTATAAGAGCTAGGTGATTGCACTAGATGCACTCAAAATTTGGTGCGACTCAAGGAATTTCTTAAATATTTATCTTTATTGCGCATGAATATCTTGTCAAATGAAAGGACGGGCGTGGCCTAAAAAATGAAAGGACGGGCACTCTTTTGCAGGCTCTCTTTTTGTATTTTTGGGATCGAATTCTGGGCATCCTTTGACCATTTTCGGCAAGAATTGTAATTATGAATATTCGATATGCTTTTCATGTAATTCCATCTCTTTATGAATTTCCATTTTTTCCTTGCATATGCATATACATCCATACAAGTGTTTTCTTTTCTTTCTTTCTTTTTTTGGCAAAACATGGAAAAAGAAAAAGCGAGGAGTTACTTGGGCAAAAAATGCCTAAAGTGGAAAAGAATAGTTGACAACTTTGTGAAATTAGGAAATTTTTATTGCTTAGTCCTTAATTTTTCCACAAAGATCCCTCCTGGTTCTATATCTAAAAATTGACATCAAATTAATTGGACTGGGTGTCAAACCCAAAATTCGCAGGTCAATGACTAATTAAAAGCATTGAATTGAATGTACAAAATTCAAGAAAAAAATCATCTCCGTGGGGTAACATCGACACGGAGAAATGATGTCTATGCTTGTAATTCCCTAATTGAAGACTTTGGTAATGGAGAAAACATAACTCTTCTTCTTCTATCTAATGTCCTATATAACTATGGGTTGTTTGCATCTTCCAAAAGTTCCATGCTCTATGAGATATGCTTATTACAAAAATTTAATGAAGATCATGAAATTTCTTGATGACACTAATGTTTGGGAGGGCAAGCAGGTCCGTTTAATCCAATAATAGGATTTGTTGATTTGGTTTTGAGTGGGATTTGAAAACATTATTACCATTTTGGTTAATATCACAAAAAACCGCAAACCGATACACTTATGACAAATTTACCAAAAACTAATTTTTTGATCAATAAAAATCCCAAATTAGTACACCTGTCATAAATTAACTCCAAACTAATTTTTTGATCATAAAAAACCCCAAATTAATACAATTGTAACAAATTTAACCTTCATTATTTCCGTTAAATTTTATTAATACCACAAAAAATTACAAATTGATATAGTTGTGCGGAAAAACCCCAAACTAGTACACCCATCAACTTCTACGTGTCATCCAACTTATTAATTTGATAGTAAAATTTTACGGAAACTAATGGAGGGTAAATTTGTCATAGATATATTAGTTTGGGGTTTTTGTAGTAAAAAAACCTGAAAAATTTGAAATTAATGGAGCGTAAATTAGTAAGATAAACTATATTGAAAAATCATGAAAATGTTTAAAACTAATTTAGGCAGGAAAATTCTTATGTGCACATTCATTTAGCGTCGCTCGTCCTATTTGACACATCCACTGTATGATATGTATGGAAAACGACGTAGTTTGACTTTTGATTTTATTTTCCCAAATTTCCTTTTTTTTAATTTTTTTAGGACTATTTTTTTTGTCAGATTTTTTTTTAGGACTATGGGAGGTAGTTTTATGGACTCTTTTCCCTCTCCATCCACTAGCTTTAACTAGTTATCCATCATCTCCTTCCTAGGAAAGTCTGTTGAAAAAAATGAAAAAAACGAAATTATCTAAGGCATGTAATAATTGTTCTTAAGGATAATTTTGCCCCTTGAAATACGAAACTCGGTGCGGCTATCTTCCCATGATACAATAGATTTTCCTCTATACTCCACACTAATTAAATAGAGGGAACATGTTGACCAAAAAAAAAATAGAGGGAACATGAACAAAAAGAGAATTTCTTATTTTTGATATGTTTTTAGTGTGATTTAGAGATTCTCTCTATAGGCAAATAAAGGATAGAGTTAATAAAGAAATAAATCAAATCAAACGTGACAAAGCTGTTACAAATTGATTGCCACCATAATTTCCATTAAGGCTGTTACAAAACAATAACTTTGAATATTTCAAAACCGTTCACTTCTAACCCCTTCTATAGAGTTAACAAAGAAAAAATCAAATCAAACGTGATAAAGCCATTACAAATTAATTGCGGTCATAACTTCCATTATGGCCTTTACAAAACCATAACTTTGGATATTTCAAAACCGTTGAAATATCCAACATTTGTAACCTCCTCTCTCTTTTGTAGGAATAATTGTCCAAAAAGTCATAAACGTATTGTACGACAGCCAATTTAGTCATAAACCTTTCAATTGTACCGATTTAGTAATAAATCTTTTGATGATTTGCCAATTTAGTCTAAACATTTCTTTTATCAATTTATTCCTAAACTTTTTGAAAATTTACCAATTTAGTTCTAAACCTATTATTTGAATATTTGGCAAGAATGACTACATTGAAAAATCGTCAAAAGTTTTAGGCATAAATTGGTAAATTATCAAAATGTTTATGACTAAATTTGACATGATTGAAAAGCTTATGACTAAATTGGCAAATTATCACAAAGTTTAAGACTAAATTGGCACAAATGAAAGGTTTAGGACTGAATTGGTCTCTGTACAATAAATTTATGACTCTTTGAATAATTTTTGCCTCTTTTGTACATTCATTCTTCCTATTGTATTATCAAAATCTCTTCTTTAATTTATAGAATTCATTAGACTCTAGTGTTTTTTTCTTGGTTAAACTACAAATAAAGGCCTGAATTGCCCTCATTTTCTCAAATAAGGTGCTGAAATGGATTTTGTTTTAAATAAATGTCTGAAGTGACTATGTGGTTTCAAAGAATGGCCCGGCTTTCCGGATGGTCAATGGCATTTTTTTTACCTTAATTTTGATTTTTCCCCTTTCCTTTTCTTTTTTCCTTTTTTAGATTTTTCTTTTGGCCACTGGCGACCACTTGGAGAGGGTTGGGCGAGGATCGCCCTCGGCAGCCACAACCCTCACCCTAGGTGAGGCCAACCCTTGCTAGATTTGGGCGAGGGTCGCCTCGCCAACAACCAGTGATTCGTGAGTGGCCTGGCTTTTCGGATGGTCAATGGCATTTTTTTTACCTTTAATTTTGATTTTTGCCCCTTTCCTTTTCTTTTTCCTTTTCTTAGTTTTTTCTTTTCGCCACCGGGCGACCACTTGGAGAGGGTTGGGCGAGGATCGCCCTCGACAGCCACAACCCTCACCCTAGGTGAGGCCAACCCTTGCTAGATTTGGGCGAGGGTCGCCTCGCCAACAACCAGTGATTCGTGAGTGAGGGTTGCCTTGTCGAGGCAAGGCTGTCTCTTGCCGATCGACTGGCGAGGCAACCTTGGCCCGGATCTGCAGAGGACTGGCCTCGCCTATGGGCGAAGAAGGTGGCCCTTGCTAGATTGGGCGAGGGCAACCCTTGTCTAGCCCTCTCCGGCAGTCGGTCAGGCCACCAATGAAGAAGACAATAAAACCATGAAAAGGAAAAAAAGAAAGAAAAAATTAAAAGAAAGGAAAAAAGAAAAGAAAAAATAATTTAGAATTAAAATTGTCTTTTGATGAAAATGCCCTTGAGCGACCAAAACATTAAGCTAGTTGGCGACTGGTGAGGTTAGGTCCTTATTTGAAACTGTCATGGACACTTTATGTCTTTACTTGAAAAAATGATAGCACTTTATATCTTTATTTGGAATTTTTATTTTTTATTACATTTACTACGGCGAATGATTTTGTCTTTTTTGCACACTCGGCGCATACACATCAACTCTCCTATGTCTAAAGTAAATTATCTTACTTTGACTGGCCAATTTTCGGTATCCAATGATTTGATAGAAGACGATTCAATTAAGTTCAAGATCTTAACAGTCTATATCTACTAAGTGAATCTATTGAACACTAAATCACAAGCAAATTTATTGTTTATTTCAGAATTTTCTAATTTAATATGAATTTTCAATTCTATCGATTCCCGTAACAACCTATCAAATTATGTGTTTTTGCTACATACAGGACAAATATACGACGTTTTTGTAGTCTAACACCTACGTCAACCAAACTCTGTAATTTATAATGGAAATGCTGATAAATGGGCGCATATTTGGTTGTTTATGTTTAAATGTGATATATTTGTTAAGAAAAGCAATGTTTTCCAGTATCTTGTTAACTTAAGATATACTCAAACAGCCATAGTACTTGAAATTAAGATATCTTTACTTTCTATCATGAGTGAATGAATTTAACTCAAGTTTCCATTTTTTTTTTAAATATCTTACTTTACTCGCAGTTTTCTACGTCGAGAAAAAAACTAATTTTATGAATTTTACTAAATCTTTTGTTTTTTATTCGATTTTTCCTTCCCAATTCAAATAATAGAAATTTTGTTTTACGCTTCATATAAATTGTAGTTTTGAAGTATACTCTTAATTGAAGACAAACTATAGAATAAAAAATCTCAATAATAAAAGTGGCCAAGATAACTAGAGTCTGTATTCCTATAATTGTTTTGGACATCCAATTTACATCCCCCTCATCTTATGACTATTCAAACTTTAAAGAATTATGACAAAAAAAAAACTATAAAGAATTGAGATCCAAAAAAATTCTTCTCATTAGTTATGCATTTAAACTATTTTCCCTTCTTTTGGTGCCCAACACTAGGAATGCGCTTCTGTCATGGGTCGATCGTGTCTCGGCTGTGACATTTGCACGTTTATTTTGACATTTTGAAAGAAAGAAAGTATTTTTTTGGCTTTCCGATCAAACTCAAAATATTATGTGAAACTTCAAAAAACATGAAAAGTTCAATGGGAATTTACATATCAACATTTATATATCATGAAAATTTTAAGGTATTTCGGGTAAGAAAAATTCAAATTACGAAAGACTACATTTTATTTCAAAAACATATTTTAGCTAGTTTTCTTTTTTTCTTTTCTACCAAAGTATTTTCATTTTATTTCTGTTATGCTGCCTGTGAAGGGATGTATCGAGAACCGAAACAGAACTATCACACAGAAATTAGAGAAAATAGACGATGCACTAATTTACCCAGGTTCACCCTCGAATAGGGCTACGTTCTGTAAAGAGATTTCACTATATTTTCGGTTTACAGCCACTCAACTCGTTACAATGATTAGAAAAACGAGCAAAATATATATGTGTTCCAAACGGGCTAAAAACCTAAACCTATATGAAATCTTTTAATTTCGTACCATACGGGTCAGTTTAAATAAAAGCCTAAACCCGTTGAGATTTTAGGGGCGTTGTCCCCGAGCCCCACCGCTCACCCGTGGGGGGGCGTTGTCTATTGTTGGCGGTGGAACCCCGTCGAGAGGCGTTGCCCCGAACCCCGCCCGCCATTGGCGGGCAGCGGGGCACCCATGTCGGAAGCGTTGCCCCTGAACCCCCACATTTTGCACGCAGGGGTTGCATGTCATTTCGCACGTAGGGGTCACATGTCATCGGATAACATTTCAGTTTCCCTAAGCTTACGTGGGCGTACCTGGTGTGAAAAATAAGGGTCTTGAAATATTCGCCAACTCCAACAGCCTGCACGTCGATGCTCGTAATTGTATAATTTTGTTGTCAATTATCATATGTACAAGTGTCATTAAGAAGGCTACTCACATTATGAGCAGGTCAATTTAGTTGACTTTTCGGAAAAAAATATATATATTAAAATGGTTGTTCATATTTGAAATTCATATTTTTTTTTAGTCATGATGAATAATGCGATAAAAGGTTGTTATCACTTCATAAATTGGAAAAATGACAATTTTATTTTTCCGTTGTCATGATGAATAATAGGATAAAAGGTCGTTATCGCTTCATAAATTGAAAAGACAGTAAATTTTCACAATTTTCCCTTAAAGATTTATAAATAAATCGCATAAATGTAATCATATATAACATAAGAACAATATTTTTCCTACTCAGGAGGTGAGAAAAGCTAAAATTTTAATATAAATTTAAGAAATTCTAATATTTCCACCAATAAAGTTATCGTGTTCCTCGTCAATGTCCTGTCGCTATTATATTTTTTTTTTTCAAAATGTGACTTTTACATTGAGTACTAAGAAATGAAAAAGACTTTCATCCTCATCGATGACGTTAATAATCAATATATTTTTTTATAGAAAGATACTCATTCTTTTCCATTTTATTTTCTAATGTCAACTTCTTCAATATAAAGTTATTCTACTGCACATCAATGACGTGTTGCCGTAGAAGTCGAGTGTAGTAAAATAATTATTCAGATCCTCATCAATGATATTTCACGGTCAAAATACATTTCTATAAAGAAACATTTTACTTTTTTTTTTCTCATATTGACTTATTTTATACATTATCATGAGTGTCGGGTCGATATTGAAGTTGAATATTGTTAAATGAAAAATGTTTTTTTAATGGTTCATTTTTTTGTCCAATGTAATGATTTCATGACTCATCAATTACATGTCACTATCAAAGATTAGACGAAAAGCAAAATATAGAATTTTCAATTAGCCTCTTGAAGTGGGCTTGTTCGCATAAAGGACCCCATGAATAATTTGAGTTTCATGTCACATCACATGACTCTTATATTTGACGAGTGTGTATCAATGCGTGCCCGACGCTAATTGCCGTCGGAAAAAAAATTGCCTGGCCGAGGCGGAGGAGAAGGGCGGAGCCCGGCGGTGGCAGCGACGGCACCACCCAGACACCGGCGAAGGCGGGTCCCTCGCCGGGCTCGGGCGAACGGGCCGCCGCTTCCTTCGAGCTTGTCGCCTCGCCCGCGTTTCTCGTCCAGATTCCCCTGCATTTCCTCGCCCACCACCTCCAACTCCACCGGCTTCGCTATCTCGCCGTGTTACTCTCTCTTTCTCTCTCCTCCTCCACGGCGAACAAACCGCGAGTGAGAGAAGAGGTCAAAACCGTGGAGATAAAAGTGGGACGGGCGATTTACCATGGCGACTGTGCATTATGGGGCACCCCGAGACGTATGGAGTTCTGGCATGGCGTTTAGGAGACGTTATGAAATGCTGGAAAATGGAGTTAAAAGTGGAATATGCAGGCTGCGTTTATATTTTTTTGGGAAAAATTATCAAAAAAAATCATAAATGTATCTTATCTGTACCAATTCAGTCTAAATTTTTCAATTTGATCAATTTAATCTTGATCCTTTTTTACGATTTGTCAATTTAGTTACTTCGCCTAATTTTGACTGGAAATTGCTGACGTGGACATCGATAGTGCTTATAGGACTATTAGTGCTGATGTGGATAATTTTTATAATTTTTAAAATAATTTTTAAAATTTTTTGATTTTTTCTTTTTTTTTCTTTCTTTTCCTTTTTCTTTTTTATTATATGAATTTCGGCGAGGATTGCAAAGCCCTCGTCAGCGGTGAGTGAGGGTCATGGCCCTTGCCCAAACGGCCACTAGGCAAGGGCCTGTGACTAGGGAGGCCAACCCTCGCCGGCCAATCCACACCGGCCAATGGGTGAGGGCTACGAAGCCCTTGTTGGCTGTGGCGAGGGTCACGCCCTTTGCCCAAACAGCCATTCGGCAACCTTCCCCGGGCATGGACAACAAGAAAAAGAAAAAAAACAAGAGAAAAAATAGAGGAAAAATTATAGAAATTCAGAATCTTTGAAAAAAATATATTAAAAAAATCCATGTATGTCCGTGCCACATAAGATGACCGATGCTCACGTCATCGATTTTCGGTCGAAATTTGCCGAAAGTACTAAATTGAAAGGGTTAAATTGAATTGATACAAATACAACAAAATTTATGACTTTTTAAATAATTTTCCCCTTTCGTGGGATCAAATACCGACTAGTTTTCGAAAGTTTCCAAATTGCTTTTCCTGGGTTCGAACTTGGATCGCGAGATATGGATTCGATGGACGAGAGCAAACCATCTGAACATATCGCTGCCCCGAACGAGATCCCTCTCTCGATTTTTTTTTGCCAAGAGAGGAAAGTTCTGCGGTCTAAAGCTTCCGAACTGCCTCAGCAATTAAGGGTTCTGCGGTGTAATGATCATGTTCCAAGAAACATCGGAAATCCATGAAGTCTATTATTACCCCCCGCCCAACAACGAAAGCTGCCGCCACTTCAACCGGAGCCAAACTCAGCGATATGCTTCTTTATCTCCGCGAGAGTGCCAGCGGCGGAGAACATCCGCCTGGAGGTCGGCCTAGGGATGTAGGACCTTGTCGGTTCTTGGCGGGCGTCGCCACCACCGCGGTTGTCCGACCTTCCCTACTATCTGCTTCTCTCCCTCGGAGCGATATTGCATATTGACTTAATGTTCAGGAATCGTTTTGAATAAATTAAAAATTCAAGGACGGCATTGCACATTGGACCAAAGCTTTGAATGACCATTTATTATGATTTTTAGACCAAAATTGCCCTTCGAGGTGCACTTATGTGCCGATTGATCATTTTTTCGTGAGAGCACACACACAAGACAAATTTCCAGGTCATTTGCGACAAAACTCCAATTCAAGAGCGCTTTTCAAGAAGGGACTACCTCAAGGGGGTTATTCGATATTTTTTCCCCAATAAAGTTATTCCATCTTTTAGCAATGACCTGTCACCGGTCGAATTTCTTCCTATGGCGGAAAAAAAGATGATTATTCCATTCCATTTCATTTTCTTCCTCCATTTTTTCTCCGGAGGAAAAATGGTTACTTTATTCCTCAGCAATGACGTCGAATCCAATTATATAATTCGAAATACTTATCTTATTTCATTCCATTCCATTCCATTTTTCGGGACGCACCCTTAGCTGGCGCCCACCTACACCTACCTAAAAATATATTATAATAATGATTAGCTTGCTCCCATATCCCGCAAGCACCATGTCCTACCAAAAAATTTCAAATTCAAAATAAAGGCCCGTCCATGTCCCAACCTAGAAATTCAACAACAGAAAAGAAAAGAAAAAAGAGAAAAAAACAAGAGGACATGGGGGAGAGGGGCAAATGCGTCAATTCACAGAGGACATTAATCTCATTTTCCTAAGTAACAAGAGCCACCTCCTGTCCAAAAAAAAATTCATCCTCTCTCTCTCTCTCTCTCTCTCTTCAGAATCCGCCATTGATCTAGCTCCAAGCCTCCCCCTGTCTCTTTCCCTCTCTCCCTCTATCTCTCCTTCCGTAACAGACAAACGAAATCTCTCCTGACTGAATCAAAAACTCTACCCATCCTAGATTGTATTGTACCTGAGGAACACACCTCACTCCCACCATTCCTCTGTCTCTCTCTCTGTTTCTGTCTCTGTCTCTCTCTCCTCGAAATGGGTTCTCTGGTTCCGTTCCAAGACCTCAACCTGCTGCCGGACCCGCCCATGTCCGCCACCGTCACTCCCAAGATCGAGCCAAAGCTCGAGCCTTTCGACGAACCCGCTCGGACCCATGTCGCCAGCCGCCGCCACCACCCCCCGCAGCAGCGGCCCCAGCCGCTGCAGGCCCCGGGGCTTCCCGATCCCGCCGCCCCCCCTGAATTCCTGCTCAGTTCCCCGAGCACCCAGCTGACCCCCTCCCCGGACGGCGGCGACCATCTCTTCTCCGAGTTCCATCGCGTCTCCGAGCTCTTCCGCAGCGCGTTCGCCAGGAGGTGCCGCCGCGGCGGGGGCCGCGGCGGGGGGGACGTGGACGTGTTGGATCCCAAGACGCGGGCCATCGTCCCGGTGAAGAACGAGGAGGCGCAGCTCGCGCCCTTCGAGGCCTCGCCGAGCAGCGGCGGCGGCGGCCGGCGCCACCAGCTGCAGCCGCGGTCGTCGGAGCTCGTGAGGGTCGCCAATCTCGGCGACGATGACAAGAGGTACTTTCGCGAGGAGGTGCGCACCGCCCGCCTGATTTACGATAGCCTGCGTGTTTTTTATATGTCGCATGAGGAGGGTCTTGATGGTAGGATGAGGAGGGGTGATTTGGCGGCTGCTTCCATGATGAGAGGTTGTGGGTTGTGGGTGAATCGTGATAAGAGAATCGTGGGACCTTTACCCGGCGTAGAGATAGGCGATGTCTTCTTTTATAGGATGGAGTTGTGTGTTGTTGGTTTGCATGGTCAGCCGCAAGCCGGCATTGATTATTTGACTGCTAGCCAGAGCTCAAATGGCGAGCCGATTGCGACCAGTGTCATTGTGTCTGGAGGGTATGAGGATGATGAGGATGCGGGGGATGTGATTATATATACCGGTCACGGTGGGCAGGATAAGCTCAATAAGCAGTGTAACCACCAGAAGTTGGAGGGTGGTAATTTGGCTATGGAAAGGAGCATGCACTATGGAATTGAAGTTCGGGTTATAAGGGGGATAAGATACGGGGGTGGTGCGACACCCAAGATATATGTGTATGATGGGTTGTATAGGATTCTTGAGTGTTGGTTTGATGTTGGGAGGTCTGGTTTCGGGGTATACAAGTATAAGTTGGTGAGAATTGAAGGGCAACCGGAAATGGGTAGTGCTATCATGAGGTTTGCTCAGACTCTTAGGACAAGGCCGCTGACAGTTAGGCCAAGGGGGTATCTCAGTCTTGACATGTCAGCGAGGAAGGAATGCATGCCTGTTTTTCTGTTTAATGACATTGATTCTGATAGCACTCCCCTGCACTATGAGTACTTGGCCAGGACTGCTTTTCCTCCGTATTTGATGCTTCAAAATGCCAATGGCAGTGGGTGTGAATGTGTTCTGAGTTGTGGAAGCAATTGCTCTTGTGCTTCGAGAAATGGGGGTGAGTTTGCCTATGATCACAATGGGTTACTTATGAGGGGAAAGCCAATAATTTTTGAATGTGGGCCATTTTGTAAGTGTCCTCCGGCTTGCCGTAATCGTGTGACGCAGAAAGGTTTAAGTAGTAAGTTGGAGATTTTTAGATCGAAGGAGACCAATTGGGGTGTTAGGACCTTAGAGTTGATACAAGCTGGTGCTTTTATCTGTGAATATGCAGGAGTTGTACTCACGAGAGACCAAGCCCAGATTTTCAGCATGAGTGGCGATCCATTGGTCTACCCGGGCAGGTTTACTGCTAAATGGACCAAGTGGGGAGATTTATCCAAAGTGTTTCCGGATTATGCACGCCCTGCCTATCCATCAATTCCTCCTTTGGATTTTGCAATGGATGTCTCAAAAATGAGGAATGTTGCTTGTTATATTAGCCACAGCTCAACTTCTAATGTAATGGTGCAGTATGTATTGTATGATCACAATAATGTTTCGTTTCCTCACATAATGTTGTTTGCAATGGAGAATATTCCTCCTCTGAGGGAGCTCAGCCTTGACTATGGTGCTGCGGATGAATGGACTGGGAAGCCTCCTCTTCTCTGTAACTGAACTGTCTTGGAAAGTTGGAGGATGGTGTCCATATCCTATAACTAAATTGGAGAAGTGACGCATTTCGAAAGTGATGCAGTGCAGCATTACAAGGGCTGAGGTAAACTTAACTTTATGTTCTGCAAGCTTTAAGAAATTATGGAACTATGTAGAACTATTATTTTCATCTTTGGAGATGGATTCTTTGGGTTTCATTCATTTGCTTTAAAAATGTAGCTTTGTTTGGGATTCTTACTTCTTGTCTTGTTTGATCAATTGTTCTATCTTTTCTGCATTTAGATCAGTTGCTGACAATTAACTCTCTGGTGGAAATTGTTGATGACTAGAATTTTTTGGCTGTGGTCAAATTATTTATGACGATGGTGATGATTATACCTATTACCATTTGAGAAATGATGGCTGATAAGTACTTAGTTTCATGTTCCTTGATGGGGAGCTATTATTGCTTTTGCATGTAGGAAGATCTTAATGAGTCGTTCTCGTTTCTCTTTGTCCCTTTGGATTGTTGAATATGCTCCAATCAATTCCTTGATCAGGTGAATTTGTCTCATGTAATGGTCCTGCAATGGAGGAAGTTATATCTCGAGAAAAACGAGGAAGCCACGGCATTGTTTTTAATAGTCCTAAACAAGGTCATGAAAGTCTGATCCTATTTCTAATCGATAGTGGTGTTTGAAAGATTGGATCTTGTGATCAGATCTAAGATCATAACGTTGTATGTCTTATATGACATATATATAAACACCTGTGTAAAAATGAACAAATGTTTTTAATAGACCAGAACTTCAAAGAACTGGTATTGCCGAGACCTATATGATCTCTAAAATTATAACAATAAGTCTTTTCCCCCTTACACGAAAATCTCGAAATGTAGAAACTTTTATGAAAACTGAATCGGTAGAATCGCGCCAACCTATGATCTATTCAATCAAAATTAGGAATCTCCAAATATCCGGACAAATTAAAGATCAGGTCATTCTTTGATATTCTGTATTGTAAAACCATAAGATACATCATCAAGATTGGAATTTTGACAACTACGCTCTCGCATGGGTCATAATTGATATTGTTTAAGAGTTACTACTTTTTTAAAGAACCTCGATCAACTTTTTTTTATTATGTAGACTGATGTTGCTGCTTGATGCAATGGAGAATGCAATGCTTTAATTACCTTTCGTTATTTCCTCTGTTGCTCGGACTGGTCTTTAACACCCATGCTACCATCGACATGACCTTGGTGTGGGTAGGAAATCTATGTTGGACTCCTCCAAAAGAATTTGGACTCCTCTATGGAGAAAGCTCAACGAAGTTTGAAACTTCTCATTCCAAAGCTGCGTCTACTTTCATATATGTGCCTTTTAGCATGAGGTCCTAACCACATTGTTATGTGTAAATTCTCTTTTTGGCCTCTTGAGGTGTGGAATTCTGGTAAGGATTTTATTTCCCTGTTTTTGCATTTTGCGATGAGGAGACTCAAAGTAGCATGACAGGTAAATTGAATTGGAGGTCACGTTTAGTTGTAAGGAATGGAAGTGAGACGTAATGAAATAAGATTGGTGTTGAATTCGAATAAAGTTAGAGTTGAACAAGCATCATACCTTCGGTTTATAGGTGCGACATTTAAAACCACTAGATTTTTGGTTTTTCCCCCTTCTACTAGTTGGTCATAGAAGTAGTGATAAAAATTCTTAATACATCTTTGGAATTGTCCACACATTAAACTTGATTAGGCCTAACAACTACAGTTGGTTTTTTTTTGGTCGAAACCACTACAGGGGTTACTGAAGCCAAAATCCTGTCAAAACTGTGCACTGTGTGCATCGACATTGCATAGCCATCATTTTCGTCATTGAACCTTCTCTGTTCGTGTTGCACAACTCTTTGTAATAATGAGGGGCACTGCATTTGGGTTTTCAAATAACAAAATTTTTGGAAAGGGTTAAAAAAGAAAGTACATATCTTTTTTCCTGCGGAACAGGAGAGCAATATTTAATTTTGCTTTTCCAAGGGTGTTAAACAAAAAAAGTACTTTATCTAGCAGGACAATAGAGTGATATTTGATTTTCTTTTGTAGGGCATATATCACGATACGAATGAGTCTAGTTGTTAAGTGGTGGGATGAGAATGCGAGAGCATGGAATTTCCTCTCTCTTGTTTTTAATGTTCCATCCACATTGTTCAAGCCACCTTTGATGGGATCATTCAATAATCACCTCGTTGAATGCTGATTCCTGTCTATCAAATATGGAATTATATCTTTTGGCAGTCATTTTTCATTTGTTGCATGTGTGATTGGTTATGTGCTTTTAAAAAAATTAGCCGGTGTTTATGAGTTTAAAGTGCCAGTGGGATTGATTTCCGAAGAATGGCGGTCTCTTCTTGATCTATATGATTTAGAGGTGTCAAACCATGTGAGGATGAATACATCTGTACGGCTTACGTAAATTGTGCTCAAATTTTGTACTTTCCACTTTAGTAAGATATATGTTGTGAGAGATTTGGTGGGACCACTGTCAACTGTTTTAAAAGTTTAAGCTGTTAAATGAATGCATGTTTTAATACTTAATTATTCTAACACTTCGCCTCTCGCTTATTCTGGTCTTTTTACCTAGTACTAAGCGTAGACATTTAATTGGGGAGGCAAATGAGATCCGGAAAGATTTGAACTTGGGACCTCCTGGCTTTAATACCACGATAGATTTGGCGCGACCACTGTCAACTGTTCTAAAAGCTTAAGCTATTAGATGAAGGCGTGATTTAATATTTAATTATGCTAACACATCGTATTTTTTCTTAGAAGATAGGCCCCTAATATTCAAGGATTCTGTGAAATTTTATTTTTTGGTGCCAAGAATGAGTTAAATGGAATACTGCAAGTGAAGGAGCTAGGAGAGTGGGGCAGCCGATGATTATTTGGTCGATTGAACTATTCTTTCAATTAATACGGGATCCTATTAAATAGATGAACCTAATTAAATGTGTTGTCATGAAGCATATGCTTTATGATGGGTCTTGAATAATGACAAGATTAATATCATCCTGAACTAAGGGAAATGACCATAGTTTACCATTTTGAGGTTTTTACTTGATGTACTTCTAGGTGAGGAGATTGAAAGTAGCTTGCAAGACTTTTCTTATGTTAGCAAGGAGACAGCTTCCATTTGTAGCAGCTTGTGCTTTGAGCCTTTGCCTCTTGCTTTTTATGTTGGTATCTATAGATATGTTATAAGATATAAGCAGTCTTCCCAGTTTTATTATATCAAATCATCGACTGTCATGGATGAGGTAATTCAGTCTTTGTCAATTCAAATTTTTGGTTTACTGTCACCAGACATACTGGTTCGTCTCATCTGGTCCCAGCTGAATTTTGTATTGTTGGTTTCATCTATTAGAATACAGTGGAAATGTATTAGAATTAACTCATATTTATTACGTGTCTAATATGGGATAGGTTCAGCTATAGATATGATGTCTCCTTATGGTAAAGTTAGCTTAAGCCGGTTGAACTTAAGAGGGAAATTTAGTTGTTTCCTTTTCTGCCACAGTCAGTAACCGTACTCATGCCTGAAAATGGCTTAGGGAGTGGATGTGGAATATAATTAATGGGGTTCTGTATTTATGTAGTTGGCATCATTTATGTGGATCTAATCTTACTCTGTTCCGTCATTTTAACTGCACGCCAAATCCTAATTTAGATGTTCCCGTCGGTGTTGACATAGGGCCATTAGCAGCCTTGGTTCATATTTCCGTGGATGGACATGCTTTTAGTCGGCTGTATGGAACTGAGCTGATTAAATGGGTCTTCGTGAAGTTCATGAGATATGATCAGAAGGATATTACGAGGAACTATGGAAGCTTCTTCATTATTTTGTTTGTCCAGGATAGCCAAGATATGAAGTTGATCAAAGGGAATGTCGGAATGGAATAGGCACGTTGCTTAATATTTTGAAGTGCTAGGTTTTATGAAATAACCGTATTGACGTATAGAATATCTCTGCAGATACTATGCTCCTCTTTCTCCTGTAAACTTATGATTTGACCTTCATTATGCGATTCACCTCCATTTTGCCTTGACCCACAAAAAAAGGAGATAAATCTCATGTTTTTATTTTGTGGATCAGATATTGAAACACTTAATTCTTGTTGTTTCTGGTAGAAGTCTTGCTATGACTATGAGCAGTGTAAAGTTTCTCCGAGTTTTTTTTCCGTCCAATTGAATCGGGGTTTCTCTTTAGTTCAGCAACTTGTAATTCACTGTCTGTGTGTTGTCCACCAAAACTTCAAAGCCATATTAACTCAATGGACGCAAACATTTTTTAAAGTCGATGGTATGAGTTTGTTTTGTGGTGTGCAAATTACTTGATTTATTCACCACACGTGGTATTGCTTGTGAGTGGGATGTGGCTCTAAAGATTACTAGCAATCTTCTTGGTCATATCCTGCAGTTGCATTTCATTTTGATTTCTGCTCTTCCTGTGGCACAAAGTTTTGGTTTGTTTCTTTGAGAAGATTAAAGCATTCACGTCTGATGACAGCATTACTCACCTTTATAATTTCTTACATGCAGATTTTGGTTGGATCTTTTGCGGGCATGTGTCTGTGGATGCCGCTTCCCAGTTCTGTCCCCATTTTTTATATGTGAGCTGATGCTGCTGGTGAACGTATTAGAAACAACAAAACTGGCGGTCCATCAAATTTTTGGATGTGATAACCTTGTAGGAGAAATTTTTGCCTAGGACTAGAACTCACGCAGATCAGCTGCCGGCCGAAGTACTGATAGCTGTTTTTGCTGACAGTCTACCTTTTTTGTACTTGTAGGATAAGGCCACTTCACACGCTGGTCGGAATTGTCGAATACTGACATCGGTTGTACACATAAACCCATAAATCCCAAAATCCCAAAATCTGTTTTACGGTTAACTTGTATATAAAGTTCGCATTGCACCATGGCTGTGCAGTTAACATATCTATTCGTGCAGGGGTAGTAGGAAGTCCATCTCCTCTCTCTCTCTCTCTCTCTCTCTCTCTCTCTCTCTCTCTCTCTCTGTGGCTAAATCTTTCCTCGGCTTCCTTGTATTCTTCTTCTATTCTGAAACTTTTGTTTGAGGACTTATGCTCGATCAATGTACTACCGACATAGCATTGGATAACAGGGGCATGACATTGAATTCATTTGCATCTCTGAACTGATTGAGAGGTGTGAAACGAGATGGAAATGCGTTGTACCATTTATTGCCGTGTTAATCAGGGGAAGCTTATCAAGAAGGGCTCGCAATGTTGCTTGAGAGGGTAATGAGTTTATTCATTGTGGAAGAAAAATGGCAGTGTGAGCAAGATGCAGCATGTGAGGGAAGAATCAAGACTTTTAAAGAGAATGTTTCACAGGAATTGGCAGGGTTCCTGACTTATTGAAGACACGGATGCATCAGAGAGATGTGGAATTGCTGTCACAAGAACTAGTTCTTGATCTCTCTGTACGAATCTTTCCTCTTCTTGTTTTGGGTTGGGTGGGAGGGGAGAGCCGCTTTGCATGAGGTGGGAAGCTTTCAAGTGCTTTGGGCATTGAATGAAAAATGATGGGGTCCTGAAAAGCAGAAGATGTTGTCGTAATGGAGAGATGCTTCTGAAATTTTCCCTAATGCAGAAGATTTAGCTAAATCCTTATGCAAACTGGGCTTGAGCTAATGCTTTTGTTGGTTTACCTTTCATTTTTTTTTTTTATTTTGATTCAATCCATTTCCCTGTTCTTCTGGTTCTGCCGTCGCTAGGAGAACGTATTTAGTCCCTGTAGTTTGGTTTCTAGATGAATGAATACAAGCTCATTTGCCACCCAAAAGAAAAGTCAGAGGCATATGGACTTTTGCAGGGATCTTCAAAGGTCCCTTTCAGTCTTTTAATATAAGGACTTGTGGGATGGCCTGTGCTTGTGTGTTGTTTTTGCCCTTTCAGTCGTTCGATATATTCTTTTTTGAGCAGTGACTGATAAAATACGTATTGGACTACACATCAGTAAACATTTCACCTCCAATGGTGCGCTTATTTCGCGAAAAACTTAATAATTAAGGAAAATAATTTCCCGGAAAGCATTTTTTAGGAATATAATTAGTTTTCCTTTAGTTGGTGATATATAATTGAAATCGTTTTTTGATGTTTAGATTTTGTTGGAAAATGATTTCACTATCATTACTTTATCTCAGAAAAAAAAAAATCAAACTTTTAATAATTTTTATTTTTATTTTGAAAAAATGAATTTTTAAATTTTTTAAATTTTCTTTTCTTTCTAAAAAAATTCGAATTTTTTTTTTTTTTAATTTTATTTTTCCCTTTTCTATGCTTTCCCTTTCTTTCTCCTCCTTCCTCCACCGCGATCGGCTGGTGACAGCCACAGGCGAGCACAAGCTCACTAGCCTTGACCTCTACCGAGATCACCTCGATGTGGCAAGCCGCAAGCTCGCCGGCCTTGGCCGAGCTCAATTCGCCTGGATCTTTTAAAAATATTTAAAAAATACGATTTTTTGAAAATAAAATTATTAAATTTTTAAAAATGTTTTATAAGAATAATTCCATTAATCAAGGACCTGTGCACTGTCTTTGTGGACCTGTGCCTAAGGGTTTGGACTAGATCTCGAGCATTGGGATCGAGCATAACCTTTGTGGACCTGAGCTTGAGTACCGAAGCATTAGGTACAAGCACAAGGGGTTCGAGCTCGGCCTTGATGGTCCCGGGCGTGGGCATCGGGGGCTTAGGCCCGAGCACTATGGTCCTGGGTTCTCCTCGATGAACTTGGGCTTGGCCGCCGCCGACTTGGTCCTTGATGTCAGGATACCGAGAACTAAGGTTGAGGTTTTCGTGGCCAAGCATATAGTTTTAGATTCAAGTGTTGATACCTAGTCATATTTTGATAAACATTTTTTGATTTTTTCAAAGAGGGAATTATTTCCTGAATGTAAGCTTTGGTAAGAAAGCCTTTTTTCATTGACTAGGAAAACATTTTCCGTTGATTCATTTTCCTAAGTAAACCAAATGTCGGAAAATGAGGAAAATATTTTCCTTGAAACAAACGGACACTAAGGGTGCGCACGTTTCTTAGAAAATGAATAATTCGTAAAACATTTTTTGAAAAATGATTACTTATATCTTTTAGAAAAATAAATAAATGAAAATTTTTTTCATCGCCCACGAAAATAATTAGGCATAGATCGTTATCGATGATGAATATATTTTTGTTGACTAATTTTTCCAAATGATATAAGTAATTATTTTTCGAAAAATATTTTCCGAATCACTCATTTTTTGTGAAACGAGCACACTTGTGAGAACCCTTTTGGTTGATGCATTTTTTAGATTTCCTTTCTTGTGAAAAGGGAAAATTTCAAATTAGTACCCAAAGTGAGCTTGTTTCTCAAAAAGGGGTTCAAAGTGGACATGATGTTAAATAAGGGCCTCAAGTGCCTAATCAATCTCAAATAGGGGCCCAAAGTACCCAATTAGTCTCAAGTAAGAGTCTGAGTTCGCCGGTCGATCAAATGCTCACCGGCCGGCAAGGATATCACTATTCCGGCGACTGGAATAATGGTAATTTCGTCTTTTACTTTTTTTTTTTTTTTTCCTTTTTCTATTTATTTCTTATCCTTTTCCTTTTCTTCTTCTTTTTGTTTTGTCCTTTTTTCCCAGCTATGGCCGACGGAGGGAAAAGAGGAAAAAAAAAGAAGAAGAGAAGGAAAAGGAAAAGAAATATACAGAGAAAGGAAAAAAGAAAAAAAAAAATTTTAAAATATAAAAGACGAAATTGCTCTTATTCCGGTTGTCGAAATAGTGACATGCTTACCGGCCGGTGACCATGTGACCAGCCAGTGAACTCAAGCCCTTATTTGAGATTAATTGGGTATTTCGAGCCTCTATTTGAGACTGATTGAGCATTTCATACTATTAGTTGACATTATGTCCACTTTAGACCTTTTTTGAGAAAATGAGCTCATTTTGGATACCAACTTGAAATTTTTCCTTGTGAAAATGAAGACGAAAAAAACAATTTTTGATTTTTAATTTATTGGCTTAGAAGGTAAAAGCGGAACCTTTTTCCAATAAACTCCAGTGAGAAAAACAAAGGGACAGTTAAAAATCCCCAAAGAAAAATTAAACAAAAACTTGGTGACGTGAACACCACCCTGAGCCCTGAGAGGACACCTGGACATCAAGAACTGTTTCGTGTCAAAGTTCTCATGGAGAGTCAAGCAGGCGAAATGATTAGTTCTCACTGTTTACTGGTGTCACCAGTACAATTAGAAACCCAAAAACAAGGAAAAACAAAGACACAGGCATAAGAACTATGTCGCAGGGGGAGGTGAGGGTAGCTGCAAGTGGAAGGAGGGCATGCATCTTTTACAGGTTGATGGTGGACTCCCTCATCCACGAGAAGCAACTGGTAATCTTTGAACTGATCATCGTCACTCACCAGTCACCATGCTTGTTTTTGTGTCCTCTGCTTCTCAAGAAATGAGCCCCACGCAAGCGATCCCTTGAGCAGAGGAATCTGTTCATGGCTGATTCTTCTGTTCTTTTCTTTTTCTTTAAGCATATTGAGTAAAAGAAATTACATTGGAGAAAAGATGATGCTGGTGAATGGTCACCTTGTTAAAGGACTGAAATTTTTCTGGGTCGAATGGTTAGGCAGCTGTTTCATGAATTTGAAAATGTTGGGAAAGGTCGAATGAGAGGCGACTGAACTTTGAGCCGTACGAATGGAAGGCCAAAAGTTGGGTCTTTTGACCAATTAGTTGAACCCAACTTCCCGCAAAGGTTTGTCCCGGTACGAGCCGAGTTAGAGAATGACCCAATTTCACTTAAGATGTCAATTGCATTTTTAATGTGGATTCTTTCTTTCATTCAGTGAGTGAAGAAGGGTCTCCAAGGGCTAATTTGGCCAATGTATTTTTGTAGCATGTGGGCAGCTGTTTTAATTTGTTCCTTATACTTGCTAACGTTCTCCGTACTTATGGGGTTTATGAACTTCACCGATAATTGAGCATCAGCATTTTGGCCCTCTGGTAATGATCAATTCAAGGAAGGATGCCACTAAATTTCTTTCAATCTGCAGAGGATTCCAAAAAAGTTTGCTCAGAAATATGGGAACGAACTTTCTGACGTCGTTAGGCTCATCGCTTCCGATTCTAGCATCTGGCTAGTTGAGTTAAGAAAACATAACCGCAGATTATGGTTCCATGATGGTTGGCAGAGATTCCTGGAACACCATTCCATTCATTCCGGTCAGTTTCTGATTTTCAAGTATGAAGGGGACTCCACATTTCATGTTTACATATATAATCTGACTGCTTCCTGGGAGAAGAATTCTCTCAATCCTCTTGGTAGCAAAGAATTTATTTCGAGTAAGCAATGTCCAACGCATAGGAAGAAAAATCAAGACATTGGCGATGTTGTTGAAATTAGCGACCTTTGCTGTGCATGCCCGATTTGTAGCTGTTCAAAGGACAAGTGTTTCCTTGAATATCGGGGTCAGCGAATGACAAACAGGATTCATGTTGGTGTCAACATCATTAAGCCCGAGCCCATAACTGATTGGGAGGTCTTCCATTGGGACAAGGGGGTACAAGTCGATGGAGTTGAGCTCCAAAGTACATTCGATGGAGTCGGGATAGATTGGTTGTCTCAGAGAAACAGAGACCTGAAAAGGAGAAAGCAAATAAATGAATCTAGTAAGCACCATAATCTCGATACCTATGTCAATGCTTTATCCTATTTACTTTCTCTTTTCACATATGATGAAGATGCAGATGAAAGTGAGCCGTCAGTGATGAGGAAAAATGGTGATGAACTGCCTCCGGTTAAGTCATCCTATGGAAAATCTTCAAGGGAGTGGAATGCTGCAATCACTGAGGCAAGAGGCATGGCTATCCGTGCATCTCACATGTATGAGCCCAATAATCCTTTCTTCCGAGTAATCATGCGACCATCTTATGTGAGAGAGAAATTTCTTGTGGTAAGCCCTCTCCGCTATGGTTTATTCTGATTTTTCCTTTTCAATTTAATCATTTTGCAAAAAGAACATGACTAGCAAGACAACAACTATGCCTACATCCTCCATTATATCCACAGACAGGATTTCGTTATAATTTCAGTTCATGTTCACTGTGATACATACTGGTCCTTAAAAAAAGCTCTTTTTTCCCCCTCATGAACAGAATCTGCCAACCTCTTTCGTTGGGATGCATCTAAAGGGAGACTCCAGAGACATCACTCTTCAGGTTTCTGATGGGAAGAAGTGGCGTGTTCGATTCCTTCTCTTCAATGGCAAAGGCAAGATAAGCAGAGGTTGGCGTGAGTTTGTGGCGGGCAATAAACTGGAGATAGGAGATGTCTGCATCTTCGAAATGGTTCGTAGAGAAGACATTGTGCTTAAAGTAACCATATTTCGGGTTCCTGAGATTGGGTTGGGGCCTACTGTTGCGCATCCTATTCAGTAGGAAGCTCTTCGGGGAAGCTGATGTTTAATAGTTCACAGGTAAATGAATTCCAGAAATTTGGTGAGCATCTCCTGGTATCTGTGTTCCATTAGTTAATTTCTTCCATAAGACTGAAATTCGTATTGGTATATTGGAAGTCCTATGGATAACGTATTCAAGCTTCTCCAAAAAAGCGAGGTTTTCAACCCCTGAAAGAGCCATATTAACTTTTGCCTGCATCGGTAGGTCATTCAGGCTCAAGTCAAGGAAAACTTGCCGGTTCTTATATTAATGGTTGAGAGACTTTGATTGATCCGTTTCAATTAGAATGCACAAAATGCATGCCAGATTCCAATACCTTATTACTTGTCTTAGCAAAAAAAAAAAAAAAGAACTATTTGCAAGAGCTCATTATTAATATATATCGCATCTTCGACAAATTAGAGGGTGAGCAATGCAATTCACACTATATCATTTTACAAGCATTGTGAGGTAAAGTTCCTTGTTTTGTTATGGGGATGCTAATGTCTCTGTTTTTGTACAGGAGTAGGTTCAATGTCTATCCTTCTAAGACACTTTCGGAGCCAGATTTTGACAAACCTTTTATGTACAGCGGGACTAATTTTTGCTAGTTAAAGTGGATGGCAATGCTCTGCTTGTCGACTGTCATCGGTTGGCACTCAATGCCCTTGGGGAGTATTGCATTGTGTAGCATATAACGGCGGTATGTTCCATGGACCAACAAACTCCGCGGTGATTTTCTGGTCAAGAACACTTGGGTTGTGGATGTCTGCAATGGCATTATGCATAGAATGGCTGTTGAACATGTCTAGCTTCCTCCATCGCACAACGCAGGCTGTTGTAATTTGCATATAGCATGTGACGAACTGATTATGTATTTTGATAAGACGATTAAATGGCCAGCAGCGCTTGATCCTGTGTTCTTGTATGCTGCTGCTAGGAGAACGAACAAGAGTTCTCTAGTTTATATGGATCGACCATGCCGAGAGATTCTCCTTGCGCTCGGAGCATGTCAGTTTAAGCCCGCACGAGCCGATTATAGGTTGGATATATATGAACTTTCGTCTGTTCATCGGACTATGATTATGTCACACGCTAACAAGACATGCAATTCGAAATAGTTGTGGACGAAAACTTTTGGGCCGAGGAAATATCACTTCTCATTTTCTAATCTTGTTTTTCAAAATTTATTTTTGGATTTTCGCTCTACTTTTAAGTCATAAACCTTTGATTCGTTTTTAGGTTACAAGATGAGGCCAAAGCGTATGGAAAAACTAAAGTAGACTAGAGTAGACGAGAAATAACGCTACAATTTTACAAATGTACGATTATCAGTTAGTATATACATAATCATAGGATGAGAAAAGATATTTACAATGGGTGTTTCACTTTAAATTTACTAAATGTGCTTTTCTTATCATCCTTTTTAAAATTTTGAAATGAATTCGATGCGAATAAGGGGATTGAAAACGAGTTAAAAAGTTGGGATTCAAGTCATTAAAAAAATATTTCAATTGTCGCGACTTTCTACCGTTGTGATCTTGAAGTTTTTAATTGGGAGAGTAATTTTTTCCCAAAATTCAAAAGTGTAGGGTTCATCAACGAAAAACAAAGCAGCGGAATATAGAACCCTAGACAGGATCCATGTGTATATTGAAATCGAAAAGGAATTTGAAACGTACATTTTGCAGATCGAAGATAAATCAACAACCGATTGTGTCTGGATTAGCGCCCCAAGTGTTGCGCCTCTACCGGTATCCACACACATGAACGGAATTCTCCAACGATCCACGTGCTAGCGAAAGATCTTGAAGTTCCTTTTTCTTGAACGCCTTTTGATTTTCGATACTGTCGAAAAAACCCTAGACAGAGAACAATTCTCTATCTATTTATACAACCTCATTATCCAGCGGAATTAAAAGAAGTGGGCTGGGCAATTTGGGCCCGCTAAATCATCCACCTTTAATCGTACGTTTAATCGTTATCTCATAACGCGCACGACCGCATAAATAATTTAAATAAGAGAATAAATTAAAATCTACTTCTTAAGTAGATCAAAAAACGCATAGAAAATATTAAGTCCGTTCGCTATTGTGTGCGACCTGTATGTTCACTAAACATTAGTAGTGTGTTTAAAACCGTTTTGGTCCACAAGTCATAAACGGTCTCGAGCAAGACATTATGACTACCTAAGTATAGTGAAGGTCGATTTTTCCGACACAATCTAATCCACAACTAATATTAGAGTATCAACATTGATTGATTCTTAGGGCAGACCACTAACAAAAGATCTGAATTATTCCTCATATTCTTTCATCTTGTTTATCAATTTTGAAAGAACTCTTTTTGTAATTGTCAAGAGGGAGGTAGGTGTTGCCAAATCTGATTTTTTTTTTTGTCGAAAAGAAATACTTAGCATTTATCGAACGACCAGAACATAATAAATCCCAAAAAACTTGAAGGGGATAAAAGATCCAATTACTAGGTAGGCTTTTATTTCTTTGGGCCTTGGCCACCCATGCAAATTTGTTTGCCTCCCTACTGCAATGAGCCACATCAATATTTGAAAAGCTGGCTAACAGATCTTGCCCTTTACTAACAAGAGCGTCCACTTCCCAGTTCGACTGTTCTAAGTGATAAGGGCGCTATTGCCAATCTGATTTGAATAACCATAAAATATGGAAAGTAGTTCTATTCCTTTTATTGATAGGTGTTGGTTATTTATTCAAGTAAGAGTTCGTAACTCACTCAAATATAGATGGATATACTTAAATAGATACAGAGATTTAAAATAAGAATTGATAACTTACTCAGTTGACGATCGTTAGGAGTAGGTAATTTACTCCGACATAAGTTCGTAGAGTTCGAAACTAAATTTTGGTCGTTTAATATGATTTAGTAACTTATTCAAATATAAGTGCACAGCTAAATATTGAATATGAGCTGGTAACTTTACCCAAATAATAGTCGGCACTTTAATAGGAATTGATAACTTACTCAAATAAGGGTGAGCTCCGATAAGAGTTAATACTTTAATAGGAGTTGATAATTTTACTAAAATAAAAAGTGGTTATTTTAATAAGAGCCGATAAGTTACTCAAATAAAAATCGATAATAGCACTTTAGTACTCCCTAACAACCGGTTCTTGGGATGAAGGCTTGAGAAGTTGACAATTTACCCAGCTTGAAGCAAGACAAGTCATATTGAACATGCTTAGAGCAGCAGTCCAACGTACGGATCATGAATGCTTTTTAATATTGTCATGTTCATTACAATGTTGTCTCATGGGCTCTCAATCCATTCAAGAGTAGTTTAGGTCTGTTCATTCCAATTACAGCCCAAAATTTTCAACTTGAATGCCCTAAACACCATACCAGTAAAATTTACAAAGATGGTGCTTAAATCAGAAAGTCTTCGCTATATATTGCTCATTTTTGAGTGGACTGTTCTGCATTATATATACATTTACACACAGTTTGCATCATACAACCAGTCCTCGTATACATTAATGTTAAATACTTCAAGACAGGCGATTGCGTGTGGTTTACAAAGTATCGCTACAAACATTTGACTGTCGTCGGAATTTCGCGTCAAGCTTGGAAGGCAGCGGCTCCATTCCTTTCCAACTCCCGCTGTCTCGCTCTCTCCATCTTCCTCTTACGCCATTCCTCCAGAGCTATCATATAGACATCATATATTGGCGAAATGTTCTAGTCAGAGACGTTGATTTATGATAACAGAATATCATAGAAACCCTCAAAGATGTCGATATTCTATACCAGGAAAAGAAACTGATGGTTTCTGGAATTAACTAGATAGATTGGTATTGTTTTAAGGATTTAGATGCTCGCAAGGTGGAGGTAGAGAATTATGAAAGCAATTTCATAGGACTTTACAGAAAGCACATGCACATTCAACAAAACAGAATTAGACTGTATGCTGCATGACTACTATGGACCAGGGGCAGCAATATGTAGCAGGAAATCCGAAGTGAATATAATCACGCCGGGCTTGGGATTGCAAGAATAAATAACTATGATCCCCCTGTAACCAACATGACCCACGAGGTTCAAAATGCACTTATGTCCCATTCAATCTCTTTCAAGAAGTTTCTGCTCAAGAAATGACCAATTATAAGATGCATGTACTTGTACAATTTGCCCCCCTCAAAACCACAACATATGTGGTTAATTTACATTTGTTGATGGATGATGTAGATCTTCAATTTTAAGAGAGAGATTAGTAGCTCACAGTTTAAGATTAGATATTTTAGAAAATAAAGGACAAATACAACAAAATATGTTAAAAATAATAAGATCAACTGAGTTAATCACCATCAGATCAACTGGTATGCATGATAGAGAGCATTATGAGACCAGCGCACACAAGGAAAAAATTTGATGCCAGCAAAAAATTGTAAACTTAATGGCAAACAAAAAGAACAATGGTAAACTTAAACTATATCACCGATTCCAACACATTGGGCGCATGCATGTACGAGAGAGAGAGAGAGAGAGAGAGAGAGAGAGAGAGAGAGAGAGATTCATCTACCTTTCACACTGGCAGCATCATTATATGAACGGAAATCCTTTAACCGTTTGGAAAGATCAAGAGCAGCAGTCTGCTTTGGCTGGACCGTTTCAGGTTCAGTATAAGCTTCTTGCTGAATTTCTTTCACCTGAAAATGGAAACAGATGAATCTCAAACAAGGACCATTCAGTCAACTCGGAAAAACAATATGTATGCTTAACTACAATTCATTCAATTGCACAAACTGAAAATTCCAAAGTCAACTGACTGACAGCTTACATGTTTAAAGATGATCTCTAACCTGATTGCACTACAGAATAGAATGAACCATAAACTTCGGATAGGACTAGTAAAATTTAGCATTTCAATAATGAACATTACGTAGGAGAAAAGTACAGTTAGGGGGAAAAATCTTACTCTTTTTATCAATTCCAACGGCTGCATAGAAAGACGAATTTCTTCACATTCCTTTATATACCGGAGCATGGCTGTAAATCAGAGTATTAAATAATCAGCAGAAAAGCCACATCAAACTGATGAGTGTTCCACAAAAGGAAAAAAAAAAAACAGAAAAAGAGTGCCAAAACCAACATATATTGACAATCTGTTGTTCATGGTCCTGAATGTCGTGCTGAAAAAGAGATACATGCTAGTATAAGAAAACCGTTCCATGGATTTGTAATATTTCATGCCATTTACACAACTACAGTTCCATTTTACAACCACCAAATGATTGCGGATTATTTGCTAATTGCCATTGCAACATCTAGAAAATCTAGTGATATTGAATTATAGACCATGGCTGCACAGATTGAGCGAAGCATGCCCTCCACGGGAAGTTTACACTCCACTGCCTAGAAAATCAGATAAAAAAAATTGGAAAGAATCAAAGCACTAGCCAGCAGTTTGCTTAGGGAAAGAGGAACTTCACGATTTAAGAGATCGAAAGATGGTAAATTAAACTGTACACAACAGTCTTGAGACAGCAAATATTGTAAGATCTTTCTCAAACTGAAAAGAAAATCCTTTTTAAATAAGCATCAACATTCAATACAGAGAAATCTACATGTAAATTCTGCTTGACATATTAAAAAATACATGCTGTGCATTCGAGACGAAAGCTACAGCTACTTCGATCTTTTCTTGTATTTGGGTCTACAGATAACTGTAAGGTAAAAATGCAGGAGTTGTGAGCAAAGCAATGGGAAAATTCGGCCTTTGCATCTTTTTTGCGCCCATAGAGTAAGAATCCCTGTATAAGGGCTTTGGGCTAAACATGCCTTCTGTCCAAGACAAGCACAAGAAAGAGATTCAAAGATCCCAGAAAAATTTCAGTAAACACTGAGCTCCTACTGAGTGCTGTAAACATATAAATCAAAACCCACATGCAATAGCACATCTTTTGCAAGAGCGACGAGGTACAGACTGTCAATTATCACACAAAATCTTGTCAAAAACATAGTCTTGAACCTGGGCATTTAATCATTACAAGTCCCCCCACAATCCAGACCATACAGAGGTACGTACAAAAAGGGCAACCAATATCGAACAAGAGGCATAATCTTAATCGCCCCTCAAACAACAAACGAAGACCCAAGCTTACACTGATCAAATGGAGTCCCTTCGTCACAGCAATTCAAAGCAAGACATACAATCGAGCAGAGAGAGAGAGAGAGAGAGTGAGGGAAAGGGACCAGAATTAGATCGAGCCGATCGCGAGGAAGCAGAGAAGGAGGTGAAGAAGCCCTGGAGCAAGAAGAGAGCAGCGACGACGTTGAGGAAGCAGACGAACAGGGTGGCGTTCCTGAAGGAGAACCTCATCCTCCAAGATTGCTGCATCTCCATATCACCCCTGTCCCTCCCTCCTCTTAGGTACCGCATGATAACCATTCTACGACCTGAACCAGAAATAGATTTTTCTATTTTTGGTTCGCAGATAGCTTTCGGGAAAAACCCGTTCGATAACGATAAACGGCGCTTTAATGTAAACCCGCTTTAACAAGACGAAATTTCTATTTCCTGAAACAAAACCCGCTTTGATAAAAACAACATAAAATTCTATTTCCAAGAACAGAAATCCATTTTTTTAGAAATGAAATAAAAATAATAAAAAATTCTGAAAAATTCGTAAAAATCTTTAAAAAAATTCAGAAAATCCCAAAAAAATTGAAAAATTCCAGAAAAAATAATCAAAATGTCGAGAAAATAAAAAAACAATTCAGATTTCGGGAAGCACAACTTTTCTTTTCCTTTTTCCCCCCTAAAGAAACTTAAAAATTCTGTAAGCCTCATGGAACGAATAAGCTCTTCGGAATCGAACCGAGAATTCCACGTTTTGCTATAACATGTGACCCCGTTCAACATATTGTCATGTTCACCCAAAGTGAACATGACAATACCAATTCTATGCACCGACAAAAGAGATCGAGAAGCAACATTTAGTGTATGAAGAGATTTGCTTCCACCACCTTTTTATCATACGATCACAAGTATGGATCGATCAACTGCTCGACTGAGTTCGTGTAAAGACAAATTTGAACATTCCAAAGCCAGTCCCTGCTATAGGCAATGCAAGTCAAAGATGGCCTCTGCGTTCTAAAATTTACCAAGACAATTGCCCAGCTTTTTATCTTCAACCAACAGCGAGAGAGTGCAAGTCTAGTTTGGCATCGGATGAATATGGGGAATGCAACTGATCGGTCTGAACAGATGGAAAGCACAGATTTCAAGTGCCTAGAATACTGGTTATATACAGAAACAATATAGCCAGCAATACAGATTTAATCTGCGGGGGCAAACAAATGTGCCAGGAGAAAGTAACAAATTAAGAAGACACTATTCAAACATTCCTATTCAACAGCTCAGAGGAAGAGATATATAGCACACAAAAAGAACGGAAACAAAGGGAGCTAACATCAGAGTTCAGACTTGAAATTGGCATAAAATGACTGCTCCTGAAAGACACTAAATTTCAACTTGAGGCCAGAGTTTCATTTTGGTTTGCATGCCAATCATTGATACCAATTACAAGCGCGTTTCGCTCGAGGGAATGTAGCTTCTGTCTGTGAACGTGGAATTCACAAGGACATCAGGCGCAATTTCCCAACTCCCACTTCTCACACAACTTGAGTGCCGATTTTCAGATTTAATGGTTGGAGCTCGATGTCCTGAAGCCATAGGGGAGTCCACCATCATACTATTTTCTGGAGTTCCATTGCTTCCTCTACTTTGAACATCTTGATCAAGTTCGATATTCCGACGCTGGGAGATTTTGAGAAGATCTTCACCAATGTCCAAATCCTCCTCCTCCTTTGGGCGTGGATTTGCGCTGAAATCTTCTATCTCTGATTCTGCTCCTCATTCGCTGGGTAAAACAGGTCTGTGCACCTCTTCTTGGACAAAAGCTCGGAAATTGTTCCTTGACGGCTTTACCTCCGTGCAGAACACTTCAAAAAAATTACTGAAGCACCCTAAGTCATAAGCATTGAACCTGTTTTCCGCTCTGTACCGGAAATTCTCGTATGTTGTCTGGAAAATCAAGTGTTTTTTTGTCACAAATCAGATGAAAGCGCTATTTAGAAGCTGAACTCATGTTCACAAATGGGAACTAAGTTAGACATCTTAATCTACAAGCAACTGGCCATTAAATCCTTGTCGGAAACAGAGAAAGGCAGCCTTAAAGAATTGCAAAGAAAGACCAAAGGATGCATCGAAGTGCTCATAAGAAAAGATCTATCGGACCCTTGATTGCAGTGGAAAACATGCACCAAAATCTCATTCAGGCTATATTTGCTAAGGATATTTAATCCATCACATCAGCAAAAATATCAAAACCTTCCTAATATCGTGAATGACGGACTGCAGAAAACTTAGTTTTCTGTACAGAAATTCACCAAAAAACAAATCATAAAGGTAATACCCTGTCAAACCTTCAGAATATTAAATTCCAGAGCACATAAACTATCCAATATTTCAAAGAGGAATGACTGCTCAATCCCTCTATGCTAAAAAATTTGACAACACTAGAAGTTCTTTTCATGCTTCACTGATTTGCTAGTCTATTATAGTCACATTCAAACAAAAGACATTACTTACAGGGTATATTTCGGTATAACAAAACCAAGACAATACTATCCCAGCTAAAGTGCCGGAGAGCCGAACGGCTTGTAACCAGACATGAGACAAATGATGAGAGCAAACATAAGGAATAACAGTGAATGAAGCAATATTTAAGGAAACTTTAACAGCATCAATTCAGTCCAAGAGATGGAACTAAAGGAGCTAAAAAATAATGTGCAAAGACAACCAATTAAATGACATGATCCCTCTCACATTGTGTGAATGGTGCACAAGACTTACTTGATTTGTCCCTATAAGATACAAATGGAAGCCCGTGAGTCCACCAACAACCTTGTTCGCACGCACCCATTCCGTAAAAATTAAGGAATTCGAGCATGCAAGATCTTGCTAGTAAAAGCCTACTACGGGTTCCTTTCTTTGAACAGAGAAAAAAAAATTGATCCGATCCACCTCAATAATCAGACCATTGGAACAATGCGTTCGTGCGTGGCGGTCCTAAAACGCATACCATCATTCTAAACCACGAACAATTCTGCTTGCTCTGAAAAAAAAAAAAACCAACGCACCTGATGAAGAGACACGCGGACCCAGGGCCGGCGGTCGAGCTCGCCGTCGCCCAGATCTGGGCGACCGCGAGCTCTGGGGGAGGCCGAGCGGCCCCGCTGTGGGCGGCGGTTGAGCTCGCGGTCGCCTAGATCTGGGCGACCGCGAGCTCGACCGCCGGCCTTAGGCGAGGCCGCTCGGTCTGAGGGAGGCCGAGCGGCCTCGCCCAGGGCCGGCGGTCGACCTCGCCATCGCCCAGATCTGGGCGACGGCCAGGTCGACCGCCGGCCATGGCAAGGCCGAACCTGACCCCTCCGACGAAGGCGACTGGAAAATCCAAAAAAGAGAGAGATGAGAGGAGATCGGAGCTTACGGAGGAGCAGGAGCGAGCGAGCAGCGGCTGTGGCTTCCTCTTGGTCGGAGCGTCGCTGGCTTCCTCTAGCGTCGCAGAAGAGGGGCTGGTTTGAGAGCTCGAAGACGAGAGACAGTCGGGTGAGACGAGAGACGGGTGATGAGTTTTGTTCCAGAACGAGTTCAAGAGAAATCGTTCTGAGATTTGTTCAAGAACGAGAAAACCTACTTTTTTTAGGTTCTAATTTCTGGTTCAAAACCGGTTCTGGGACAAAAATTTGTCCCGAAAATAGAAAAATAAATTTACGTTACCAAACGGGTTTTAAATTCAAAATCGATTAGAAAGAAAAACCAATTCTAGGATCGAAACATGCGCTACCTTAATAACCCATCAACGGCGCGACGACGAAGGTCCAAGGATCGCGCAAATCACGCCTCGGAACGGAGGTCCAAACCTTGGAATTGCCCTCTGGTGTTTCGTGGAAGGAAGCGGCGCAGGAGGAGGAGAGACAGAGACTTGGAAAGAGACGAGGCAGGGGTCAAAAAGTCAAGACAAGAGGACGAGATCATGGGCCTTTTTCATTCGAGCCACTATATCAAGTGCACGCCTATTGCGCATACGAGCCTAGATCCATTTGGTAACGTTGCTATGTATGAATTGTTAGCATTGCTTTAGAGAGAGAGAGAGAGAGAGAGAGGGAGAGGAGGGTCTGGTGTACTTAATTGTTTGCACGAACCGATACCATCGTCGCCGTCTTGCTGTCGCCACCGCCAGTCCCGACCCTTTCGCCGCTACTCTCGGGTCGGAGATTTCAACGGCAGGACCGGCGTAAATTTCTACCAATGTCGATTGAATAAGGGCTGATAGCATAGATAATCCCTGAACTTTTGTTCAATGTATAACGACACCCCTTGAACTTTTAATTTGTTCAAAATGAACCTTGAATTATTGATAAATACTTAATGTAGCTCTTGAACTACATGACAATATTTAAAATTTCAAGGATCATGTTAAACATTCGGACCAAAGTTCAAGAACCATATTGAACAAATTAAAAGTTCATGGACCATAATGCATATTGGACTATATAGTTTTAGGGATAATATTGAATAAATAAAAAGTTTAGAGAAAACATTGCACATTTTGACCAAAGTTCATGAGCCATATATGTCATTTTTCCATTGAATAAAAGCAACCACGTACAATAATATACAAGCGAGTGTTACGAGCACAATGTATTCACAAACCCGCCTCCCAAAAATGTGCAAAACTACCGAAGATGAAATTAATGACGAGGAATATAGCCACCGGGATACATCGTCGAGCAAGTCCTCTACTTCGTATAACAGTCTCTACAGCTTCTAGAGCCACCGCTCGACCTGGCCATCTTGCCATTGCCGCTCCCCGGCGTCTAAAAGCACCGATCGAACGGTCTCGACGACATCCTCAAGACTGTGGAGCACATTGCTCGTGCTGCGGAGTAGTTGGATCTTTTGATAGGTGATGGAACCGGCTAGCTTTGGTATTTCGGTAGCGAGAACTGTTATATTCATTGGGCGAATGTTAAACATCATTTTTGTTAAAGTAACTTTGAAAAGTACGTACTATTACGTTAAAAATTTAATTATGTTGTTGTTGTTGTGAGAATCGTATTACAAACCAGTAGAATTTGTAGCTTTTTTTTTTTTTTTTTTAATATCACGCATAACAATTGAATATTATTACACCTCGTGCTATCTAATGATAAACTAAAAGAATATCATATTTGTTTACGTGGACATGAAATGAGGTAGTTATATTTGCGAAATCTGGAATAAATGTTATAATTGACAGGTTAAACATATATTTGACTCACAAAAATGTATAAAATGAGTGAAAAAAGGAATTGTTTTCCTAAATACAATACGAAATGTGTATTATACATGTACAATCCGTCTTACTCCAAAAGAATTGAGTATTTTGTCTTAAGTTCAACAGACGTGTGGGAAACAAAAGTTTTATTGAAAACCACATTCTTAATCTAATTAAGTACCATGGAGCCTTATGGGAAGTTGACATATGGCCCATTAGATAGTTGCCAACTCACCTCACTTTGCGATTATTTGTTATTTCTTTTTTCCTTTCCATTTCTGAAAAATAACTGACTGTCAATATCATATTAGAAAGGTATTTAGAATGCTCCTAAGCGATAGTGTTTTCTCGTACGCGCCATAATGATAGTTAAGTTTTTTCATCTTCACAAACAAAAGCAAAGATACAAGCTAGCTATTCTTCAGTCGGAACTATGTGTGTATTCAAATGATAAGTATGGAATGCACAATCTTTTCCCAATCTACACCACTTTCTGTTTGGCACCTCTCTACCATAACAGGACACACAGCGATTCTCAATTGCTTCTGTAATATTCGGGTAAAAAAAAAAAAAAAGGGCCAAAAATTCAGAAAGTCAAAAGTTGCTACAAAGAACCCCCTGTTTTTCTTATTTAAGCCACGAGCTGGCTCGGCCGAGACAAAGAGGAAGGAGAAGAAAGAAAAGGAGAGAAAGGGAAAGAAAAGGAAGAAGAAGAAAAAGGGAAGACTCACGTCACGGAGCCTCGCCAGCTCGGATCAACTTCATATCGCAATGTCCGGTAAGTATTCGCCCCTCGTTGGTTCAATCGGAATATTTTTCCGAAAGTTAGGGCTCAATTTCGGAATTATGTGTTATTTGAGTGGCAAAGTCCGATTTTTGAGTCGTTAAACTGCGAATATTTATAGAATTGATAGTTTAGGGTGTCGTGGAGCCGTAGGATATTATGGATTTTGATTTGGACTTGCGGTGAATTTTTGAAGTTGACCGCACTAGATGAACAGTGCGCGACCAGCGGGCTTTAGGCTAATTTTCGTCGGTTTTCGCTCGATTTTGGGACGCCAAGTTGGGGTTCTTGTAGTGCTTTGAGTGGGCTTTCTATTGACTATAAGCTCGCTTAAAAACGGAGTTCGTGGAGGAATTTATGGTACAATCAAGTTTAGATTCAAACTCCAGCGTTGCAAACGATTTGGATAATCGCATTGGAGAAGCGATTTGTGGGGTGCCTTTGAGTTGCCTTATTAGCGTTTAAGTGTCATTTAGCCGATTCGTAATTTTTTTTCACTTGGTTTTGATGTCGATTCTCGTTTAATTGTTAGGATTGCGATATCATCGGTTCAAGTGAGGGAGGTTGTTTGATATTTCGGGATTTCAGGTGAGTGGTGCTATCTCTTCTTTGAGTTTATAAAATCATGTTTTGAAAATGATAAAAATTTGAGTATTGTATGAGTTCTTTGGAGCATATTTGTTGCATAAAATTCTGGATCGGGGAATTACTACCAGTTTGATATTTGAGAATCGTTTTTAGAAATGTATTATGAAAGGATACATTTGTATATTGTGTTATGAACTAGTTTATGAAATGAGTTTGGAAATTATTCAAGAAATGCGCTACAAAATATATTTCTAGCAAATGAGAGTATTGTGAGAAAGTTATTTGTTTGGTTTGTGAAAAATATTGTGAATTGGAATTTTGATATTGGATGATGATTGTTTGATGCTCAATATGGCTCTGAGACCAATGAGGGGTTTGGGATATGCATACCGAGTTTAGGATATCCTTCAGGCCGAGCCACCGACTTTGTAGGTGGAGACCTTGCCAGGGGGGAATCTTGGTAGCCTTGTCACAAGGCTTTGTGTCATGACCATGATTTGATATTGAGCAATATATTGGCCAATGGAATGGACCATCGGCATGTGCTTTTGATGAGATTGATCAATGGACTTGACCATCGATGTTTATGATGATTTAAAATGAGTATTTTTCTGAATTGTATAAAGTTTTGATAAAATGAAACAACTCTTATATGACTCGACATGTATTTTACGCCTTGAGTTTGACTTCAAGTTCTGGTATTGTTTTGTACACATGTATAGTGATTGCTTGATCTACTTAGAAGAGATGTACTATTCATCGAGCTGTGGTTGCTCATCCCTCTATTTTCCAATCTTTCCGGGTTCCTCGGCTAGCGCCATTAGTACGAGAGGCGCTTATCGCGGGGATGTTTGAGAGATAGATTTTTGGGTATGATTTTGGAGTTGCTTGTAAGGTTGTCGATAGTTCGTCAAAGTTGGCTGAGTTCTTGATGTACATGTTCTTTTGGTGGATTATAGAAACTCGATGTTGTAACCAACCCGTTGGTTTATCCGATATATATGTGGTTTGAAATATAGATATGTTGATAATAGGTTGTTGGTTATTGTTGAGGTCTGTATCCTTCGTGTGGAAGGACAGCCGTGTCATCCCCTTTTTCTAGTTGTTTTTGGGGTGTGACATTTTGGTATTAGAGCTTAAGTTGTGATCTGTTTGGGTGTAGATTTTTATGAGACGCCAGAGATTGTGTGATAGTTTTAACGTGTTATCTTCTAGGTGCTAAGGTTTTGTTACACTTTGGATTCAGGTTATCATGCCCGACTCGTAGACACTTGCCTCGCTTCATAAGAACAATAAAGGCAAGCGAGTCGCTACCCCCAATACTAGAGATATGCCTCAAGGTTCCCGAGGCCCGGCTTCAAAAAAAAAGAGATTAGAGGATCGATTTGAAAGAAGCCCCGACTCACAATATGCAAGTGATGAACTTCCCGAGCCTACCATCCAAGGCAATTTATCTGAAGCTTGTCAAGTAGTGCTTAACTTTCATCGTCAATTGAAAGATATAGGTGGGAGCAGAACCGCTTACGATCAAGGTGAGAGAGAATATACAATTGCCCAGTTCGTAAAGGCCAAACCACCTACTTATGATGGGAAATCGGATCCTTTATTGGCGAACGTTAGATTGGAAGAATGGAGGAATCTTTAGAACCGATAAAGTTCCCAATGATCGGAAGGTTGACTTTGCCACCCAATGTTTGGAGGGCGAAGCGAGTATTGGTGGGAAGGGACTAGACTCGCCCTAGGAGGCGAAGATACGACAATTTCTTGGGAAGATTTTACAAAAGCCTTCAACACTTAATTCTTCCCGAGGTCATTCTAAGCGAAGATGAGGGACGACTTCATACACATATCTCGGGGTGACTTTACAGTGATGGACTATGCAGGTCGCTTCAACCAGGTTAAGTAGGTTTGCGAAACATTATGTGGATGATGAAGAACTTAAAGCTGAACATTTCCAAAGAGGCCTTGACTTAATATACATTCTAAGCTCGCACCACTTGAACCGACCACATATAAGGATGTCTTGGAGCGAGCGATCAAGGTGGAATAGTACAAATTAGAGCGTGACACACGTGATGTTCATCAACAAAAGAAACCCAAGTTTACCGAGTTTCAAGGAAGTCGTAAGTGGCGATTAATCGAAGAAACAATAACCGACCGGGAAGTATAGGGCCTAGAATACTGTGAGCCTGTACTACATGTGGAGGGTATCATGGCGGTGAGTGTCGCTGGAAAACAGGAGTGTGCTTCTTATGCGGGAAAGCGGGACACATACTGGCGTGATTGTCCTACACAGAGGAATTCTATAGCTGATAATAGAACATGTCATCTATGTGGACAACGAGGACACTTGGCACATCGTTATTTCATGCGAAGGAATACTCCTTCGTTGATAAGCCCCAAGAGAACCCGCAAAGACAGAGGACAAGTGGGAAAGTTTTTGCAATGACAAAAGAGGATGTGGCGGCATCTAATGCAGTTGTTGCGGGTAATATTTCTATTGCCTCGCAATGTGCTTATGCGTTGTTTGATTCCGGTGCTACGCATTCCTTTGTTTCTACTAAATTTGCAAAGAAGCTTGATGTGTTACCCGAGCCTCTTGAATATGAATTGCGTGTCCATACTCCCTCTTGGTGATTTCTTGGTTGTTGATCATGTGTTCAAGGGATGTGCGCCCAAATTAATAATGTTGAAATGCCTGTGGATTTAGTGGAGTTAAATGTTCGAGATTTCGATATTATTATAGGGATGGATTGGTTATCCACATACCGTGCTACTGTTGATTGTTTTTCAAAGAAAGTGATCTTTAGACTTCCGTGTCAACCCGAATTCTCTTTTTCGGGAAGTTGTAAAGACACTTTTCCAAGGTTGATATCGGCTTTGCAAGCAAAGAAACTTTTGAGAAAGGGTTGTAGTGGTTATTTGGCCTGTGTAAACGATACAAGCAAGGTTGTAGCGAAGTTGGAAGATGTTCGGTTGTCGTGAATTTCCCAATGTTTTTCTCAAGGATTTACCGTGTTTGCCTCTTGATAGAGAAATTGAGTTCTGAATCGAATTAATACCTGGTACGGCACTTATCTCTAAGGCACCATATCGAATGGCACCTACCGAGTTGAAAGAATTAAAAACACAATTGCAAGAGCTTTTGGATAAAGGTTTCATCAGACCTAGTGTCTCACCTTGGGAGCTCAGTTTTATTTGTGAAAAGAAGGATGGTAGTATGAGGCTTTGTATAGACTACATCGAGAGCTTAATAAGGTGACGATAAAAACAAATATCCTTTACCCCGGATTGATGATTTATTTGATCAACTTGGGGAGCTCAAGTCTTTTCTAAGATCGACCTTCGATTCGGGTATCACCAGTTGAAGATAAAAGCATGATGATGTGCCTAAAACTGCTTTCGAGAACAAGGTATGGCCATTATGAATTCCTTGTCATACTTTTTGGTCTAACAAATGCATCTACTGCTTTCATGGACTTGATGAATAGGGTATTCAGAGACTATCTAGATAAATTTATTGTGGTGTTCATCGATGACATTCTAGTGTTTTCAAGAGTTTGGAGGATCATGAACAACACTTGAGGTTTGTCCTACAGACTTTGCATGAGAAGAAGTTGTATGCTAAATTTAGTAAGTGCGACTTCCGGCTTGATCATACAGAATTCTTGGGTCATGTAATCTCGAAAGATGGCATATTAGTAGATCCAAAGAAAGTTGAAGTAGTTGTTCAAAGTAGAATCACCCTACTAATATTACAGTGAGAAGTTTTCTTGGGCTAGCTGGCTATTACAAAGCGATTTGTAGAGGGATTTTCAAAGATCGCTGGTCCAGCTTACTCGCCTAACTCGGAAGAGAGTTAAATTTGTATGGTCGGATCAATGTGAGAGCAGTTTTCAAGAGTTAAAGAGGCGGCTAGTGTTAGCCCCTATATTGACTTTACCTTCGGGAACTACCGGCTTTGTAATTTCTTTGTGATGCGTCTAAAGAAGGTTTGGGTTGTGTTCTTATGCAAGATGATAAAGTTGTTGCCTATGCTTTTAAACAATTGAAACCATATGAGAAGAACTACCTTACTCATGATCTCGAATCAGCAGCGGTTGTGTTTGCCTTTTAAAAATATGGCGACATTATTTGTATGGTGCAAGATGTGAAGTTTTTACCGATCACAAAAGTCCAAGTATATTTTACCCGTAAAGAACTAAACATGAGGCAGTAGAAGATGACTAGAACTTTTAAAGGATTATGACTTGTTTATCAATTACCATCCAAGTAAGGTTAATATGGTAGCGGATGCCTTGAGTCGTAAGTTGTATGGAAATTTGGCAACTTTGCTCACTTCTCAGAAACCTATTCTTGAAGATATGAGGAAGTTGGACTTGGAGGTGTTAGTACATCAACTTGGTGCTCGTTTAGCTAATTTTCGAGTGCAACCAACATTGATCGATAGAATTAAGACCAAACAGAATGGAGATCCTCGGTTGCAGAAATTCGAGAGAAGTCGTGGAAGCTGGAGGACAAGTAGACTTCAAAGATATACGTAGATGGGTCATTGAAGTTTCGTGGTCGTTTATGTGTTCTCGATGATTCGTAATTGAAAAAGGAGATATTGCGGGAAACTCACAAAGACTAGATTCTCAATTCATCCCGGAAGAACTAAAATGTATAGGGACTTGAGAGAGAAATTCTGGTGGGTCAATATGAAGAAGGATGTTGTAAAATTTGTCGATTTAATGCCTAGTTTGCCAAAGCAAGTGAAAATTGAGCACCATAAACCGGTGGACGATTACACCCTCTAAAGATACCTAAATGGAAGTGGGAGCATATCACCATGGACTTTATAGTTGGTCTACCGAGAACGCCAAGTTGTAAGAATGCTATATGGGTGATTGTTGACCGATTGACTAAGTCCGACACTTTTGTCATACCGATTCGCCTTTTAATGGAAGACATGGCAAAACGATATGTTAATGAGATAGTAAAGCTGCATGGAGTTCTAGTAAGCATTGTTTCCGACAAGGATCCCAGATTTGTATCTAACTTTTAGAGGAGTGTACAAGGAGCATTGGGTACTAAACTCAACTTGAGTACACTTTTCATCCATAAACAGATGGGGCGGTCAAAGAGAACGATTCATACATTAGAGGATATGTTGAGGTCTTGTATCATTGACTTTGGAGGATCTTGGGATGAACATCTACACTTGGCAGAATTTTCTTATAACAACAGCTATCATTCCAAAGATTAAGATGGCACCTTTTGAAGCTTTGTATGGTCGAAATGCAGAAGCCCCATTTGTTGGGATGATGTTGGTGAGAAAAGACTAACTGGTCCCGAGTTCATTCAGCATCGAGTAAGAGAAAGTTAGGTTGGTTAGGGAACGCCTCAAAACGGCTCAAAGTCGCCGAAAAGTTATGCAGATCTTAAAAGGCGCAAGGTAGAGTTTAGTGTGGAGGATCATGTATTCCTAAAAGTTTCCTACACGTGAGAAGTTGAGTCCAAGATACGTGGGACCATTCTTGATCTTAGAGAAGATTGGTGAAGTCGCCACAAACTTGCTTTGTCACCGCAATGTCGGTGTTCATAATGTGTTCCACGTCTCTTTGTTGCGTAAATATGTGCCAAATCCTGAGCATGTACTAGACTTTACACCATTGAGGTTAAGAGAGAACTTGACGATGAAGAGCAGCCTATTCGCACCGTTGATAGGAAGAATTAAGTGTTGCGATGGTGGACCATTCCTTATGTAAAGATACAATGGCTGAACCACATCGAGAGAGAAGCTACTTGGGAACTTAAGGAGGAGGTAAACGCAAGTACCCTCACTTGTTTGAAAGTTGAGGTAAGTACAAATTTCGAGGACGAAATTTCTTTTAAGGAGGGATGGATGTAATATTCGGGTAATTGCAAAAAAAAAAAAAAGGGCCAAAAAGTCAGAAAGTCAAAAGTTGCTACAAAGTAACCCTGTTTTTCTTATTTAAGCCACGAGCTGGCTCGGCCGAGACAAAGAGGAAGGAGAAGAAAGAAAAGGAGAGAAAGGGAAAGAAAAGGAAGAAGAAGAAAAAGGGAAGGCTCACGTCACCGGAGCCTCGCCAGCTCGGATCAACTTCATATCGCAACGTCCGTAAGTATTCGCGCCCCTCGTTGGTTCAATCGGAATATTTTTCCGAGTTAGGGCTCAATTTCGGAATTATGTGTTATTTGAGTGGCAAAGTCCGATTTTTGAGTCGTTAAACTGCGAATATTTATAGAATTGATAGTTTAGGGTGTCGTGGAGCCGTGGGATATTATGGATTTTGATTTGGACTTGCGGTGAATTTTTGAAGTTGACCGCACTAGATGAACAGTCTTGCGACCAGCGGGCTTTAGGCTAATTTTCGTCGGTTTTCGCCCGATTTTGGGACGGTCAAGTTGGGGTTTTTGTAGTGCTCTGAGTGGGCTTTCTATTAACTATAATCTCGCTTAAAATGGAGTTCGGTGGAGGAATTTATGGTACAATCAAGTTTCGATTCAAACTCCAAGGCGTTGTAACGGTTTGGATAATTGCATTGGAGAAGCGATTTGTGGCTTTTTTTGAGTTGCCTTGTTAGCGTTTAAGTGTCGTTTAGCCGATTTAGTAGTTTTTTACTTGATTTTGATGTCGATTCTCGTTTAATTGTTAGGATTGCGATATCATCAGTTCGAGTGAGGGAGGTTGTTTAATATTTCGGGATTTCAAGTGAGTGGTACTATCTCTTCTTTGAATTTATAAAATCATGTTTTGAAAATGATAAGAATTTGAGTATTGTATGAGTCATCGGAGCATATTTATTGCATAAAATTCTGGATCGGGCAATTACTACCAGTTTGATATTTGAGAATCGTTTTTAGAAATGTATTATGAAAGGATACATTTGTATATTGTGTTATGAACTAGTTTATGAAATGAGTTTGGAAATTATTCAAAAGAAATGCGCTACGAAATGTATTTCTAGCGAATGAGCCGTATTGTGAGAAAGTTATTTGTTTGGTTTGTGAAAAAAATACTGTGGATTGGAATTTTGATATTGGATGATGATTGTTTGATGCTCAATATGGCTATGAGCCCATGAGGGGCTTTGGGGTATGCATACCGGGTTTAGGATATCATCTTGGGCGAGCCACCGGCTTTGTAGGTGGAGACCTTGCCAAAGGGGAATCTTGGTAGCCTTGTCACAAGGCTTTGTGTTGTGACCATGGTTTGATATTGAGCAATAAATTGGCCAATGGAATGGACCATCGGCATGTGCTTTTGATGAGATTGATCAATGGACTTGACCATTGATGTTTATGATGATTTAAAATGAGTATTTTTCTGAATTGTATAAAGCTTTGATAAAATGAAACAACTCTTATATGACTCGACATGTATTTTCGTCTTGAGTTTGACTCAAGTTCTGGTATTGTTTTGTACATATGCATAGTGATTGCTTGATCTACTTAGAAGAGATGTACTATTCATCGAAGCTGTGATTGCTCATCCCTCTATTTTCCAATCTTTCCGGGTTCCTCGGCTAGCTGCCATTAGTACTAGAGCTATATCGAGGATATTTGAGAAATAGATTTTTGGGTATGATTTTGGAGTTGCTTGTAAGGTTGTCGATAGTTCTGTCGGGTTGGTTTGAGTTCTTGATGTACATGTTCTTTTGGTGGATTATAGAAACTCGATGTTGTAACCAACCCGTTGGTTTATCCGATATATATGTGGTTTGAAATATAGATATGTTGACAACAGCTCTTGGTTATTGTTGAATTTGTGTCCTTCGTGATGAAAGGACAGCCGTGTCATCCCCTTTTTCTAGTTGTTTTTAGGGTGTAACAGCTTCAAAGGTGAGGAGGTGCATCCCATCAGGCAAATACGTTGAATCTAGGTAGTCAATACTATGAATTACTTGGAGCAGAGAGAAGAAATTGCCGATTCATTCCCCAAACTCTTTAGATTCTCATAGCGTGCAACCACAAGAGCAAATAGAGTGCTGACATGTTGAATCCCTTTGGGTAATGCCACTAGCTTCAGAAGTTTTAAGATAGTAAGATACAGAGTTGTGCAAGGGATCACCACTAGGTGCCGTGCTCATCATTGTGGCTCGACAAATTGAGTTATTTACATGCAAAAATCTCAAGGTATTGGAGCGAGGACAGGTACTGCATGCCACAAGAGAGACTCCTTGGGTCGTCGCAACCGCCGATACCCATGTTTTCAAGATTTCTATATAATGGAAGTAAAGTCTTGAGAATCGACTGCTTCATCTCCAATAAATTGAGAAGCCCCGGTACCTTTAATTTGGTGACAGGGATTAATGTGGATACTGCTCTACTTCTGATGGACAATTTGGAACGGCCTTCACTTCTTGTTCATACAACTTTGTGCTAACTCCATATAAGATCAAGTTTTCTATCCAACAACTTCGTGCTTTTGATTATGAAGTTTTGTGAGGGATCGCCAGTAGGTGCCGTGAGCCGTGCTCATCATCGTGGCTCGACAAATTGAGTTCTTTACAAGCAAAAATCTCGAGGTATTGAAGCAAGGACAGGTACTGCATGCCACGAGAGACCTCTTAGGTTGTCGTAGCTGCCAATGCCCATGTTTTCAAGATTACAATAGAATGGAGGTAAAGTCTTGAGAATCAAGTGCTCCATCTCCAATAGATTAAGAAGCCCTAGTTCCTTTAATTTAGAGGAAGGGATTAATATGGATACCAATGCTGTTTCCAATGGACAATTTGGAATGGCCATCACTTGTTGTTCCAACAACTTCGTGCTAAATCCATTTAAGATAAAAGTCTTCTATCCAAGGGAAAAGTGGCATAGAATTCAGGAGAGGACAATCCTCTGAATGCACAATTGGAAATGATGATTATGAACCATACCATGGATGATTGTGATATGCTTCGATTAGTTGCCTTCTTCCCCACCATTCTTTTAGGTTGCGACAATGCTCCCCATCTTTGAAAGGAATGCTTATCGAAGCATAAAGATGATGCATTGGATGCATCATGTCTAATGTTAGCTACCATGAACTCGGATCTTCGAAGCAATTTGAGAACGTGGATGCCTATGATATGATCATGAACCTGAAAAAATTTGTTTCGTGAGCAGCACGCACCGAAAGGTACCAAACGGTAAAAACCTTAATTGAGTGCAAGCTAGCAAGTGGGAGCTTAGTTAGTCTACATGTCATAAAGATGATAGGTTATATTGAAAACCCGGAACAACTGGGCTCTCCTATTAGCCAAGAGTTGGCTATCGACATTATTCTTCGGGTCATTGCCTCAAGATTATGACACGTTTGTTATGAACTATAACATGCATAATCTGAATAAGTCTTTGATTGAATTGCATGGGATGCTCAAAACTGCTGAGCAAAATATCAAGAAGGACCCTACCCCTAATGTTCTCATGGTTCAAAAGGGAAAGGCTTTAAGAAGCTAGGTAAGGTTAAGGGCAAGGGCAAGGGCATTAAGCCCAAACCCAAATCCAAGACCAAACCGGGTTCGATTGTTGATCTCAGATGCTTCCATTGTGGTGAGAATGGACATTGGAAGAGGAATTGCAAGAAATATTTGGAGGATCTGAAGAAAAGGGAAGTGAGACTTCCGATTCAGTGTATTTATGTTATAGAAGTAAATGTTACTACTAGTTCTACTTCATGGGTATTGGATACCGGTTGTGGTACTCACATTTGTATGGATGTGTAGGGACTAAAACGAAGTAGAACACTTGCAAAAAGGTGAAGTGGAACTACGAGTTGGAAATGGAGCAAGAGTTCTTTGCATTAATGAGGAACATATGATGTAGCTTTACCTTCCGCATGATTTTAGAACTGAATAATTGCTACTATGTACCGCTATACGCAGGAATATTATTTTTATTTCTTGTTTGGACAAGGAAGGTTTCTATTTTGATATAAAGAACAATAGTTGTTCGTTTTATCTTAATGGATTATTTTATGGTAGCGCTATATATTGTGGATGGGATATATGTTCTAAATCTTGATGTGCCAATCTATAATATAAATACAAAAAGGTTTAAATCTAATGATTTGAATCCAACCTATCTATGGCATTGTCGATAGGGCCACATAAACGAGAAACGAATTCACAAGCTTCATAGCGATGGACTATTAAATTCATTTGATTTTGAATCATTTGATACATGTGAATCTTGTTTAGTTGGAAAAATGACAAAAGCTCCTTTTACTAATCAAAGTGAGAGGACAAAAGAATTATTGGCCCTTATACATACCGATGTGTGTGGACCACTAAGTTCTACCGCTGAGAGGAGGTTATCAAGATTTCATTACATTTCCGATGATTTCGTGAGATATGGATATGTTTAATTGATGAAACATAAGTCCGACTCCTTTGAAAGTTCAAGGAATTTCAGAATGAAGTACAGAATCAACTTGGCAAAAATGTCAAGGCTCGTTGATCTGATCGAGGAGGAGAATATTTAAGCCAAGAGTTCAATGACCATCTCAAAGAGTGTGGAATTGTTTTCACACTCTCTCCTCCTGGAACACCACAATGGAATGGTGTCTCCGAGAGGAGAAATCGAACTTTGTTAGACATGGTTCGATCAATGATGAGTCATTCAGATCTTCCATTATCTTTCCGGGGATATGCACTCGAGAGACAGCTACGTTTACACTAAATAGAAGTCCATCAAAAGTTGTAGAGAAGACACCATATGAGATGTGGACAGAAAAGTTCCTAGTATGTCTTTTCTAAAGATTTGGGGTTGTGAAGCTTATGTAAAAACGTTTACTTTATGATAAGCTTGGACCCAAATCTGATAAATGCTTCTTTGTGGGATATCCTAAAGAAACAAAAGGATATTACTTTTACAATCCATCGAGAACAAAGTGTTTGTTGCTCGAAATGGTGTCTTTTAGAGAAAGAGTTTCTTACTAAAAGAACCATTGGGAGTAAGGTAAACCTCAAGAAGTTATAGTGCCACAAGAAGGTGTTCCAATTTATGAGGAACCTCAATTAGATCTATAAAGAGTTGTAGAGTCTATTCCGGTGGCACCTATAATTGTGAGGTCAGAAAAAGAACACATCGTGAGCCTATGAGATATGGTTTTCACGTGATGAGAACATCGTCATCTATTGTTAATAGAAAATGACGAACCTCGACTTATACAGAAGCTATGATGGGCCCAGACTCCGATAAATGGCTTTGAGGCCATGAAATCAAAATGGACTCAATGTATCAAAACAAAGTTTGGACTTTAATTGATCCACCCAAGGTGTCAAACCTATAGGGTGTAAGTGGGTTTTCAAGAAGAAAACCGATATGGATGGAAATGTTCACATCTATAAAGCACGACTAGTAGCTAAAGGTTTTAAATAAACTCATGGTATTGACTATGACGAGACCTTTTAAATTTTCGCTGGCCATGCTTAAGTCCATTTGGATTATTCTAGCATTTGCTGCATATTATGACTATGAGATATGGCAAATGGATGTAAAGACAGCTTTCCTTAACGGAAATCTAGAGGAGGATGTGTACATGACACAACCTGAAGGCTTTACATCACCAGATAACATTGGGAAGATATGCAAGCTTCAATGTTCTATTTATGGGTTGAAGCGGGCATCACGGAGTTGGAATATTCGTTTTGATGAAACTGTCAAAGAGTTTGGCTTCATCGAAACAAAGAAGAAGCTTGTGTATACAAGAAGTCTAGTGGGAGTGCAATTGTGTTTCTAGTGTTGTATGTGGATGGCATACTACTCATTGAAAACGACATTCCTATGCTTGGCAATGGGGTTAAGACATCGCTAGGAAATTTTTTCTCCATAAAGGACATGGGAGAGGCAAACTATATCTTGGGGATCAGGATCTATAAAGATAGATCTAAGAGACTTATTGGACTGAGTCAAAGTACATATATTGACAAAGTCATCAATAGGTTTAATATGCAAGACTCCAAGAAAGGTTTTCTCCCGATGACACATGGCATAAGTCTTAGCAAGACTCAGTGTCCTTCAACACAAGATGAGCGAGACCGCATGAGTAGGATTCCTTATGCATCAGCTGTGGGATCCATCATGTATGCTATGTTGTGCACTCGTCCCTGATGTTGCTTATGCATTAAGCATGACAAGTAGATACCAATCGGATCCGAGGGAACCTCTTTGGATTTCATAAAAAATATCCTTAAGTACTTGAGAAGAACTAAGGATTTATTCTTAGTCTATGGAGGTGAGGAACAGATCACTGTAAGTGGTTACACTGATGCTAGTTTCCAAACCGACAAAGACGACCTTCGATCGCAGTCAGGTTTTGTCTTTTGTGTGAATGGTGGAGCGGTGTGCTGGAAGAGTTCCAAGCAGGACACTATTGCAGATTCTACGATAGAAGCTGAGTATATTGCTGCTTCAGAAGCATCAAAGGAAGCTGTTTGGATTCGAAAGTTCATAGAAGAACTGGAATCATCCCCACAAGTTCAAATCCAACGGACCTCTATTGCGATAAGCAATGGGGCCATAGCTTTAGCTAAAGAGCCTAGGTCTCACTAGAAGACCAAACACATACTCGGGAAGTATCATCTCATTCGAGAATTCATTGAAAGAGGTGATGTCAAGATGTGCAAAGTTGCAACGGAGTTGAATATAGCTGATCCGTTGTGAAGGCTTTTCCACAATCTAAGCATGAGCGTCATTGTAATGCTTTAGGCCTTAGACACATTAGTGATTGGTCTTGATGTGAGTGGGAGCATATGTGATATACATTTTCATTGTTCATTAATAAAATATATATTATATTTGATTTCAATTTAATTTTAGTATATAATTGAATACGAAATCTTTATCCCCTGAATATTGAATATCCTTAATAGATAATCAAATACGTGATTTGATCGTGAAACTCTATTAATAGAGTGGATATTAATATTCTAAATGTCCCTAGTCAATTACCATTGTGCATTGGGAAGCAAATGGTGTTTGAGACTAGCATGTGAGTCAACTGATGACCAAGTTTCACGGGTTATGAATATAGAGATATAAAGTTGATCACATGGAATACATGTTAGAGAACATTGTATTGGACAGACCCACTATGAGAATACTGTAGGATTGTTATATAATGTCATCAGTATTTCTCATCACAACTATAGAGTATAGTTCTTTGACCCGAGTCTACCATGGTTTCCTAGACGGATTGGCATGCTTTAACATTGCCAAACGTTAGCCGTAACAGGTGATTATAAAGGTAATGGCTAGGCATGTCATGAATCGTGCTGAGTGATATGAGTAGATAAGATGGGATTTGTCCCTCTCATATAACGAGGGTATGATTTTCTGGCCTCCCGTAGAGTTGAGACTGTGAAATGCATGGCCATGCTCAAGTGAGTTGAAGAGTCAACTACTTGTTTTGACAGTCTAATTGCGGTATCGGAAAAAATGAGTTTAAGTTATATAAGGATGACACTTGTCCTGCCTTATGCTTAACTCGAAAATCAAGTGACAAAGGGACTTAGTTTATATGATTGGTTCTAGTGCAAGTGGGAGATTGTTAGTGGTCTGCCCTAGGAATCAATCAATGTTGATACTCTAATATTAGTTGTGGATTAGGTTGTGTCGAAAAAATCGACCTTCACTATACTTAGGTAGTCATAATGTCTTGCTAGAGACCGCTTATGACTTGTGGGTCAAAAGGGTTTTGAGCACACTGCTAATGTTTAGTCAACCTACTGTGGTCGCATATAATCGCGAACGGACTTAATATTTTTTCAGACGCCTTGATCTACTTAAGAAGTAGATTTTAATTTATTTTCTTATTTAAATTATCTATGCGATCGTGCGTGTTATGAGATAACGATTAAACGTGGGCCCAAATCGCCTGGCCCACTCTTTTTAATTTTGCTAGATAATGAGACTATATAAATAGATAGAGAATCGTTTCTCTGTCTAAGGGTTTTTCGATACGAAGATCGAAAAAACAACGGCGCTCAAGAAAGAAACTTCAAGATCTTTTGCTAGTACGTGGATCGTTGGAGAATTCCGCTCGTGTGTGTGGATACCGGTAGAGGTGCAACACTTGGGGCGCTAATCCGGACACAATCGGTTATCGATTTATCCTCAATCTGCAAGAGGTACGTTTCAAATTCCTCTCGATTTCAATATACACATGGATCCCTGTCTAGGGTTCTATATTCCGCTGCGTTATTTTTCGTTGATGAACCCAACATAGAGTTGATCGCGAAAAAGAAGAGAAGAAAGGGTTTCGTCACATGCAAGCACTAAGCGTCTCGACGAGTTGGACGGGCAATGGTTTCATTACATGCAAGCACTACGCATCTCGACGAGTTGGATTCCCTCCGTTTTCCAAAGCCCGATAAGTGTTCACACCCTTTATTTATCTAATCAGAGAAATTCTTCAAACCAAGCCCCATTTTTGGATCCTTGTGAATTCTAAGTTGGTGGGTTAAATCTAGGAGTTGTTATGCTGAAAAATTATGAGGGATTGATAGTTTAAAATGTTGTGGAGCTATTCCACATTGTCTTTAATTTTTTATATTTTTTTTCATTTCTTTTTTTATTGTCCATCATAAATGCCATAATTTTCATACGACGCTTACTTTGGTTCCAAAACTTTTCACTGGATTACTTAAGTACCAAATTGGAGAAAAATGATTACGTTAAGTGCCTCCATTGACAAATTCCGGCAAAAAGTCCTATGTGACTTTTTCAATAAAATCTTAGTTCATACGTGGCTTTTTTTTATAAGAAAAACAAGTCCAACTTGGACTATGACATGGCTTTCTATACTTAAATGACGTCGTATCCTCTTTAGATTGAATCTCTCTATCAAAATAAACAAATCTCTCTCTGTCATCGCTTCTTCTTCCTCACCCTTCCTTCCCTCATCTGCAAGCTCTTCGGCTTTGGCGTTGACCTCTCTTTCGCTCCCTACCATCAACACCGTCCCCGGCTCCAATGACCCCAACCTCACCTTCTGCAAGCACTAAGTGTCTCGATGAGTTGGACGGGCAAGGGTTTCGTTACATGCAAGCACTAAGCGTCTCGACGAGTTGGATTCCTTCCGTTTTGCATAGCCCAATAAGTGTTCACACCCTTCATTCATCTAATTAGAGAAATTCTTCAAACTAATCCCCATTTTCTGTTCCTTGCGAATTCTAAGTTGGTGGGTTAAATCTAGGAGTTGTTAAGCTGAAAAATTATAGGAGATTTATAGTTTAAAGTGTTGTGGAGCTGTTCTAAATTGACTTTAATTTTTCTAATTTTTTTATTGTCCATAAGAAGTGCTATAATTTTCATACGACGCTTACTTTGGTTTCAAAATTTTTCGTCGAATCACTTAAGTGTCAAATTGGAGAAAAATGATCACTTTAAGTGCCTCCAATGACAAATTTCGGCAAAAAATCCTACGTGACCTTTTTACCAAAATCTTAATTCATACATGGCTTCTTTTTTAAAAAAACAAGTCCAACTTGGACTATGACATGGCCTTTCTATACCTAAACGAAGCTGTATCCTCTTTAGATTGAATCTCTCTCTTAAAATAAACAAATCTCTCTCTATTATCACTTCTTCTTCCTCACCATTCCTTCCATCATCTGCAAGCTCTTCGGCTTTGGCGTTGACCTCGCTCCCTCTCCCTACCATCGACACCATTCTCGGCTCCAATGACCCCGACCTCGCCTCCTAGGTGTTCAGTCTCTTCGCCACTAATGTTGCCCTCATGAGATCGATTTTTGCTGTCGATCAGCTCAGCCTCATGAAGTTTGTGCTCTCGAATGAGCGGCTGCTCGAGCAGGCTCGCTTCTTGCTCGACAACACCAAGGATGGCTGCGTGTTGGCTGAATGCTCTCTGTAGTCAAACCAAATTGCCTTCCCAATTAGAGTTAGAAGAATTTGGGGAAATTGCTTGATTTGTTTGAATTAAGGTTTATATTTGGGAAAATAATGTTGAACGATGTTGGTTAGGGCTATCAATACTGATTTAGAGCATAGGTTGAGCCATGTCAGCCAAAAAAATTGAAAAAATATTACCATGTCGGATTTCCAGCGTCCCAAATTGGCAATGGCAGTTAAATGATCTATCTTTTTAAAAGTGGCACTTAAAGTGATCTAACAAAAAATTTTGATACCAAAGTGAGTACCGTATCAAAGTTAGAACACTTCTAGTATCCTTTACCGCAATTATTGATGATGTGGAAATAGCTCCACTCTCTATCAATCTTGCAACTTTTGTTTATCCTTCTTTCTCCTTCAAACCTCCTTCTCTATTCCCACGCCATTGCCTTCCTTTGCCATCGTTGCTCTGTCGTCATAGCCAACTTTTATCTCAGCAGTACGACACCACCACTTGTGTCACCCATCTCTCTCTCTATAATCCTTTGATCTAAGGTTGATCTCAAATTTGAGGTCTCGATTTGAATTGATCTCCTAGACCTGTCAAACGGGTGAGTTAGGTTGGGTTTGGGTCGAGTCATAAATGGTCCGACCTAAATCGATTCATTAACCCGTTTATGACCCATTTATTTGTAATGTAAGTTTCTCGACCTATGTTTGACCCATTTTGCTGAAACACTTTCATATTTAACCCAATCTAAGAAAACTTAATTCTTATGCTCCGTTTGTTTTGTGGAAAAATGTTTTTCAGGAAATCATTTTCCAAAAAATGATAATATTTTCCGGTTTTTGGCTAAAACTTGAAATGAATTAGAAAATATTTTCTGACATTTGTTATAGAAAATCTGATTTGATTTTTCTCTGTGCACTCCTTTTAATAATTTTTATTTTTATTTTTTATTATTCTTTTTTTTTCTTTTCTTTTTTGTTTTCCCTTCTTCTTTGGTTGGTCTTCGACCATGGTGATGGCCGGCGATCGGCGATAGGCGAGCTCAAGCCTCGCCATAGGCCTATGAGGTTCAAGCTCACTCGATTTCGGCGAGCCGAGCCTCGCCAACCTTGGGCAAGGCTCCACCTTGCCAGATTCAGCGAGGTCGAGCTCACTTGAGGCTGGTGAGCTTGAGTCTTGCTAGTGACTGACATCGACAGCCTCGCCGGTTGCCGGCTGTCACCGTGGCCAGCTACCGGCTGAGGAAGAAGGAAAAAGAAAAAGAAAGAAAAAAAAAAAAAAGGGAAGAAAAATGCGTTACATAGATATAGATACCCAAGCCTTATAAGTTAGCCCGGAACTTCTCCCCTAGGCGATGTGGGACAAGAGAGGTACCCCACTTTCCTGCGCACGTTCGGGGTAGTGGCGCAAACGCACCGCCATCCCTCCTTCCCGCGCTCCGTCGCTTGGCTTGGACTGTCACACATATATGACCCGCTTATTTTTTAAAGGGGTCATATATGGGTTTAAGACCCATTTTGTTCGGTCTACGATCTACAATCTATCTCGGTAGACTATATAATTAGGAATTGGAATGAAACCTATCTTTTATCACATCTGACATTGTTTCATAGAAAAATTGAGTTGAGAATTACGTGAAGTAGATTATTTAAGCATATTTTCAGATAAATTTACTAGCGTAAAATTTTCATTTTTTTCTTTGTTTGATAAACGTGTCATTTCTATGTAAATCTACCTTATTTTTAAGACAATTAAGGATTAGATTGACAAATTATTAGGTTAAGTTGTCCATCAACAAAATACAACAGCAATCCCAATCAAAGTAACTTGAAAAAACCATACATACACGACCCACGTGAACTAATAAAAACACATGAGAATAAAACATTATAATAGTGGATGATCAGTGAAGATGATTGATGGGAATGAGGAACTTAAGAAAATATTACAAAAGTTAATGTAAAGAATTGCAAAAGACAAGAAGAAGAAGAGGAGTGTAGCCATAATCTCCTTGCTACTGCAAGAGAAGTAATATATATATATATATATATATATATATATATATATATATATATATATATATATATATAAAGTTGCAAAGATAATAAAAAAGAAGCCAAGTCACCACAAGAAAGAAGGTGGAATACTTGATGTGATTTTCTTCAAAAGCATGATGCAAATGACAGAGGACTTGGTTAAGAGAGAAAAAAGCTGATCTTCTGACCGGGCTCGTTTTGCACGTCAGATGTTGGTCATTCCCGCATATCGACAGGGGATTACAGATCCCGGAAAGGATGGCATTTCATTCCCGTTCCCTGGTAATATGTGCTGCCACATAACCGGATCGATCGTAATTAATGACTCATTCTCGTTCCCTTCCTAGACTTCCCTTACCAAACAAGGTCTAACGTCGCCTCAGGTTGCGCAGAGAGAGAGAGAGAGAGAGAGAGAGAGAGAGAGAGAGAGAGAGAGAGAGAGAGAGAGGTCATGGGGTCCTAGGATTTTGAGGTGACTAGACAAGGTCCAAGGATCTCTATCGTTTTGCAATGCGTTGTGACTTTCTATCTGGTACCTATCCTCATGGATGGATCTTCTGTATATGTAGTGTGGAGACAACGAAGCGTCATTTATGCTCCTTAAAGCCAAAAAAAGATATATAATAAGGCACAAACAACAACCATAAAGCCTAATACTACATGCGGAGCATAATTTTGTATGTCAACGTGCGCAAACAAACATAGATCAAGACAGCCTCATATTACCTGTCACCTTCCCCTCATCTCTTCCCTCCCACCCACAAAAAAAGCACTCCTTCAATCTCGTTGTGGCAGTTTCTTGTTGCGTTATTGATGAAATTAGCAGCAGCAGCCGACGACCGCCACCATGGAGGTTGGTCCCCCGACGACGGCCCCACGGAAAATAATGGTGGTGGCAGACCCCACCCACGAGTCTGCTGCAGCGCTCCAATACACCCTGTCACATGGCGTGGTCGAGCGTGATGAGCTGATCCTCCTCCATGTCGAAAACCCTAGTTCATGGAGGACCACGCTCTCGACGCTCTTCAAGAGGCCGAGCTATGTGGCCACAGGGAATAGCCAAAGGGGCAGCAGTCACGGGGCATCCATGGATCAGAATGTACGCGGCGGTGATGGTGGCGGAGCTGGGGGATTGGAGGTGGATTTTCTCGAAGAAATGAAGCATGCGTGCGAGGCGGTGCAGCCAAACATTCGGGTGCGCACAGCAAGAGTAGAACTGGAAGGTAATAAGGATAAGGCTTCAGCTATTCTCTCACAATGCACATCAAATGAGATCAACGTTCTCATCGTTGGGCAGCGCCGGAGTTTTTCCACAGCAATTTTAGGGTAAGATCAGTTGTCTCTCTCTTTTGGACATGTTATTGTTAGGGTACTTTCAAGATTGAGCAGATACCGAGACGATTTTGATGATGATAATGTGCAATTTGCGTGTGCTCGTACCTTCTTTACAATTTCATATTGAGTTTGGTTGAGGACATGAATTCCGATTTCTTTTAGGCTCTTGTTGCATGTTAATTAGACCTTTTCTATGGAGTCATTGACCCATTGCTCTTTCAAACCATATTTCCAAAAGCTGATACAATGTTATCGTGAAGTATGAAGATTCTTGCATCAATATGTCCATTTCACACATTCAGTGATTGGAAAAGCCATCCACTATTTGTTAAAACAATTTATTGTATTGTACTTTACCTCGAGTCTGTTGCCTTATTGCAATTTATTTGAAGAAATGATCTTTACAGCTAGGGTTAAATTTATTGTGGGATTTCTGGGGTGGAAAGTGCAATGGATATTTAGTCGATCTAGTAAACGTCATGACTCAAAAAGAGTTTAATCAGGGCAAATATCGCTTTCAGATTTAAATAAGCTGTTCTGCGTCAAATTGCGATTGGAGTTTGCTGTCTGAGTAATTGATCCTGTTTTGTCTATAAGATAAACAACTTAAGCTCATATACTTCTTTTACAACACGAGTTATACCCTTTACTCGAATAATCCCAACAGACGCACGCAAACTGTTTAGCCATAGATAGAAAGATAATGCTTATGTATTAAATATGTTCTATGCAAGACGTCACGACCATAATGGAACAACAATGTGGAGCTCATACGTATACACTTTCTTCAAGCTCCTTGTTCTTTTTGGGTTTGTTTTTCACTTTATTTCTCTTGATGTGGATCCACTGAGTTAATAAATTCACATTCAGAGCTTAATTCATCTTTAAAGATTCTGGCTCATTAATAATTGCATAAATTTCATCTATATGTCTGCAAAATCCACATGCTTTGAACATTCAAATGCAAGCACAAGATACGTCGAGCTTATCGCTAAAGATGTGATTACCATTGATGTCATTATTATGGTCCCTGCTGTTATTGCTTGTTCTGTTGCCCTTTGAAGCTCCTCTAATTCAAACAGATGTAGGAGACGCGGAGGGTCAATGAGAGGCACTAGAATGACAGACATGGCAGAGTATTTGATAGAGAACAGCAAGTGCACCTGTGTTGCGGTTCAAAAGAAGGGTCAAAATGGAGGTTACCTTCTCAACACCAAGACATACAGAAACTTCTGGCTCTTGGCATGATGATGATGATCCACCTGTGCTTTTGTGTTCACAAAGTGTCTCTTGCTTCAACCAAATGATCGCATTCAAGAGCCTAAGAAACCACAATTCAAGCCTTCCAACCCAAATCTGCCTTGTAGCCCCTTGAGCTGAAAGGAAATCTTTTTTGGCATACCAGTGGAGATCAGAAATGTTAGAGCAATCTCCAAACAACTTCCTTGTAGTAGTGAAAACTGTGTGAAATTGTGTATTTCTCCACCTGATTCCACCACCTCATTACTGCTGTAAATACCAGAGACATGGCTGGCTCCTAGGGAACCAGTCTTTTTAATAAAGAAAACCGCAGATTTTCTTTCTTTTGATCATACGCTCTCGCGGAGGAATTTGTCGCTGGGAAGAAATACTACTAATTTTCTTCACAAGCAATAGAAAGAAAGTAATAAAAGTGACCGTGGAGTGATATCCTAGACATGGTCTTTGCTTTGAACAGAGACTAATTTCCTTCGGTTCTTCCATATTAGGGATTCGGGACAAACCATGATTGCTGAGTATAGTCTGAAATTCTCTGTCACTCTACAAATAAATGTTAGTCAATTATTGAAATAGTCAATAATTTTTTTAAGTGTCGGTAATTTCACATAAAAGACGGTCAACTCGTTGGTAGGATCCTAAAATAGATGCTGGTAAACAGAATAACTGGTATTTTTAAACAAATAAACATTGGTACATGGACTTAGAAAAGAGTTATGATTTTATATAACATTTGGTAACTTCAACAGCGTTAATAAGCTGTTCAGATAAACATTCGTAAATTGTTTAAAACAATTGGTAATTTTTAAATAATAAAATAACGGTTGGCAACTGATTCAAATGAGAGTTGATAAGTTTATTTAGAAGATGTGGTAATTTTGAAAAGGATTGCAATTTCTCATAAAAGTCAATAATTTAATCCCCTAGCAAGCTCCCAAACATGATGTTGGTAAACTGCACAAATAGATGTTGTCAACTGACTTGAATAAAAGTCAGTTATTTCATAACGGCAACATAAGCAAATAATTATTCGTTAATTATTGAAACAGTCAGTAATTTTGAAACATTCAAATGAAAGTTAATAAGTGAAATAAAAAAGAGTTGGTAATTTCAAATAACATTTAGTGACTATAACATGCTGGTAAGATATCTATAAAAATGATTGTTAAGTTATTGGAATAGTTGGTACAAATAAATTTTGACAAATTATTGCACTAATTGAAAAGATTGTAATTTTGTATCACAATTAGTAAATTTAATGCATTAGAAAGAATATTGATAAATTATTGTAAAAGTTGGTACTTTTCAAACAATCAAATAAATGTTAGTCACAAAAAGTTGGTAATTTTATATAAGAGCTATTACGTTAGTACCACTTAGTTTGGAAAATAAGCATTGTAGATTATTTGAATAGTTAATAAGAGTTGGTAATTTGGTTTAAGCATTAATTATGACATCCAGAAATTTCTACATTAATGAATAGTATGTAGGAAATGTATGCGATAAATATCAACGGTTGGAAATTCTAGTCAGATTTTAACATGGTTGTAGCTGAAGACCGCCATTGCATTTTCCATGTTCGTAGTTTTCAAAAAGTGATTCCCTTAGGGTTAAATTAATGAATATTTATTTTTGGGTTGATTATCTAGAGTAGTGATAAAGAATGTAACACCACATTGAAAATTAAAAAATTCCCAAAATTATTAAAAAAAAAATTCTCAAAAGGAGAAAAACTCATAAAACCCTTAAATATTTGCCGAAATTGAAAAAATAAAAAAAATTTCATAAAAAAATTTTAGGAAAAATACGCTTTCAAGTTTACATATAGGATGAGTGGTAGTTGGGGAATTTACTGAGTTGAGTCCCTCCTAACATCCAGTAATTTTTGTTGAACGTTTTGGTGGCTTGAAAATATTTTTCTGACTTATTAGTGTTTAAGATGGATACTGATTTTTTTGTTTATGTACGAATTTCCTAGATATTTTGGCAACTTATCAAAATATCTACTTTGGAACCATAAAGTTGAGCCATTTGTCACCTTCTAATTTGACTCATTCTTTCGACCAAAAAAAACAAAAAATTTGACTCATTCAATTTCAACCAAGTATTTTTAAACCAAGTAATTATTACTTTTAATCCTTGGTTAATTGTTCTAATCCTTTTGTACTTCACGTAAGTTCTAAATATATCCCCCTTGGTCTTGTAGTTTCATCTCCGAAATGCTTCAATCTCTCTCTCTCTCTCTCTCTCTCTCTCTCTCTACTTTCCAAATCTTTCTAGTTAAAGCATGAGTCTCACGTTAATATTTCTAAAGCTTCTAGTTCGATATTTCAAGAGTTTACCAAGTGAATTTTTGGGCTTCCTCTTCCATTTTATCAAACTAGTTTTGTTAAAAGATTTATAGCTAATAATCTTTGTTCTTGTTTAATTTGCTTTGAAGGTAATTAAAGCTTTGATTTTTGCTCAAGCCTTTTATTTGAGGTGAGTGAAACTCTAGAGATGAAGTTAGATTGATATGCCTGGTGCTTCTGACTTGGTTGTTTGATCGTTGTTAGTTTTAGTACGATCTTTAACGTTAAGTGTGAGAAAGTTTCGATGATTTCATGTTGATTTGTCATGCTTATTTGACTTGAATCGACTTCCCAAAAGACATGGCTGTATATTGGGTGAGCAAAGGGTAAAGACATAGAATTTGGACTTGAGATAGATATTCATGAAATTCTAACTAAGTGTTGCCCGACTAAATTAAATTGTTGTCAATGCTTCGATTTTTATCGAGATACCAAACTCTATTTTAAGTTGTTGATTTTCCAACTATTGTGTAAAATTTACCTTTTATTGATTCATGTTATTCCATTGATTTCGATCACCTCACTGATTTTAAATATTTTATTGATTTCTCATGCCAAACCGGTTTTTTGACCGATTTATCAATATTAACAAATTGGCTAATTATCAAGATGTTGATTTTCCAAAGGTCGTTCCCAAAGTGGTCGATTTTTGAATACCTAATTCAAGTTGTTGATTTCTAACTTGTTTTTTTTCTAACGATAACACTAAGTTATCAATTTACTAGTTAAGTGTTATCGATTAATCTTGTGAATCAATTATTCGAGTTGTTGATGTTCACGTCGTCGATTATTTGGTTTGTTGATGTTCACATTGCTAATTCTTAGGGTATGTTATGATTGCTTGCATGAGAAATGAGAAGAGTGTGTTCTTATTCTTATGTAAATGATGCATGGAAAAGACATGGCGTTTGTATTTCGGTAATGATTTACATAAGATGATGTCGTGTACTGAATATTAATTTTGAGAATGGTTATGAAAGAAATAATAAATGGGTGTTGAATTCATCGTTGATGTCAGAAGATCCCAAGATTTGAATGTGCACTATTGTTATGTGATTATATATGGAAAGTATTATGCCATGTTCTGTCACCCATGTATTAGTGGGGGACGATGCCTCGGAGTTGAGGAGTCCTGTGTGTCGGGATGCTCGGAAGTTTTCCCAATGCCTTGGAGTAGACATGACCCCATGTGTTGGGATGCCTTGGGAGTGTTCGAGATGCGTCAGAGTGGAGATGCCCTGTGTGTCGAGATTTCCAAAGTTGGGATGCCCCGGGAGTTGGGATGAAATGAGATGAAATAATGCATATGATGCTTGACTATGTGCACACGTGTCTATTAACGAACCAAATGTTGGTAACAATAGATCACAATACCTTATGCCATCCGCTTGCAATGAAGTGAATAATCTTTATGCAGCATTGTTCATTGATTTCATTGGCATATGTGATAGGAAGAATAGTGCATTTATTCTTTCAATTGCCTCCTGGAATTGTTTTGTTCTAGTCTTGATTTAACATTGGTTGTGTTTACCAGGTTGAGTAGTGATGTGATCTTCAACCTTAGACTTAGAAATTTCAGTTACTGAGCTATGTCTTACCCTTTATTTTCAGATTTGTTGGATGGATCACTCTCCTTCATTGTAGTTTGGAGTTACTATCGAGGTGTGTACCTAAATTGGCGATAATATATACTAAGCGTAGTCCTAACGTATGAGTCAACGGGGAGTTTGTTGGATTACTTAGGGATTTCGATGGTCCCCTTGGTTTCGATGGCCATTTGTTGGACTACTTAGGGATTTCAATGGTCCCCTTGGTTTCGATGGCAATGGTTTGTCGATGGGTGAGGTAATTGATCTATAGCAAATAACTTTACCTTTGTACAGACAAGTTTTTGGGTGTAGGAGGTTGATAGGCGACCCTGACCTTTCCCAAGACTTATGTATTTTGTGTCTTGCTTAGATGTTGTATAAAGATAGTGTCTACTAAGGTTTTATAAAGAAGAAGCATTTGTAATACTAATTAAATTCATGTGATTTCGTGTAAGGGATATTGTGAAAATTTCTCAGCTTCCGCATGCTATTAATAACTAGAAAGATAAAATTAGAAAGGCATGTGTCACACATGATGTTATGAGGCGTCACATTAATTACTCGAACACGTTGGTAATCTTTGCATATACACAATTGTAAGTTACTGGAATAGTTTTCAAAATAACTGAATGGAAGTTAGTAAGGACTCAATTAAGGGTTTGTATAGCTAAAATTAGCTGGTAACTCAATTGGAGCTAAGTTGGTAAAAGACTCAAATTACAATTGGTAAATTTGCATAAGAGTTAGTAACTTTCACACATTGCACAATCCGAAAATAAATAGTGCTAAATTGTGACAACGGTTAGTAATTTAAAATAATCAAAGAAAAGTTGATAATTGACTCAAATAATATTTTCCGAGTTAAAATTAGTTGGTAACTTGGCATGAAAAAAGTTAGTAAATCATTCAAATTAAGATTGGTACATTCATAAAAAGTTAATAATTGTGACGTGGCGGCATGTCACTCAAGTAAATATGAAACGATATGAAACCAGCTGGTAATATTAGAAGTATAAATAGATGTAAGTACTTATCATAAACCTATTGGTAACTTACTAGCAATTATGCCAATTATGATACTTATGGTATGCCAATTTCATTCCTTTAAATCCTAAGGCTTGCACAAGACATACCATTAAGGATATCGTTAATTCCGCCAATTTCCCTTCAACGGAAAGTTTACATGGGAAACTTTTTTTACTAACTTTTCTACCCTGTAGCATCACATATAAAAATGCTGAAAATTTTCTAAGTAAAAAGGACTTGAAAGTTTAAAGGACAAAAGGAGAGAGAGAGAGAGAGAGAGAGAGAGAGAGAGAGAGAGAGAGAGAGAGAGAGAGAGAGAGAGAGAGAGAGAGAGAGAGAGAGAGAGAGAGAGAGAGGACATCTTGGAGTGACTTCACATTTCATAAGTGGACCAAGGTGATTTTCGGCAAACTCTACTTTGCTTGAATTTGATTGGTGGACTAAGTATGATAAGTTAGTAAATATCATTCTTATTACTTGCCAATTATGTATGTCTCGAAGATTTTTATTCGCATTTTATAAAATTAAGGTATCGAATTTGTCGAGATAGTTGGAGTTTTTTCCTTGACAAAAAATTTACGTTGCATTTTTGCATTTCGCATTTAGGAGATATGTTGGAATATTGTTTTAGAATTGCATTGCAATCAACACGTCTCTATATTAGGGATGCATTCGCTCGCATTATATGACATTAGCATCTCATAATAAGCTTCATTCACATGTTATTATCTATTTAGATGTTTACTACAGTCATGAGCACGATGTCTTATTGACTAGGCATATGAGAAAATTATACACACCCGAGAGACCCTAGGCACGCTAGGGAAGCGAAAATTAGGAGAATCGAGACCATTCACGGCGAGCTCTCCTTCAGCCACGCAACCGTGCGTTCATACACATCGCCGGCAGCCGTGGACCTCCGACGACCTGCCTCTGCTTTTTTTATTTATTTATGCTTTTTGAGCATCCAGTCTCCGGCAGCGATGGACCACTGGCGAGCGGCCTCCATTGTTTTTCTTTTTGCTTTTTAAGGCCATGGACGACAAAGGCTCGCGGCCGTGGACAGCGGCGTCACCGGCCATGGACGAGCCAGTCTCGCAAGCGATGCCGACGCTCGTCCATGGGCGTCGCTCGGCTAGATCTGGAGCAGCGCGCAGATACAGATCTGGAAATCTAGGCGCTCGCGGCCAAGCTTCCGTCGTCGGCGTCATCTAGATCTGAAATCTTGGCTGTGAACCATGCAAGGTTGGTTTTACTCTCCACAGATCTGGAAATCGCCGACGATCGTCTATTGACGCCGACAACGGAGCCTTGGCCGCGAGCGACGGCTGCTTTACTCTTCGCGGACGAAGGCTGCTTCATGTAGTGGGAAGCTTTACTGCAACCGCTGCCCTTACCACGAAAGGTAAACCGCTTCGAATCCTTGAGCCCACAAGAGGTACAAACAAATTGAAGACCGGCAAAACAGTATCGTGCTTTTCAACAAGGAAGATGACGAGTTTGAGAGCCCTAGATGGATTCGGCGGTGGGGGACCGAGCGCACCATTGTGGATGGAGGAGAACTCGCCGTCAATGGAGGAGGAGAGGAAGAGAGAGAGAAAAAAATCTACATAAATTTTTATTTTTTTTACATTTATCCATGTCACTACCACGTGCCAATTTTTTTTTGTTAAATACCACGTGTCAATTTATGATTGGGTTTTGCCAAAAATGCATGCCACGTTAACTTATGACGTGGCACTTAGCAACCACAGAATACCTTCTTGGAAAAATACGGAAAAAGAATCATGGCATTTTGGGGTTTTTTTTTAGTGTTTGGCATATTTTCCTTATGTGGAACCCACTTGGCAGAACAGCGCCACGTGTGCTTGAAGTGCATTAATAAATGCCATGTCACCATTTTTCGCTACTCAAATGAGATGGAATTAATAGATATACTTGATTGTACTAATTAGTTAAGTATTATAATTCGATTGTATTTTTTGAAAGTTTTAGGATTTGATTATACTTTCACTACAAGTTTTAAATACCGATACACTTATCCTTTTTGTTATCTTAAATACAACCAAATATCATAATATTAGAAATCTTTCGAGCACAAATTTTTCTGATGTTGTAGATTTTATGATTTCCAATTTTTACATGGATATTAATGCAAACACGAACCACTAGGAACTATAGACCACACGCAAGCATCACATCGAAAATAATCTCTAAACCAAACATATATATTAAAGTAGTGAGACTCCCTAGGCCATTGGATGATGCAAAAAAGTGACATAAAAAGGTCTAGGATGGAAGCTAAAGCTCTAGAAGGCACCTGGATTGATCTAATGAATATCAAGATCGTCTTGTTTAGATTTGCAATGAAACGTAAGAATCACGGCTCCAGTAAATTGTTGTTTATTTGGACTTTATTTTCGATCAAACTACTTTTGGAGCTAGTATGTCGGAAGACAAGAACAATTATGAACACTAGAGGTGGCAAATGGTTGGGTTGGATTGGGTTTGGGTGGGTCACAAATGGGTTCAGCCCAAATTCACCTGTTTAAATAACTTAGATGGCTCATATCCAATCGAGTTCATGCCTAACGCAAACCCACCCATATAACTTGTATTTTTTTTTTTTAACTATACCAATTAAGCTTTTAACAAATTTAAAATAATAAAAACTGATACAAAGTAATGATGCAATCCACCCTTCCTCCGACAGCTAAGGAATGAGCATCGCCTCCGCCTCTTCCTCCGCCACTGGCACCATCACAGCACCCTAGCCACCACCCTCTTCGTTTGCAGGTACGTGAAGGCGTCCCTCCCAACGAACTCCCACTTCTCATCACCTTGAACCAACGCTCCGGCCGGAACTCCAACGAGTCCTTTCCCCACATCTCCTTCGGCCTCCCCGTCATGTACGGATGGTACTGTCAACCACCGCGCAAGGCAAAAGAAGCGTCGAAGGGTAGGCTGAGGGGGTGAGCTGGAGGCGTCCTAAGCTAGGTTAGAGGAAGAGAAGACGGCGAGCGTAGAGAACAAAGAGGGAGAGAGAAGAGAAGTTTGAACCATATTTTAAATGGGTTCATTTTAGAACCCATTTATTTTAGGCTTTTCATTTTAGAACCCATTATTATTAGGCCCTTCAAATTTAAGGTCCATGTATGATCCAATCAAACTATTTTGGGTTGATAAATGGGTTTAAGACCAATTCAGAAAAGTGCGCTGTTCAATTATAGGGGCGTTATGCTTACAGTTTCCAATAAGAAGGGAAAATGGTGTGATTATACCATTTTAATTTGAGTAGTATCTTACTTTTTCGGATTATAGAATTTTAAGTTTGCTTCTCTTAGCAAGAGGACATATTATTAACTAGATTAGTCTATATAAGAGATGATTGGTAATATATATTGTGATTTAAGTCATTCTATGTTAAATTTCGTTGCTTCTCAAGTTCTGATACGAATCAACCTCTAATCTCTTGACCAAATTCGTTCATGAATATTTTCATCTTCGAGGGAAAAACAAAAGAGAAAAGGATGAGATAGTAGTGTAAATTTGCTATCTCAACAACCACAAAAACTATAAAGAGAGAATCACGGAACAAAATTGGAAAATGCACGTAGTGTTGCTTAATTAAAATAAAGGCATCTAAGACAAAAGATTTTTTTTTTCTTTAAAGGGTTGTGTATGCAGCCACGCGTATGCAGGGGTGGACACTCCTCCACCTTTCTCAATTCACTTGCTTTTTTAAAAACCATAGATGGTTTGGTTGGTTATAACATTTTGTTGTGTATAGGTTATAGTTTCTCGGAGTGATATGGCATTTCTAGTCTATTTTCCCTTGTGAAAAAAATGAAGAGAATGAAATTCTGGAACCGAAAGAAACAGATAAAGTAGGTTTAGTATTCTCATTTACATTCTTATTTCCCGCCATATCTAAAGTTAAATAATTTCTCAAAAAGAATTCAACGCCTCATTCGGCAATCTATTTGGAATCGTGGAGTATACATTTATAAAAGGGAAAAAAACCATCAAAAACCCCAAACTTTGCTTCCTGTGACACATTTACCCCGAACTTTTTTTTGTGACACCAAAAACAAATTTTTTTTTGTGACACCAAAAATCTTTTTTTTTTTCTTTTTTTTGCTATTTGTGACACATTTACTAATATCAGGGGCCGGTGAGGTCTCCCGTAACCTAGGGTATTTTAGTCTTTTCGGGCGAAGGACCTTCGCCTTCGCCAGGCGAGGGTCGCCTCACCCGACGCTTACGGTGGCTCACACCACCGGGCTGGCCGGGCGAGGGACCCCGCTTGGGCGGACCTCGCCCCGCCCAGCGAGGCGAAGGCTACCCACGGGCGGGCGAGGGTTGCTCGTCGCGTCAGCAGGGCTTTCCCCGCCCGCCTGGTGAGGGGGCCCCGCTAGATCCGGCGAGGACGACCGCCGACGTTGGCGGTCGGGTCGCCCGGACCGGGCGAGGGCCACCCTCGCCGACGCCGATGAGGGTCATCCCCGCCGACGGGCAAGTGGGCGGCTCGGCCAGATCTGGCGAGGGGCGCCCTCCCCAAGGGCGAGGCGAGGTCCCGATCGCCTAGGGCGACGGCCGAGGGGTCGGGCGGGCGAGGGTCCTTCGCCCTCAGGCCGGAAAAAAGTGGCGAAAAAAAAAAAGAAAAAAAATAAAAAAAAATAGAAAAAGGGAAAAAGATTAAAATACCCTAGGTTACAGTATATTGGGGTAAATGTGTCACAGAGAGTAAAGTTTAGGGTTTTTTGTGGTTTTTTCCCTTTATAAAAAGAAGAAAGAAAATACAGATCAGGCAAGATTGAAAGTAGGAAAGTTTTCTTCTTTTTATTTTACTCGTAGATTTATAATGAGTTAGGAACGCAAATTACAGAAAGTACATTGACGAAAAACAAAAAAAGTACAGAAAGGGGATCGAACCGTTAAGACCTCGAATCCAGTTTATAATTCACTAGATCATTAGCAAAGGCCTCCACCTTTCCTTTTTCCATGAGTGGATTATTCACAAAGAACATAGGGGCTAAAGTGAGTTAATTAGATGGAGAAACGTTATCCACGGAAGCGAGTTGCTAGAAGAGTATAGAACCTAGAACGCCAAGTGAAAGGAGATCCAATCTTAAGACCAACGGGACCATGTTATTAATCGCTCATCCATTTCACTATCTTTGATGTGGGACTTCTCTTCTCTTTAACTTGGCCTTTGACTTGTGCACCTTCTCAATTTGAAAATAATCACTCATAAAAAGATATTTAGAACCACATTCTATTTGCCAAGCATGTTTAATTAAAAATATTAAAACCGTAGAACGGGAATAATAATGCATTCAAAACTTGGGACACTCGTCAATAAAAATGCTTACAAATTTTATCACCATGCAAGCAAGTCTGGGAGCATCATCTTCTGCAGCTAAATACACAGCAAACTCAACATATTCAAAATTCAATAGAGTACCAACTAACTGCTAGAGGATGGCCCATTCGCCTCCATTGATCGTAACTATCAGACAGCCGAGGAAAGCTCAGCAGGGGCGACCTGAGAACATTTCCAACACAATGCCAAGTTACAGCACATCGGAAGTCGATGCACAAGCTCGATGTGATCTCATGTCGCTCCTGTGGGGCTATACTCTGGTAAATACATCATGCATTGACACTGCGCTTTTGCATTTGTGAATCCTTTGGACTTTAAATAGCACGGAGCTGAATGATCTAGTACTACACCAAAATGTACTTGAAACTTGAGTACCGGCGATTCCCACGCTTGTAGCGAGCAAACGTGGACTGTGAGTACAACATTGTACTGGAAAGTCAACTAGCTTTCTTATGGGAAAAATGCAAGAAATTGAACTATTGCAGTACTATGCGGAGATTTTCTTTCCTTGTTTGAATCTCGTGTTGATTTTCTGCTACTTTCTAAGATGTGGGTAGTGCCTCCCTGGAAAATCAGGGTCCAAGAAGTGCTACATTGGGGAAAATTTTGAAAACTAGGGTTTGGAAAATAAAACCAACATAATGAAATCGTCACCAATCATTTTATAAACAAAACTAGCATGATTAGAAAACCTAGGTGCTTGTGCTGTTAGATATATATAAAATAAACGGAAATATATTAAATATCTCTGACACGTGTGAAAAAAATTGGTTATTTTGTGAGAAAACCAAAGAAATGTGGTACGGGGACTCGATTATGTGTAACAGTGGGGTTACCGTCCTCTCAACACCCTTTTGATATCATATTTTTCAATTAATACCTTTAAATTCAAGTATCTAACAACTTCCGAAAATTAAAAATGCAAATTTGATTTATCCAAAGACGTAATCAAGCGAAATCCATATCGCCTCAAGCCCCGGCATGACTTCGTGTGCCGTGCGGGTTTTGTGTTTTCGAAAATTTACTTAATGACGTGCAAAACTATGAATTAGTGTGAGTGTATGCAATAGCAATCTACTAAATGACGTTTGTTTCAAATTGCATGCTTAATTTTAAAATTGTTGGAGCAATGTTATTATTAGCCTTTTTTTTTGGTCAAAATTATTAGCCTATATTTTTCTCATTCGGCCATATATATAATTTAGGGTTTTGAAAGAAGAAAATATTTTTGGGAAAATAATTATAGGTTTGAAAAAGTATCGAGAAAATCTTCACATGCACAAGACCTTAGTTCATGATCGGGAGACCATTACCCCTTCGATGTTACATCCATCGGGATTAGTTACGTGCAAAGAATTTTTCAAAATCAGGTAATTAAAAATGCAATAAGGGAAAATTTCAAAAAGGGGTTCGAAGTGGAGTTATTTTCTCAAATAAGGGCCCAAATTGGATTTTGTTTCAAATAAAGATTTGAAATGCCTTCATTTTCTCAAATAAGGGCCTGAAATGGCTATATAGTCTCAAATAAGGACCTGACCTCACCAGCCAAAGGGTATTTTCGTCTTTTACTTTTTTTTTTCCTTTATCTGTTTTCCTTTTCCTTTTCCTTTTCTTTTTTTTTTTCCTCTCTTCCCTCCGCCAGCCTCAGGAGGAGGCCACGGGTTGCCTTTGCCGAATTTGGCGAGGGTCGCCCTTGCTTGCCTAGCCCAAGTGAGGTGACCCTCGCTCAATGCTGGTGAGGGCAACCTAGGCGAGGGCGAGGGCAAGGGTGAGGGCGACCCTCGCCAGATCCAGAGAGGGCAACCCTCGGCCTCGCCTGCCCAGCCCATGTGAGGCGGTCCTCACTCGACGCAGATTGGGTGACCCTCACCTGGGCTGGGCGGGCGAGGGCGAGGGTTGCCTTCACCAGATCTGGCGAGGATCGCCCTAGCCCGCCTAGCCCAGGACAGGCAACCCTTGCCCGAGTAGGCTGGGCGGCCCTCGCCCGACGATGACGACCTCAGCCATCACTACATCTAGCTGGCGACCTTCGCTGGCAACAAGCGAGGGCAGCCCTGGCTTGAGGTCGGCGGAGGTCGCTTGCCAGGCGCAGTGATGGCTGGGGAGGGAAGGAAAAAAAAAGGAAAAAATTAAAATTAAAAAGAATGTAAAAAAAATAAAAAATATATACTTATAAATTTTTTTGACTAAAATACCCATTTTCCGATGACGGAATAGTCATCGGCTGGCCAAAGGTCCTTATTTGAGACGATTTGGCCACTTCAGGCTCTTATTTGAAATGATTTGGTCACTTCGTGCCCTTATTTGAAACAATATTCACTTCAGGTCTTTATTTGAGAAAATGACTCCACTTTGGGCCCCTTTTTTGGAATTTTCCCATCCAATAATAACAAGTTACACATGCAACTTAACAAAAAAAATGTTGTCTATTCAACTGCTTGGCTCCCCTAAAAAGGCTTCTCTTGGAAAGAATATTTCACTTAATTTTCAATTACATCACTAAGAGAGTCTTTGTTTACTTAAAATAAATTAATATCAGGGGTTATGTTCAGTGTCATAGCGCGAGAAACTCCAATCATGGAATAGATCCTTAGGTTTAATTGCTCCATGTGACCTAGCAAAATTAGCCACGAACTTTATTCGTTGCAAAATTAGTTGCAAATTTCGGTGCAAAATCCTTCGCCAAATTAGCCACGAACTTTATTCGTCGCAAAATCCGTCGCAAAATTAGCCACGAACTTTATTCGTCGCAAAATCCGTCGCAAAATTAGCCACGAACTTTATTCGTCGTAAAATTTGTCACAAAATTCGTCGCATAATTCGTTGCAAAATTCGTCGCAAATTGTATTGGATAGAAATTAGGCACAAACTTGATTTGTCGTAAATTAGCCACGAATTGTAATGGTCGCAAAATTCTTCTCTAAATATTCGTTGCAAATTTACAGCATTTCGACCATCAAATCTTGTCCATATCAATAGCTACACATTAATGAACATCATGCAATACATTGAAAACAATCAAAGGACACGAGAAAATCATAGATTCCACTTCAGAAACAGAAAACGAACAAACCAGACACAATGCCATACAATTGAAAAATGTAATTGAAGGAAAGATACTAGTCTAATGATTTACATTCAAAACATTCATAGGAGGCGAGACAATCATAGATTCTGCTTAGAAAACGAAAAATCAACAAACCAGACACAAGATTGGGCAGCTGTGGTACTCGGCAGGACACCAAAAGCAGTCACTTTTGTCAACACCTGATGAAATGTGGATACATAAATAAAGATATTCAATCAGTCTAGAATATAAAAGAAGTGTTTATACATGGATGTAGAACTAGGTATAAAAAAACAAGTAAGAGGATTAACCAAAAAAATGTTTCAGGACGAACATCAATGTTCTTACATATGAATATGAGTCAACTTTGACATCCACTGTAGTTTTTTCACCCTTGTAAACCATATTTCTGTCACCTAGGAAAAATTAGATCCTTAAACCTAGTTGTAAGAAAGTTGTGCACAAAAAGTAATTGTAGGGCAGGAACAAATTGGGTGAAGCTGCACTTATGCCATAAAAGATTGTGAAGCAAGCTTACCCCCGATTTTGGTAATTTTAACTAGAAAGGACCAAGAAAATCATCAGCATCATCATCAATGTCAGCATTATTGTGTCGCTCATCATTGTGCCCATCACGTATCGGATTGGCATGAGGTACAGGAAGAACCTTACTGCGATTGATGTTGAGGTGTTGCATAACGATTTGCATTTGCTGTTTCAAGGCATTTATTTCTTCGTCCCTCTTTACAATTATATTTTTCAGTTGATTCGCTTTTTGGGTCAATTGCTCGTCATGTCGCGTCCTCTTTTGACCAGCCACATTGGATGATGAAGTTCCAACATGATTCGGCATGAACATCCTTGACAAGGATTCCATCCCAAATATTTTTCCTTTTTCCATCCCACCCGTTACCTCCACCCATAATGCAATACTGTCAACTGATGGCTCAGACCCAATACAACCATCACTACCACTAGCATTGCCCATTAAAAGTTCATCATATTTTTCCTACATTAAAAATATAGATGAAAATAAAATAATTTCATATATATATCTACCATAAATATTAAAAGCATTCATAGTTTTCATTCTAGTTTCCAAAAGTCCAAAGTATAACCTTACGTACCTTAACAGATTTTTCTTGATCGCCAATCCATGTCTTATCTTTCTTTTGAAATGTGCGTTCAAATGTAACTGCAAATGTCGGTTCCGTTCTCAATTCTTATGCCTACAAAATGTAAACATGAGTAATTGGATTAAATTAACTTATAACTTATTTAACAGATTTACCAGTTGTTTGCGATGCTCCCCAATGTTGATACAGCCCTCAGCATATGTGGCAGACCCTTCACTAGAACTAGAAGATCGATTCTTTTTATTTTGCTAACTGATTTGCTGACAACAACAGTTGAAAAGTCCTGCACCCGCTCTCAAATTTGATTACCGGTCAACCTCAATTGTGGACGTGTTCTTTCAGTCCTATTCTTGATGAAGTCTTTTATTCCTTCTGAATGTATGATTTATCGGTAAAAATTGTCTGTGACAGTTAAAATAGCTAGGTTTCTTTCCATATTTTAATCTAAATGACTTTGATCTCTCCAAACATATTGGACTTCCTAAGACACCAGCTGTACTCCATCCAGATAACATTCCATAAGCTGAAAAGTCATTTATCGTCCAAAGAAGAGCATCCTTCATTACAAATATTTGATCAGTAGAAACATCATATGTAAGGACACCTTCCTCCTATAGCCGTTGTAACTCTTCAATCAATGGTTGCATATAAACATCTATTAACTTTTTCGAATTTTGCAAGCCGGTCACGATCAATGTCAAAAACATATAAGGTGTTTTCATGCATATACTAGGTGGAAGATTATACGACATTAAAATAACTGGCCAACATGAATAACTTTTTCTTGATTTTCCAAATGGGGCAAATCCATCAGCACAAAGACTTAAACTGATGTTTCAAGGCTCTATCGCAAACTCGGGGTACATTCTATCAAAATACTTCCATGCCTCTACATCTGAAGGATGATACATTAAATCCTCTTCTATTTCATGATTTGCATGCCAAGTCATGTGGTCAGCAATGGCTTGAGACGCATAAAGCTTTTGCAATTTAGGGATTAAGGGCAGATAAAATATTTGCTTGCATGGTCTACGCTTCTGATTACGACCCTGCCTCCTGTTAATCTTGTACCTAGGTTGGTTACAGAATTTGCAAGATTTTGCATTTTCATCATCTCTCCAATATAACATACAACCCTTACTATATACATCAATCCTTATAACCGGAAGACCTAAGTTATCCACTAGCTTTTTTATATCGTAAAAATCACTTGGCATGCTGTTATCACAAGGCATTGTTTCCCGCATTACTTCAACGAAAGAGTTAAAGCAATCTTGGTACACATTATGCTCTACCTTGATATTTAACAGTCTTGCTGTCACTAATAACTTAGTGTTGTTGTCACAATCTGGCCATAAAAGTTCATTTGCTTCTTTCAACATTTCCCAGAACTGATTAGATGAAAAAAGTTCCATTACATACATTCTCATCAAAACCCGTTACTCCAATCTCTTCTAATTGTGATGCATGATTAGTACCCATTTGTTCAGGTGTAGGAGTAAAACTAGTACTTGCATAGTTTGAATCTGAAACAAAATTCTGACCGGCTGCATTAATCACCATCCTTTCGTATGGGTTCAATTGGTCACAATAGCTACATTCTTCCTTAACTAAAAATTAGTTACTTCTTCGATATCTTTTATCAGATATAAATAGTTTATTATGGCAAGTCCAATTATAATAATTCAGAGTAAACCCAAATCTACAAAGATGTTCTCTAACTATATCACACATATAAAATTTACCATTACTGTACTTTCTACACGGACACCTTAACTTATTTCCATCCATGAATTCATATTTATTACTAGTAAAGTGTAAAAATAGTTCCAAACCAGTACGAAACTCATCAATCAATCCTCAACGTCTAGGTAAGTTCTTATTATACATCAAAGCCTTGTCTCTTTGCATTGTGTCTGTATTAAAATAAAAAAATCTCGTAAAATATTTAAAATATCATATCTACTATTGTTAATTAAAACCATAAAATTATGAAAATTAAAATTTTATTTTTCATGCAACAATTACTTTGAAATTTAAAAAATTGAAAAAATTACCATGTAAAGAAGACTTACCCAGATATTTGACTAAAATCTTGGTAGCAGAAAGTGGTCAATTTGAAGAGAATTGCAACGTTCACTTGGATTGCAAGACCTTCAATTGGACATGTACCTAAATAAAAGCAAAATCACTTAACATTCATTTTTAAATAATTTTTTTATTTTTTTCGAATTTTTAAAATTTTTTCTTCTTATATTTTTCTCTAGTTGCCGGTTGGCTAATCTTGGGGAGGTTTGAGCGGCCTCGCCATGGCCGCCGGGTCGGCGACCGGTGATTCAGGCGGCGCCGACCTGGGCAAGGTCGGTCGGCCCAGCGGGGGAGCAAGGCCGGCCTGGCCATGGCCTCGCGATCTAGATCCGTTGGGGGGCGGGGCGGCATGTGAGGGCCTGGCGCCATGGCCGTCGATGCCCTCGACCCCGCGGCCGTTCGGCCCGGAGTCGACCCGCTGATCGGGTCGTCCCGCCCGGCCAAATTTATGGCGAGCCATGGCGGTAAGGTCCCGCCTTCGAAGTGTGGTCGCAATTTTGAGGACGGTCTTCCAAGTTGATCGCAAATTTGTCCGTGGTTCGCCACCAATTTACAACAAAAACAGAAAAAAAAGTCAATAAAAATTTTTTTTGCATCCAACGATGCATAGAAAGGATAGGACCGTATTAATCGCATGTTTAGTAATGAAATTAGCTATGATACTTATCGGTGGAAAAGTTTTACTAAGATTGATTTCTATACGCACGGATTATTGAGAGAAACGAAAGAGGGAGAAGGCGGGAGAAAAGCGCGCGACCTGACGGATAGAGAGAGAAATGGACAGGTGGGGTGAATATCACCAAATTAATTTTCCGTTACAAATTAGCGATGAATCCATTTTTATCGCAAAATCCATCGCAAATTGCAACGGATAAAATATTCGTCGCTACTTTCGTCGCAAAATGTACATTTCGTTGTACAAAATTGCAACGGAAAATAAATTCATCGCAAATTTGCAACATAAAATTAGTCATCACTAATTTGCGACGGAACTAGCGACGACCAACTTTCCGTCCCAAATTTGCGACGAATTTTGCGACGGAAAATAATTTCGTCGCAAATTTGCGACTAATTTTGCGACAGATTTATTTTCCGTTGCAAATCTGCAATGGAATTTGCAATGGAATTAGTTTCCGTCGCAAATTTACGACGGATTATTTTCATCGCTAGTTTGCTACGGATTTAGAAATTCGTCGCAAAGTTTGTTGCAAATTAGCGATGAAAATAATCTGTTGCAAATTTCCGTCGTCAAAAATCATGTTTTTTTGTAGTGTTATCAAATAATACGAAGAAAAAGAAATTGATGGAAACCTGTTGAAAAGATGAAAATTTAAGATTAAAATATCTTAGGTATGTAAACACTATCCTTAAAGATAATTTCGCTTTTCGGAATATGAAAATTGGTGCGATAGGCTTTAGCGACTATTTTCCCAAGATACAATAGACTTTTTTCTTTATTTCACACAGAAGAATAGAAGGAATATGAACAACATCATGTGTATAAGCTAACAAATAAAGGAAAGATATGAGAAGGAAAGAAAAATCTGTTTTAATTCGTTGTATTTTAAATGGTTGTGGTTTGAAGTACAATTTTCTATTCAAAAGAAAGATAGAGCTATCAAGAAACTGTTATAAAATAATTGATAATTATTAAAATAATGACCCTTTGGCCCTCCCATGTGCATGGCACATGCAAATTTTCAGCCACAAAGATATTCAATGGGCTTGACTGAATTTCATGCTCTTGCGGGCTTAATCCAAATAATTTAATTAAGCTTAGAATCCCATGCTTAAACCCATCTAGCTTTAGGCCGAATAAATACTATTAAATGCTCATAATATGCAATGGCATTAAGATGCATTATTTATATATGTTGCATAGCCTCCATAATTTCAGGTTAATCTACTCCTAACATGGTTTTGAAACACTTCAACTTCAGTTTGATCAAATCAATAAAACAAAGGAAGCCTTGGATATGCTTGTCACCGATATTCTCCTCCAAACATTGCCCATCAATATCAGCTGTTAGGAAATCTGCAATGTATAAGGAGACACTTAATCCATTAATGATTTTTTATCTAGGATCAATTAGTATTATTTGAGCCACAATGGGAAGCAGATTTTGATACTCAAAATTTTGTTGAAAGTTGCGATCATATGCTTGTTTTGCAATGTCTGATGGCACTTCACAATGAGTTTAAATTTGTGTAAGCTTCACTTATCCAAAGAGATCCTTTACCTCGTCTTGAGGAAGTTGTCTCGGAATTGTTGCTTGAGAAGACTTGACTTACTACTTTGAAGGCGCATCGCAGTACCTTGTCCGTCTCGGAGTTGTTCAGGATGAGAGACTTAGATTTGAAGAGTGCATATAATGTCTAAAAATATTTATGGGCTTAGATATGTTTACGGTCTGCTCAATCATTTTATTGTGAAGTTCAGGACAAGAACGATGAAGAATAGTACCGTTTTGAGATAGGATTCTAAGAAACTCTTTTTATGGTTAATACTACGAAAAACTCTAAACTGATACGCATGTGACAAATTTACCCCGAACCAATTTTTTTATCATAAAAAATCTCAAATTGGTACACATGTGACGAATTAACCACAAATTAATTTTTGAACCACCAAAACTTCCGAATTGATATACTTGTGACAAATTTACCCTCTGTTAACTTTGATCCATACCACAAAAAGTCATAAATTGATAAATCTGTGACAAACAAGATGGGTAAAACCCCAAACTAGAACATCCTTGAACTACCATGTGTCATCAAACTCAGCAATTTAATGACAAAATTTAACAGAAACTAACGAAAGGTAAATTTATCACACATGTACCGGTTTAGGATTTTTTGTGGTTAAAAAATTAGTTTTGGGTAAATTTGTCACATGTGTACCAGTTTAGGGTTTTTGTGGTATTAATCTCTCTTTTTATTATATTTCATGACATTATCAGTACGAAATATCTTGATATCTTGAGAATATTGTATTTTTATCATGCCAATAAAATCTCGGTGGATATCAGTAAGTTCATTTAGATTTTTTTCCATAAGATGAAACCATATACAAATAGCTCTTCTTATCTCTCCGAAACTTCTTCGATCGAATGTACTGAACAAATAGATTTTTGTTTGCGAGTAATAAAATGGAGTTCTTCCACCAATATTTCGTCCTATTGCGAATACGTTCAAATAAAAAAGCCAATCATGACCCACAATGTCCATGATTCCACAATCTGTTTTTTTTTTTGGTTAATATCTTCGAGAGAGAGAGAGAGCAATTCAAACCGAAGTAAGTTGCAAAAAAAAAAAAAATCTCACTCTCCCCTTATTGCTCCCTTCGCAATTGCAAATTCGTATGCTAGTGGGAACGATGAAGTAGGACCTTTTTTTCAAAGTCATCCTCATACTATTGCATATTTGGAGTGCTGTCATCATTCGACGACGTCTTTAGAATTTCCTTTTATTCGATTGCAACTCTAAAATTTCTAAAATCCATTCAATGCAATCCTCCATCCGCGTCGACACACACGATGGCTTTAGCTGACATGGTAGGTCATGCCGTCGAATTCTCATTAAGTATACATGTAGTCTTCGAGTGTCTTTTTTAGACGGGACAACATCGGCGAACACAAAATCAAAGATGAAGATGCTTTCATGTCTCTCCCTCTCTCGTTTCTATTTCCCTTATTTTCGATCAAATTTTTCTGTTTTTGAATATTTGAGTAAAATTAAATTACTATATGTCCTCCATGTTAAGGTGCTATTTAACAACAGCTTAACGGTCTCATCAGTGTATGCGTTAATATTTTTAGCAAAGGGTATGTTTCAGAGTCATTACTATATATATATATAACCTTCAATTTTCATAGTAAATATAACGATTTTGGAGTTCTCTCAACATGAAAAAGAAAGTAATTTACTCTTCCGGGTTCATTTGTTGGAGGCGCACTCTTTCTCTCACAAAAGGTTGAGTGTTGAATCCCCCGGGCGCCGTAGGTGACTTAACCGGTGGTATGTGTGTGGTGGCACGTGTCGCCCTTGGGGTTTATTCCCCGGTTGCGCAGGGGTTCCCTGGGTTAAAAAAAAAAAAAAAAAAAAGTAACTCTTCCTTTTTAGGTTTGAGTATGGCATTGGTTTCTAGCAACAATTTGATCATGCGCACATCATCAAATTGAAACTATAGAGAGAGACACACATTGGATGTTACCTCGTCAACAAGTATATACGACGTTTCAAATTAAATTCATATCACTCGGTGTAGTATATTTGCAATAAATTATGTGCTTCTGAAGGGATGTATCGAGAACTGAAATAGAAGCGATCACGAAAAACAGAGAAAAAGCGATGCACGAATTTACCCAGGTTCACCCTCGAATAGGGCTACGTCCTGCAAAGAGATTTCACTATGATTTCGGTTTACAGCCTCTCAACTCGTTACAATGATCAGAAAAACGAGCAAAATATATATATGCCCCAAACGGGCCCAAAACCTAAATCTACATGAAATCTCTTAATTTGCACCATGAAGGGAGCCCCGGGGGCGCCCAAACCCGTTGCCGTCATTGACCGGGCCCAGATCGTTGGCCCCACCCCTGTGAGTCGACCCCCGCCACCCGTCCGGGGAAGAAATCGGGCAGGCTGGGCATTCGCGCATGGGTCACATGTCATTAGACAACACCCGGTTCCCTAAGCTCACGTGGCGTGCCGGTAAGAAACAAGGGTTCGCCAACTCCAACATTCTCCCACTTGGTGGATCATGCGAGGGCCTTTCCAATATCATTCTTCTTCAATCCAATCAAGTAGAGCACCATTCAAACTTCGCACTGTGGACGGCTTTAGTAAGGAAGTCTAGTAACTATTTTTCCACCGTGTCGACCTTTACAAGCCGAACCTCTTTCTTCTCTACCTTTTCTCGGATGAAATGATATTGTATATCAATGTGCTTTGTGCGTGAGTGAAATGCAGGATTCTTAGCTAAATAAATAGCCTCTTGATTATCACATCTCACCTTTATGGCACCTTGCTCAAAACCGAGCTCCAAGCACAAACGCCCGTAACCATACGGCCTCTTTTCCAGCATGAGTAAGAGCCATATACTCAGCCTCCGAGAAGAAAGCGCTACCACGCTTTGCCTCCCGCTAATCCAACTTAATGCAGCACCAAACAATGTGAAAACATATCCGCTAGTGGACCGTCTACTATCAATATCTCCACCCCAATCAGCATCTACATGGCCTACGATATCAAGCATGTTTTCCGTTTCTGTACCTTCAAAACATAAAGAAAAATTCAAAGTTCCACGAAGATACGAAAACTCTTTTGATCGCATTCCGGTGTTCTTTACAGGTTAGACATATATCGACTCAAGACTCCCCTTTGCTTGGGCTATATCCGGACGCGTGCACACCATGGCATACATCAAGCTACCCTTGCACTTTCGCGTATGGAACTCGGGACATCTCTTGGCTTCTTCATCCGTTTTTTGGACATTGTTCCATGAGATAGCTTGGTCCCTAAAGGTATAGGGGTACCAACAGGCTTGCGATCTATCATGTTGAATTTCTTCAATATTTCTTTTATATAATTCTCCTGCCCCTAGCCAAAAAACTTCCGTTTCTCACGGTCCCTCCTAATCTGCATGCCCAAAATAAAATTTGCAGGCCCCAAGTCTTTCATTTGAACTTTTTGGTCAACAAACTCTTCACGGAATTCACCATCTTCACATTATTCGATCAACAACATGTCATCGACATATAGCGTGAGAATGACAAACTGATCGCCCGTTCTTTTCACATAAACGCAATGGTCAGAATTTGAACGCACAAAATTAAGCTGGAGCATGTACGTGTCAAATTTCTGGTACCACATCCTCGGTGACTGCTTCAGCCCATATAAAGACTTTTTCAATTTGCACACCAAATTCTCTTTTCCTCTTACTTCAAAGCCTTCTGGTTGCCTCATATATATTTCCTCCTCCAAGTCCCCATGAAGGAATGCCGTCTTTACATCCATCTGTTCTACCTCAAGATCATATGCAGCTGCTATAGACAGAACAAACCGTATCGAGGTCAACTTCGCCACGGGAGAGAAAATCTCGTCATAATCAACTCCCTCAATCTGAGAGTACCCCTTGGCTACAAGCCTAGCCTTGTACTTCTCTACAGTTCCATCCGGTTTCAGCTTTCGCTTGAATACCCATTTACACCCAATTGCCTTTCTATCCTTAGGCAATTTACACAAGCTCCATGTCTCATTTTGATTTCAAGCGACTGCATCTCATCTATCATTGCAAGCTCCCACCGATTCGCGTCATCCAAGGATCTTGCATCTTTTACAGAACTAGGATCATCTCCTGTAATGCTCAAAGCGTGAAACGTACTCAAAGCACTAAGTGAGTATCGAAGTGGTACCTTTCTTTCCCGTGTCGATCTCCTTAGAGCCGGCATGCTATCTATATCCGAGTCTTCATTTGAATTTGCATCCTCGACTTCATTAACCGAGTCCCCTTGCTCCGATTCAGAATCAGACTCTACTAGCGTGCCTTGTGGAATCATCTCCACAGTTTTCAGTTTTAGGACTTTCTTCAAGCACTACCACTTTCTTGGGCTCATCACCTTTTACGTGCGCCAACCTTGAGGCTATGATTCACAAAAGACAACATCCTACTTTGTATACAATGGTCTTTGATTCTGGATTCCACAACTTATAGCCTTTGACCCCTTCCTTGTATCCGACAAATATGTTCTTCTCAGACTTGTTGTCAAGCTTACCCCGCTTCTCCTTGGGTACATGAACATATGCGTCACACCCAACACCCGAACATGCGATAGATTCGGCTTCTTCCCAAACACTGCCTCATATGGTGTACGATCCTTCAATGATGAGGTCGGTGACCGGTTCTTCAAATAATCGGCTGTGGCTACGACTTCGCCCAAAATTTTGTCCCCAAAAAATTTAACTCAGCATGCATCTTGCCTTTTCTATGAGTGACCGATTTAATCTTTCGGCTACTCCATTCTATTGAGGCGTGTATATGGAGTCGTCTTATGTCTTGCAATGCCATTATCCACACAAAATTGCTCGAACTTATCCGAACAGAATTCACCTCCGTTATCTCATCGAATGACCTTGATTTTCCTGCCCAATTGGTTTTCAACCAAAACCTTAAATTCTCAAAATTTCTCGAATACATCTGATTTACTTTTAATAAAATAAATCCAACTATATCTCGAAAAATCATCTATGAACGATACATAGTACCTGGATCCTCCAATAGATGGAGTCAGAGTAGGTCCAAAGACATCGCTGTGAATTAACTCGAGAACCTCAGTTGCTCTTGTACCAATGTATTGGAAGCTAACTCGGTTCTATTTTCCATAGAGACAGTGTTCACACAACCCGAAACCCATAGAGTATTTTGGAATTCCTTCTACCATCTGACTTGAAGCTAAGGTAGATAGTCCCTTTTCACCGATATGCCCTAACCTCTGATGCCACAACATGGACGTATCATGTCCATCTTCCTTGGCCTCTTAAAAACAAACCCGCTACCAACATCCTTTGTTTCCCGAGCAGCTTGTATAATGTCCCGTAGAACGGACTCCTCGTGCAATCACAATAGAACCTCGAGTCATCTTGCACGAATCCTTATCACGCCTAAAAATAACCCCGAATCGACCATCGTACCGATTGATAATAAATTTCTACTCATCAAGGGTATGTGCATCATGTCCGGAATAGTCTTCACCGTGCCATTACTCATCCTCGACTTACCCGCCACCATGCCCGACAATTTGAACTGCAGTATCATCTCCGAGCATGACATCCCCACCATTATATTGCTCATATTCACAAAACCAATGTCTATGAGGTGTCATGTGGTATGAAGCACCGGTATCGATCAACCATATATCCTTGTCTGACCGCGCCATACACGCAGTGACCAAATACATATCTCCCGCATCGACCTCCTTTTTACTCGAGGATGATTCAGCTTCTTTTTAAGAACTGGTTTGTTTTTCTGATCCCGCTTCATGGCCCCACTCTTGACATCTCCAACACTTTGTACCCTCCTCTCTCTACTCTTGATCGCCCCTAGATTTGGATCTGGACCCTCTCGATTTAGAGACTTCACGGCCTTCCCCTAGCCGCCAATGCCTCTTTACCGGAATTTCCCGATCCTTTCTTCGTGTTTCCTCCGATAACAAGGCAGAACACACACTTTCATATGATAATTCCTTATCCCCACCACCAATCACCACAATCAGATTATCCCATGAATCCCAAAAAGTGAATGTAGTAGTGTTATTGCCTTATCATCATCTTGGAACTTAACACCGATTGATACGAGTTGACTAATCAATGTGTTAAAGTTATACAGATGTGCAGAAAATGAGTCGCCCTCATGCATCCGAAGATTATACAGCTTTTTCCTCAAGAACAGCTTATTAACCAACGACTTACTTTGATACAGCGACTCTAATTTCTGCCACAAATCTCTGGCTGTAGGTTCGCTCATCACATTCGTTAGAATTGAGTCCGCGAGACAAAGCCGAATCAACCCCTTTGCTTTCCGATCAATCCGATTCCAGTCTTCAATCTCCTTCGGATCTGCCGGTTTGGAAGTTGAATCCCCATCCTTCACCGCTTCCTTGCCTATCACGACACCAGGTTGCGCAGCAACAGGCCTTTCCGTTTCGATTGCCGACCAGAGATCTCGATCACAGAGAAGATCCTCCATCTTCATCTTCCACAGATCAAATCGCTGTCCCATCGAATTTTTCTATCTCAATTCGTGATCCTCCTGACATCTCGAATAAACCCTAATTTCTTGAACAACTCCGGCTCTGATACCAATTGAAGGGATGTATCGAGAACCGAAATAGAACGATCACGAAAAACAGAGAAAATAGACGATGCACGAATTTACCTAGGTTCACCCTCGAATAGGGCTACGTCCTGCAAAGAGATTTCACTATAATTTCGGTTTACAGCCACTCAACTCGTTACAATGATCAAAAAATGAGCAAAATATATATATGCCCCAAACGGGCCCAAAACCTAAACCTACATGAAATCTCTTAATTTCGCACCATACGGGCCAGCCCAAATAAAAACCCCCGTGGCCGAGGGGCATCCGCCCCGCAGGCAGAGGGGCACCCGTCGGGGCACCGCCTCGAACCCCGCCTCACGACCGGGCAATGGAAGAGCCCCAGATGGGGGCGCCGCCCCGAACCCCCAGATTCCCGAGAGACGATGGGTCACATGTCATTGGACAACACTTCGGTTTCCCTAAGCTCACGGGGGCGTCTCCGGTGTGAGAAACAAGGGTCTCCAAGTATTCGCCAACTCCAACACTTCCTCCCCGACTGCGATCTAAAAAGGTTATGTCAGGTTATATGTGAACTTTATGACGTCACACTTCCTAAAGTGTATCTTTACAAAAAAAAATTTGCCAACTTGGGGATACTTGATAGGTGTTTTATCTTATTTGAAGGGAAAAAGGAAATTACAAAAAGGGAGAAATCGAGCTGAGAGAGAGAGAGAGATCGCCGTCGAATTTGTCCGCAATCTTTGTTCATGCCCGTTTTTGCTCACACGCATCATGCGCAAGCGAGCATTTGCGGTGCCTCTTAATGGATATAATCATTCGTCAACACGATCTCGTAATATGAGAATCCCACAGGTTTTCTACATGATCTCGTTATATGTTATATTAAATGCGCCTAATCTAATAATAAATCCCGATTTTATTGTGGCCAACGAGGGCCGACAACCACTGGGCGAGGGTCGCAACCCTCACCCTTTGCCGGCAATGGCCGGCGAGAGTCAATGAAAATAACTATTCAGAATTTTTTTTTGGAATTACAAAATATAATTGTCATTGTTAGCATTTGCCTTTTCGGACGTACCACGTAGGACGGTTGGCGTTCACATTAGTAATTTCTCGCCAAAGATGATGTGTAAAATGAGAATAACTATTCTACGTCTAGTGTTTCTTAGTAAGAGTTTGTCGCCTCTCTCGCAATTTATGTTATGCATTCCCTAATTGGTGAAATTATACGAAGCTCTCAATCTCCATGATGCTCCTTTTACTACGGTTATTATTTTTTCGTAAATGGAATTTAGCCTTTATTTGCACCAAAAAAAAAAATTTGGCCTATAACTTACCTGTTAGCTGCTGAAAGTACCAGTCAGACAACATAAAGCCATATGAGGACAAGACTGCAATAAACCAATCCCTGGAATACGAAATTAGACCACAAAGATAATATTACATAGAAAAGCATCAGCATCAGGAGATTTTAGACAAAAGAGAACCTCATTGATATGCTTCTAGACATGATCGAAGAAAGAGTTGGAAGCCATCTTGTTTATTTTCTTTGTTAGATCTCTGCCTTTAGGCTGGTTCAACCATCTAAGCTCGTCACATGCAGACATTGCATTTCTTTCAGCAAATTGAACTATACCCTTCTGAAAATACACATTCAACAAATATATAACAATGCGACTCCTCGTAACCTTTGACAAAAGTTAAAGATCTTAAAATGAGGTCTTAGATTATCTACCTAAACATCCATCTTTGAATAAGCAAGGGCAATGATCTGATGTTTTGTGGAGGCAAAACTTGCAGAATCTACGGTTGAGTTAAGAAAAAAGCTGTTTTATCGTAGCTCTATCGAGTTCTTTAACTGTAAAATGTTCTGTCCTCTTGTTTGATCATGCAAAGTTGCTAGCAAAAACAGATAAGCTATGATAAAGTGCAATCATTAGCTAGATAGTCCATATCAGCACCAATAGATGATTGATTCAGCAGCAGTCATCGTTGCAATTCCCTCACTTACCGAATTTGAAGCGTATATCATGGTGATAAAGGATGAACTATGACAGGTAGACACCGGACAATATATAAACTGCTGAGAGGAAGCCGTCATTTTTTTTTATTACAATTGAAGAATCAAATATCCGACCAAAAAAAAAAAAAGACTCAAATAATACCCAATTTCCACTGAGAGGATGGTCTCGTTTATTGTGAATGACATTCCAATCTGAAGCAATAGAGTCCCTTAATCTTCTTCATTGGCTCATTCGGTTCGTGTCTCCACTAGGCGTAAGAGATAGATGATGTAGATCATCAACACAAAACTAGCTGAGTAGACATCTGTTTTGGGTCTAGAATGAAAGCAAGAGTACGCTTGTCTTATAGTATACTAATTGTTTCTCCGTAATTTAATCCTAAGGAAACAAACACCGAAAATGGATCTTGGCTTTTAATTGAAGGACGGATTCTGTGGTGATTTGACAGGAAATATCCAAGCGATCATAAAAATCAATGTGGAATTGTACAAACCTAAACCAAACCGGAGTTTGACTCGACGGAAAAGTTTAGGAAGTACTATCGAAACAAACTTGACGGAATTTGACTCGACAACGAAGTTTGAAAGAGTGGCGGTACTATGTCGGGATTTGAAAAACCGTGACGAACCACCAAGGATGAAGATTCATGTCGGAGGACGACTCAGCGACGTGAATCGAGCATTAGAACTACTCCTAAAGAATTAAAGCTTGTAAATTGCAGGAAAATAATGGGCGTGGCCAAATGTGACATTCAATTTCGCCTATTTTTGGGATTTATAAAGCGTGTAATTCGTCAATGTGCTTATAGTAAAATCTCGCCGGGAACTAATCACTCTCGGTTATTTTATTTTTAAATTAGATATTTCACTAGAATTGCATTGATCGAATTTGATCGTTATTTAAAGCCTACATTTTGGTGTCGAATTTTTCGGAGTTCGGGACTAATTTAATTGGACGGTGTCGATATTATTGTGGCCAACCTCGAGATTGCCCGGAATATGCGAAAAGTGAAATTTTGACCGGATGCGGATTTGGACTAGTAGACCTCCCTCGTAGTGTGTCTTAGTTATTATCTTTTGGCGTTTTTCCTAATTTATAATTAGGGTTTTCGTGGGCCGTTGGATCGTTTTCCGATTTAAACGAGGATCGTCGGATCGCACTCAAGTGCGTTTGACTTCCTCTCCTCTCTCTCTCCCCCCCCACGCCGCCGACTTCCTCTCTTCCTTCACGCCCGCTTACTCCCCCACGCCGCTTTTGTTTACGCCCTGTCATTTTTCGCTAACTCTTGACCTTTGCTGCTGCTGTCTTGCTCCTCCACGTCCCTACTGCTGACTTGCTCTTGCTGAACCCATGCTTCTTCTGCTGACCGTTGACTCCTCCTCCACGCCCAGGTGACACCCCACATGCAGCTGACTTCTCTTTCTTTCCCCCCACGTCCCCTTGCTACTCACCAACTCCTCCTTCTCTCCCCCCTTTTCCTTTTTCCTTTCTTTCTTCTTGGTCTTCTTCACTTCTATTTCTCACACATTGCTTTGCTTTGTTTCTTCTTCATTTTGCTTCGTTACTTCTTGCTTTTCTTGCTGCTGCTCACCAGACCAACCAGCCCCTTGTTTAGCTACCCTCAGCCACTATCACCGACCACCTAAGCTGCCATTTGCTTTCTTTGGAGTAGCCGTTCTTGCCGTGCCAAGGCTCTTGTTTGCTCCCCTTGCTGGGGTTTTCTTGCTTAGGCTAAGAGTAAGTGACTTCCCTAATCCTTGGTTAGGCTAGTGGGTTACTAATGGACATGTTTAGGGGTGGATTAGGGCTGTGGATAGTTGGTTTAGTGGCTGGTTGTGCTTGGTTTGCTTGGTGGTGCTTGTTGGTTGATTTCCGGTAGGGTTGCTGCTGCGTCGCTGGATTTTGTTATCTTTACTGTGACTTGTGTGGGCCGAATTTGAGGAAGTGTTCTTCATGAAAGTTGTTCATAATATCTTGAAGTATGACATAATTTAATTTGAGAATTTTTGGATGTCATTTAATGCCATTCGTAAGCCCATTTTTGGACCGAATTCAGTCTGCCGGATTTACTGTTCATCCGACCTTCGGGTCTGTTCGAATTTTTATAAATTTTTCCAGACCTCATTTCAACAAAATTCTTTCATGAAAATTTTTAATACATCCGTCTCTATAACATATAAAAATTTCAAGACTTTCCAAAATGATTTGGGTACTGGATGAGATGCATTTTGATGGTTAGGTGGTCTGACTGGGCAGGTTGATTTTTTTGTCTGACTTCAAGCGATAAAACGAGGTGTTTACGGTTGGAACTGGGTTTCGAGTTCTTCACGGAAAATGTTTATCAAGATGTTTTGTACAACATATCCAAATTTCATAATTTTTGGAGTTGAGTTACTATTTATTTCAAATGGATTTCGGTCATTGCGCAACTACCCAGTTCGGACCCGATTTTTTGTGTATTCTCGGTCTCTCTCTCTCGGACTGATTAGTGGTTGTCCATTGAGGTTTTAATTGGGCCTTGTGCAACTAATATACGATTTGTTCATGAATTGCCATGAGTGATTGGTTGGGCCATGTGATGGCTGATTTGAATTGATTGATTTGATTGGGCATGTTGATTCATGAAATTGAATATCGTGGTGCAAGTTGAGCATGTTGCATCGTGATTTGAGTAAGTGGTATTGTGCAAGTAAATGCCCAAACGTGAACGGTATAGCCATGAGTGTGCATCTCAAGCATCGCACGGCATGTGCATATACGAGTGTACCCGAATGACATGTGCATTGTGATCACCTAAAATGCCCCGATGCATCTTACGCGGGGTTCAAATAAAAATTGGTGACCGTGGAATGTGTGATCACAATAAGCCCCGCGCGTTTTACGCGGGTAGTGAACCCGCCCCGAGGCGTGTTACGCGGGACGATGCTCGGGTTTACCGGAAGATGACCAACTTGATGCGCTTTTACGCGAGTAATGTGTCATGAGCCTGATGCGTTTTTACGCTGGCTAGAGATCGATCTCGGTGATAGACCCGGCGCGCTTTTACGCTGGTCGGACCTACGCGTTTAACGCTGGTCGGAGGAGAAATTGATAAATGGCAAGAGTGTTAGCATGCAAGTGTGCGACGATGCATCGATGAGGCATGAGCATGAGTGCGAGCACGAGCATAAGCATGACATTGGCAAATGTACGAAGAGTGCATTTTTTTTAGTGTAAGCATGTGCATGGCATATGTTCGTGGCCAATTGATATGGGTGTATGTACCATTGTTGGGCTCAGTGCCATTCTTGTTATGTGCCTAACCTACAGGATCACTATATGCTTGATTTGGGCCCGAGGGCCTAAGTTGTGTGGTTGCTCTATTATGTGTTTGGGTAAGACTTGTCTGGGTACGCATTGGCCTAGGTGGGGTTTAGGGTGTTGCTTATTGAGACTCGTTCTCATGGTTATTATATAACCATTTCAGACTCCCAACTCCGACCATGAATGGTCCGTTACAGCGTTTTGGGATCCCGAGGAAGAGCCGATGGAGCAAGATCCCGAAGAGGAGCCCATGGAGTTGGTGGACCCTTTTTGTATAGCTAGGCTAACCTACCCGACCACTTACCCCTTTTGATGATGGTGGTTTTAACCCTAGTGGCTTTTTGTATGTAAGGTTGAATTTTGTGAGTACGTGCTGTTGAATGAAGTATGTGGTTCATTTGTTCAAGTGTTCTACTACTCTTGGTATTTAATTTTGTCTGGGTGCTTTTAATCGTTTCGCTTGCGCTTTATGTTTTGATGTTCGCATGGGTCGGCGACAAGTCCGGACGTCGATTCGAATACGACCATCGAGGGATGATCGCGTGCTCATAGGGTGCGGGCGTGACACCAAATGTAAAGATACGAGTGCAGGAAATGTAAAGATAAAAGAAAGATAAACTGATAAAGAACGTGAGTTCTGTTGTTGATTGGGGCCTCCATTCCAATGTACAAACTTGAGATATTTATAATCTCGCATACAAGCGTTTACAACTTTTAAATTTTAAATAAAAAGTAACTTCCTAACGGTGGTTATTATCTTCCTATTTTCTAGGTACTCTCCACGTTCAAATAACCACCGTTATCCATAAGCAGTTTTGTTATTGCTTATTCACTATCGGTAAGTTGCAAACTATTGGTATGTTACCGACGCCAAAGCTCCCAATGCCTATTTCCACGATTTTTTTTTTCACTTTTTGGTGTAAACACTAATAAGTAGTATTAATGTAAGAAAACCATTTACATCAATATTCACACAGACAAAGGAAAATTAGATAACAATATCTATGCTTTTTTTCATCATAGGATTGTGGAATGATGAAAGTACAAGCCAACAAGCTAATTATCACTTTATTTCTGCTCCCAACTGCTTCTTAATTGAACTTAACCGAAATTGGACTCCTAACAGAGTATTTCTTGGAATCTCACCTCAAATATCCCTGGGCACGGCTGAGTGTGATTGAATATGTTGCTTTCTGGTTCAATCTTGAGAAGTTGAGTTTGTCAGGCTTCACGGTGACATACACGCCCTGTGGGGAAATGATCGTGACAACATAAGGCGAATAGTCTATTCCAACATTAGTCACAATCCTGGTAAATGTCTGTGACGGTCTGAGGGTGACCGAAAATGAGGGGTAGTTCAGCTCTCCCTCAGGAATGCTAGATACTCCCGAGCATTTCACTAGTTTGTGAGCAATTGCAGCCACCTGCTTGTCGGTGTATCCCAGACCACAGATATAAGGAATGTAATCGTCAGGCTGAATGTCGGAAATGAATCTAGGGTCAATGGCCTTTATAGGATCGACATGGCCTGCTCCGATGGCAAAGACATCCGCGGCTTGAAGCCTTTTGTCCAGGATCGGGTTTTGATTGATGTTCAGCTGCTTAGCTGAAGTCATGATAGCCGATTTGATCGCTGCTGCAGACCAGTCCAGATGAACACCCTTTATCAAAGCCGTGATGCCGCTGAGGTGAGGGCAAGACATGGAAGTGCCAAAAAGGATGTCGAAGTAATACTTCGCTTTTGTGTCAGTTCTGATGGGAAATGGCCATGCTGCTAATATGTTCACACCAAGACCGATAATGTCTGGCTTCAGAATTCCTGGGGTAACCAAGCTCGGCCTCTTGAAGAGAAAGAAGTAACCAAAGGGGTGGTCGGGTTTCCAAACACTGAATGCAGGGTGGTCTGGCGTTACCCTCGTATCGATAACGCAAATGATAATTCCCTTTCCCATAGTTGAACCATTGAAAGATCCCTGATGCAGTGGTAAGCCCAAGAACTGGGGGCTCTGCGTTGTCTGGAGGCTGTATATTTGCTCTGGGTGAGCCGCCACAAATCCAGGCTTATCCTGCTTTGTGGCGATTTCATCAGGAGTCAGCCTTGCTGCAATGCCGGTCATCACATTTCGTTAAGAGTAAAGAACGTGCCTCCGGTTCTCTAAGTTGGTAGAATTTGTGGGCAAAAAACGAGTAATACCAGGATTCGAGATCCTCCAATTCAGAAAGGTGCTGGCTATCAGGGGGAGTCACGTGGACAATGTAGGTTTGCAAGTCACTGCTCTGTGATTGAGCCGGAGATGACTGGCCATTGGCAAGAGAGAAGTTGACACTGCAAAACAAAACATTTAGGCAGAGGAGATGAATGAAAGCCATAGGTGGTCTTAGTCTAGAATGCAGATACAAGCATTGGAAAATGGTGTGGTTTGTGTTCAGCGACTAATCAGAGCGTCTATTTATACAGAAGCTGGAATGAAGATATGGCCAGCTTGTGCATATCCGGTCAACTAAGTTCTACAACATCTCGGTTGGGCCCCTAGAATAATTTGTTGGAAGTGGCTTCTGTGTCTAATTCTCGGAGTTGCTTTGAGAGCATTATCACTTGACCATCTAAACAAAGGAGCTTCAGTATTTTCCTACTCTTGATTTTTTGCATATGGTGGAGGTTGTTGCGTCGATGAGTGTATGGAGAGCAGGACCATCATGTTACTTGTAGCTTTTGAACTTGTTCCTCGTAGGTATTTCGCCATCAGATATGCCTTGTAAATCAGGATTTTAAAACAGAATGGCCTGAAAAAGCGGCAAAGATTGATCAAAGTGAAGTTTATCACTTCTCCCCCATTGTTAACTAAGCCTTGTACTAGTTACAGCACTCATTTGACATTTCTCCAATGAGACCGCAAAAAATGTTTTCGATACGAGTTTGTAAAATCTGAAGATGGTTTAGAAAATTACCAATAAATTACCCCTAATCTAATGGATGAAGGAATGTCAGCTCGATGCCGTCATTTGCCTCATGAGGTTGGAGCAATGAATTTTATGTCTCGATGCAGTTAGGTTTCTCAAATATGATCGTCGTGTGCCAATTCACTTTAATCTAGTAACAGGCGGTTTCGAAGAAGTACGTGCTCAGTACCATAAGCAGAATAATTTGTTGTTACCAATCGGTATCAAGTGCAAGTGCAATTATGAGTCAGGAAGACATCAGTTGATGTTTTAAATGCTGAAGCCTAGTCATGTGAATATCGTGGTCTCGTTTGGGGAAGGAAAATGACAAACTCAACCAAAATGGACATTTCCCAAAAATCAATGCTTTGTCAACAAGAAGACTTGGAAACGAATGGCAAGAACCGTAACAATTGGACATCTCGATACATCGAATCAACATCGCTTCGAAGTGCTCAGTAAGAATTCCAAACCTTGATTTCTTAGTGAAGCTGTAATTTGGGATTGCAGTGCATATCGATGTAGCATGTGAGGGGGAAAGTCCTCGACTGTCTTAAAAGCAATAAACACAGGCAACAGACTAGTGGGTACACATATATAAAGCATAAGTAACAAAAAGGTTGTTGGACGAACTTCAGTCCGAAGGTTTGACATCAATGTTGCTAACCTTCCTTACATAAAATGAAACAGACTATTTAGAGTGAAGGAATGAAGGATTGTTGTACTCAGGATATATTTGCAGCAGACTGCAGTATTTTGAGATTATTCTTTGACGTTCTTCTCTATGAATCAACATGTTTATTCATCTTTTGTTGTATTATGCATTTGTTATCTTACTCAAAGATCGCAATCCTCCCTTCACGATAAAAGTAGCCATTACATTTATTGACCTTGTTGATAACACAAGCTCTGTTTCCTTGCAAATGTTAGATACTAGTGGTTATCTCTTGAAAATTAACTTCAGCTTGTTTCTCTCCAACAGTACACGATTCAGATAACCAACGTAAACAGGAAAGAATGATAAATAACCGAAAAGGTAAGGATGCTGGCCAAGAGGTGATGCTCATTCAAAAATTTGAATTCGCCTGTAGCCACTCTTGGCGATGGCCGGCCACCGGTGAGGGCCACACTCACCCAGATATAGGCGAGGGTGTCAAGGTCTGACGATGGTTGCCCTCGCTAGATTTGCGAGTGTTGCGACTCTCGCCGGCCCAGCCACACGCAAAAGGGAAAATAAGGTTCAGGACTTTCTAGACAATTTTCCTCCCAAACAAACGTTGGAAAAATGATTTGAACAGTTGGAACTTTTGGAACAATCAAATAAGCATTGGTAACTGGACTCAAACAGAAGTCGGTAATTTTGTACAAGAGTAGGTAGTTTTATATGTTAGTAAGTTACATAGATAACTCTTTGCAGATTATTGAAACAGTTGGCAATTTGGAAACAGTTAAATATATGTTGATAACAAACTTAAATCTATGACAATCTGGTGTCGAGAAGAAACGAAGTAAGAATTTTTTCATGTGCCAACACAAGCATGAAAATTGCTCCTAGAAAAGACAGTTCATCAGAATTTCAAACCATAATGAGAGTGAATGGAGAGAACACTAGTCCCTCTTCTTAAAATGCAGTGTAGCCTCAACCGTAACATCATTTTATCAAGAGCAGTTGCAACAGTATCCAAATTCCTACTGAAACTGATGCCTTTAAATTATCATGGTCAACATCAGACTGTTTGGCATGGGTATACTTTGCTACTATTGCTGCTAAGGAGATGAGAATAAATAAAAAGAAAAACATTGGCATAAAGAAACTGAAGCTCAACAACTAGAAAACTTCAATAGAGGAATGAACAGTACAGAAAATTAAAACGAGTGTACTCTCGGCCAAAATATGATTACATGGACTCTGGTCGCCGTTCAGAAGTCTGATCACCTTACACAAATCAGTGGAGCAACTATTATCAAAAACAAAATTGTTGCGGCCACTGCAATGGATACTTGAACGGATATGAGTTCTGTACAATTACATCAACAGGCAACATAGCCATTAGAAGACTACCATATTTCCTGCGTGCAGAGTTGAGGAGCCAAAATTCCGATGCTTGCCATCAGCCACGTTACTCAAGCGAAATCCTCGATTCGGAAGCTGGTTTATAAGAAGAGTTTCCAGTTGGCAAGCCATGCTCTTCCCCGGAACTACGAAATAAATGAAAGATGCATTTTGCATTCCTTCCTTCGAACGATGTGCACGTATCCTGCCCTCAAGATTATCCGTCTAGGCAAAAAGCACACGTCATTGAGCTAAGATTGACAAAATTGTCATAGAGAAAACTCTCAAGTACCAATGAGAGACTATAATCGTGAACCATTGTGGTTCATAAGACCAACGATATTACATGCCCATCCCCATTATACTCTTGCTGAAAAACCAATATATTTTTGCAGTAATCATAGCCTACCATGCAAATGAGGTATACTCTATATCAAATGGAAAGAAAATATCATTATTCATCAGAAAGAAAAAATTCTTAGATAGAAAGGTGAATAGACTCCTCGGTGCACTCAGTATGTTGACTTTTTATGTGAAATTCCAAAAAACAAAAAAGTTCCATACAACACGGTAATAAGCATAATCAAATTCGGAGTCCTTCCACACAAAAATAGATTCTGATTAGAGGTGGAAATGGAGAAATGAAGAAGGCAGAAGAAAGGTAAACGCCAGCTAAAAACTTGGAATGTGAGAAGATAATGGTAAGAGGTTTGGTAATTTTACTATTATGCCCTTTTTGGTTGCTGAAGGCAGTATCATATATGGACATATTCGGAACATTCCTACAAGTACCTCTCCGACATATATTAGATTAATCCAACTTTTTAGTTATATATTAGATTAGTGCTAGAAGTAAAGTACCTCTCCGACATATATTCTGCTGTCAGGGCTAAACATGACATAGACAACAGAAGCACCTATTGCGGATGGAGGCGGTTGTTCCCTAGCAGCCACGGACACACAGTGTAGTTCAGGAACTTCCAGTGGGTCCTTCAGCTTTCGGAGCTCCATCAACTTCTTTTGAAAGATCGTTATAACCGCATTCTTGACATCTTGCTGCCAGGCTTCCATTTGATTTGTCGATTCAATCTCATGATGGAGGGTGTCTGCTCCAATGTGACTTAACTGAGGATGGGCCTTATCAGAACCTTTTACAACTTGTGCAGACAAATTATTTCCTTTCAAGCCATACATCCCACAAAATGCTTCTTTCTTATGTTGAACATAGAGATCTTCTGCTCTTTGTATTATTGTTTCGGGAATTCCTTCTTTCTTGGCCGTCTCAAATGCAAGGCTTTCATGACAAATTCCATCTATCAATTTCCAAGTTGGCTTTGTCTGCCCATCAACATAGGTTGTACCCATGGCTTTGTGCACAGTGTTCTTCATATTCAAAGGCAAACCAAAAATTCCATGCAAATGAGTGGATATAATACCCAGACAACCAATTCTATCAAGAGTTTCAACAATACTGCCAGCAATACAAGTCCCTTTCGCTGTTTCTGTTCCTCGGCAGATTTCATCCACAAGCACAAGGCTTCTTGAAGTTGCTCTGGTAATAATAGATCTAATCTCGGACATCTCCACCTAAGACAATCGAAATACGAATGGACTTATCAATGAGCTCATGACATGCACATTGGTGCCAATACATCAAGATCCAAGTGCACAAAAGCTATTTGTCAGGATCATCAAACAAGCACATGGTAGTCCCCAACCTAACAATAGATCACTATTTTTAGATTTTATCATTTTTGTTTTGGCCAGACAAGAGGCACTTCTCTATTGTTCTTGTCTCAACTGACTGATTGCCAAATTCTTTTCCAAATTCAAGAGCACCTTCATTGCCACTGGTAAAATCAATATGGGATCTATTTGTTCGCGGCAAGTTATGAAAAATTCCTCCTCCAAAGAAAAAAGTTTTGAAAAAATCCTGGCATTAAAATAAACATGCGAATGCACTACACAACAATAATATCACACTAAAGAATGATACGGTATGTATCAAATTGACAAACACAGGCATGTGGTGAGCACAAAGAGAACTATTCTTTAACCATCACTAAAGAGAGAGAGAAGTGTTAGCCCAAGAAGTTAGTACCTGAAACGAGCTTTTTCCATCAGCAGGACTATCATAAGATTTCATATGAAGCATAATAGAATCAAAATGTGGAATAAGAGCCGACTCTGCTGGGACCATCAGTCCACAAATTCCAAGTAGAGCAGCTGCACAAATTGATCGCAGTAAACTTGATTTACCACCACCATTAGGTCCTGTCAAGAGAAACAACGACTGCATATCAACTGTATTGTGTACTGCACTGCCTTGCGCTACATCAAACCAATAAGGTGACAGGCCAACTATTTTCAGCCTATTTGATCCATCTGAAACTTCCACATCCTGCATTCAACATATGTAAATGTGATTCAACGTTTAGGAACCAGGGACAACAACAAAAAATAATGCACAGGGCCTCTATTAGGACTTTAGTTGACAAAAACAAGCCTGTAAGAATAGCCAAATGATTACGGGTGACATCGTGGGGAAAAAAACATACAACATCTCACATTTCTAGCCTCCATCAAAAGAAGTTGAGAAAAGAAACAAAATCTATGTCTTTATGAATTGACCAATCCAACAAGTGAGATTATGGCATAAAAAGCATTCAGTTTGATTGGGTCATTTGAAGAGGAAAGTCAAAAGGCAAGACATATACATAAGGGAAATTTGACCCAATTCAGTAGTCTAAAGTGTCAAAAAAATAATAAAGGTAGAAATCGAAATCCATCTTCTTTCCTTAGTAATCTTTTTCAAAACAATTCCAAATCACTCTGAAACCAGTACAAACAAGTAGCAGAACATAAATACAAGCCATGCCCCAAGTTTAGCCTCACAGCAGAGCGAGCCAACTCAACCCTTAATGTTCCCTTTAACAACATGCTGGCCTAATATATGTATATATTTGGCCTTGCATATGGAAATAGCACCAAATGCACCCAATTATATATGATACTATACTTATTCAAACACAGAAGATGTAGATGCTACTAAAGCATAACACAGATTGCAGACTGACTTCTGGTGTTACCTTAGACTTACAGAACCCGGCAAGGGTGGGGAAAACCCATTTTCTCCTCCTCCCTTCACTGAAATACAAGAATTGTCACAAGCCAAATCAGTATGTAGCAGAGTAGATATTATTAATTCTAAAATGCCAAAGCATGAGCCTAGTTATACATATTAGTTAAGATGTATCTCAGACAAAGATGATTTATGTGGTTGCTTTCTGGTCAATTGATTTGAGAGGATTGCCATGCTTCAGTCTGCAAGCAAATTTTCAACCTTGAGACCAATCAACATGGCACCCTCGCATAGGAAACATGTGTAGCTCAAAATAGTGAAGTAAGTTCATTGACTAGATAGTCTGCTTTTCCCTTTATTCTTCTCTACAGAGAAATGCAGGGATAAAAGAAAGAGGAATCATCCTTGTCTTTAACCCTTTATGCAGAAGTGCTATGAATCTGTCATCACACATTATTATTTGAGTTGCCACATAGCACAAGCCTTGTACACAAACTAAGTTACAGATCGTATATAGATGTCCATTCCAACCTCACGTGAGCAAACAATGCTTTTGCAATGACAAGCAACATAGAAGCAAACACAAGAACATTTGTCTTTATCTGCAGCTCAGCAGAGAGTCCCCGCAATAATTCCAAAACCCTTGCCTTAGCCTTGTCACCAGCCTCATGGTATCTGAAGAAGAAACCATTTGAATGTGTTAGCAGTTAAGGTTTAAAAAAGAAAAAACACAAAAAAGAAAATGTTCTCCTGGATAAAAGGAACAGCAACCTAGCCAAGGCCTGCTCCACCTTCAATGTAGTAAACCATTCCTCTCCAACCTTTCTACCTCTTGAATCTATGGCAGGCTTAAGCTGCTTAATTTGATCTTCCCCTGGAGTACCAGCCCAAACTGTCGGTGCAAATCGTTTTCCCTTAAACCAAACTGCTTCATGTTCTCGAGAATAAGTAATTTCTCCCCTTGGACCCCCAAGTGGAGCAGTGATAGACTTTATTCGTGAAGTGATTGGGATGAAATCTTCTTCAATCTGCAATCATCATAAACATCTGAATATTAAAAATGAAAAGGCTAAAAGAAGTCTGTAAAAGTTCTGGAAGAAAGTCACAAGTCACGACAAAGGCAAAATTACATTAATCACACTTGAAGGTTAAAGAGGTTCTAATGATCTCACCGCTAGTATCAAAATTAGGTTTTGCCTCATTTAGAATTAGATTAACTCCTTCTAGTACAAATGGATCCACTTATCAATGCTATCCACTCTACATGGCGAAATTAGTGGCTATGACATCCAACTCTCTCTGTAGTAGGGCCTTTACGGCTCCCTGCTTCACTCCTTAGTTTGGTATGCCTTCTCAAAGAGTAAGAACTTGGGCTGAAATAGATAGGTTGACCAGCTACCACCACAAAGCTGAGGTTAATGTGGTTTTTGAGGTAACACTAACTGCAGGCTATATCACACAAAGGTGCCTACAGTCACAATGACAAAGGGATCTGATGGATCGGTCAAAGAGATCTGCTCTCTAATTCTCTCATGCCCGTATCCTTCCCCATTCCCAAAAAAAGGAAAGGGGTGTACTCATGTCTAATAAGCAGTTCAGTTGATGGAAGACAAAATATCCTTCCAGGATAATTTAAGATAAGTTCAATATCTCGGGTGTTCATTTGTTTCTACTAGTATCTATATGCAAAACCAAAATACAACAAATAAATGAGGACTGTCTATGGCTGGAGTTTGCATAAGACGCACCCACCCCACTTTGATGTTGCAGTTCTAGTAATGCACTGTTGTCAAAAAGCTAAACGCTAGGACAGGCACAGCTAAACTCACTATCGAATATAGCCTGCATAGTAGTCTGGTCAAGGCTGCATAACAAAGAAAATGTGACTGCAAGGTAAGAATTAATTTCCACCTAAAGAAAACTAACTTCAAATCGAAGAACTTTTATCTGACCAAATTCACATCAAGGCCCAAATCACCAAACCAATGTTGAGTAGCCTGTGCACAAAAAAGAAGCAACTTATGTGTATGTAAGGCAAATATAGCCTAAATGCTTACAGCTTTTGACAAAGCCCCTGCTGCCCCTTCAACCTCTGCAAAAGCTTCTTCCACATGTATCATTTTAATGCGCCCTTTCCATGAGGACTCCATGTCCTCGAAAAATTCAGCGGGAACAAAGGAACAGGAACTAATCTTTTGATCACTTTCACCGTCTAGAGAGATCATGCCACCGATTTTACTTGATGCCCATTCACATTCAGAAACCTGGAAAACATCCATCCAATTAATTCCTAAATAACAACCATGCAACTTTTATAACTCCCAGCTATCCAAAAGCTAGAATGAGAAAAAGAAAGAAGCCTGAGATCGGCTGCATGAAATAAGGCCACACAAGTATTGCTCATTTGTATATCTTAAGAATTAATAATTTTTCCGCTGGAATGAAATAAGGCCATACAAGGTTAACTTTCATATGTGAAGTATTATTACATTGTTTGATTTAGAGATAAAAGTACAACAATGTAAACATCAACTAATAATTTTCAAACTTTCCATGGAAGGGGAAAATTCAACATATCATGAATTTCTCAAGAAAGAACAATTCACATATCTTGAATATGTTTGGAGCGCCACTTAAGCAATTAATTGACTATGCAAGGAAACAGAAAATGCGATAGCCACATAACTGGTGAAGCAAAGAGCAAATCACAACCTTCTTGAGTTAAAGGGTCTCAATGTGATAGTCATTAACCCAGACTAAGGCCATAGAAAGGTCGAGTGAAAGCTTAAAATGAGTCCAGAAAAGAAAAACAATTAAAAATGATTTAACATCTATGGCCCAGAAGCCTAAGTGCACATAAGAATAGCAGAATTCATTCAAATAATAAAGACAAAGTTTCAGTAAGACCTGGATCAGAAAACCAAAACATCTAATCAACTTATCATTTATTAGCAAGACAACAAAGAGGAAAAAGGTTTAGAGTGGGAAACTGCAAAATAATCTTCTAAGGGAGAAACATGTTAATGTTATAACTTATAAGTGATGTGACACCAGTGTTGGATGAATCACTCCACCAAGAGCATACAAAGAAGAGCAAGTAGATCTCCCAGGGGGTCGCAGGATTAGAAAATGAAAAACTCATGGATAAACCCAAGGATAAGGACTATTTTGAGAAAAACATAAAAGGTCTCTCTGCTGTCAAAAAGCTAAGCCCGTATATGAGCAGCAAAACACAGAGATAAAGCGACGCAGGGAGACAGGCTACAAAGCACCTTTTAACTGTCCAATGCCCATCTCTTTTCCACATTTACTGATTAAACAGCAGGAGATATTAAGACAAACTTCTTGCAGCAGATACAAAGGATGCCATGAAGTTTTGCTTAACCAAGCTGAAAACAGTTATATACCATCAAGCAGGTGTGGATTGGAAAATACTTTGCTAGGCTTAAGCTTCCATAGAGAAATGAGTACATCCGTTGACTGCTGAAATAAATCTTCTACGGATTGGTCAGTGAATGGATTTTAGTCTTCATTTATATTATCCAATGTATAAGGAAATAGAAATCTGAAGGCTGCAATTTGAGTAAGATCTATAAGATCACAACGGCCCTAAAGCTTATCGGGTAGGATCCAAGTTAAGGTCTACTTGGTTCATCAGGTCTTTCATCGCAAACGCAGTTCGAGAATAGCCATGTCTTTGCCTTATCCTCCAAAATACAAAAAAGTGTGTCCATATCATAATTAGAACCTAAGACTCATTCATAACAAATGATAAATTAGAACCTAAGGCTACTTCTCTGGGAAACGGAAGGCAGAGAACGACCAGATAAATGGACTTCACTTTCCTCTCTGTTCTATTTTTCACCCCCCTCCTCCGGGCAAAAGACCAGCTAGAGGGACTCAGCTCCTATATAGGAATGAAATGTCTTAATCAAAGAATCATTAAACCATGTGTCTATAACTCCTGAATAAGAAAGAGCTACGCATTTGAATGCTCTCTCATTAGTTTGAGGTCGGACCTCATAAAGGGTTAATCAAATAATTTGGAGACCTTGATATTGAATATAACAAAAAATGCATTAGTTTCTTTCCATGCAAGGTGCAGGCTGTCTACATACTAAAGCCTCAGATCAGCCACATATACTGTGCACAGGTCTCAAACTCGTTTATTTGCATATATATGTTCAAATGTGTAAGGAACACCAAGTTTCTTCCAATAACATTGTCATACAGATAAGGAGACATGAATATCCACAGATGGAGAGCTTGATAGAACTCACTAATGTCTGAAAGTCGACTTTTAACCCTGTTGCAACCCATGTTGGATCCATTAATAGCTTTAGAATTTCTCTGAGCTCAAAATTTCTGTACATGTGCAGTACTTCATCCAGAACATTTTTAATTCTACAAAACTCAATATGATTGGCCTCCCTCAGTTCAAGTAGCTTCACAAGCTGCATAACAATGAAGAAAACTTTCATTAGGTCCTCTAGGCCTAGCGCTAGCACGGCAGATATGTGGGGAATATAAACAAACGTATCAAGTAATTAATTTGAATTTAAAAAAATCGAAATTGTAACTTGCAACTACTTAAATTAAAAAAAATGTTATCAAGCAACACATGTCTACAAATTAACTCTTCAATGCTCCACATCTTTCTCGGCCACCTAAAACAAGTAGATAACTAAATACCACTTTCAACTGCACACCAGCATAAAGTATGACCGCAGCAACCTTAGTTATCATGATGCTTGTTTAGAAAGACACAAGTAAAACATGCTGAATTAGCAAACCTCAATCATAGAAGAAGAAACTTTAAGAGCAACACATTAAATGCAAGGATGAAACTTGAATACTCTGACTGATGAAAGCAGAAACAACAATTATGAACATATCACCTGTACACAATCAGACATTAAACTAGAATCTAGTAACCTAGAATTGGATGAATATTTATTGTGAGAAAGATGGGGATGGACAGTTAATTATATGCATGCAGAAGTTCCAATAAGCACAGGAACTTCGTAGAAAAGGAGATGACTAAAGACATATTGCCAAACTAATTTAACTAAGAAGCCTGATAAAAATTAGAATCAACCTTTGCAGATGAGATGCAAGTAAAGTCAGGAATCGAGCAATTTATCTCGTTCATAAGTTTGCAAGTAGCTGCCCAAACAGTAGAAAGAGCAGGACTTAGCACAGAATCTTAAACGACAATACAAAGAAAAGGTTATCATTGCAAAGCTAGGAAATGTTGACGAATGCAAGAGAATATTGGAAGAAAACTGGTCTCCACATTCCTCGTTAATAATCACCATGAGAACAGAATTGTTACAAGATGGCATAGAGCTATGACAGTACAGGACAAACTTTCTTACCAAATGTAATGCCATACCATGAAATCCATGCACAGAACTAATACATGCCTATATTTCGTAGTTATTGCACATATAGTCTGTTCGGTATAGCTATGGCTGTTTTGTGCTGTGTCGAAGCACATACATTTAACGACATATCTTTTCAAGGCGTTGTGCTGAGGCTACAAATGACTAATGTGTTTGGCAAAAGCCGCTGCAAGATTTACTATGGTTATCAAAATCATGAAAAGACCAATAACATTGCTGTAGAGTTGTTACCAACGATTATTGTTAGAACTTTTGCAATGTACCATTTTCACCTTATACTAGTAGTAGGAGTAGGAGTAGGAGTAATAGTAGTAGTACTAATAACAATAACAACAATAATAATAATGACAAAGTTGTTAGTATTATTATTTTATATGTCATATTTTTATTATGATTGCTATTATAAATTAACATATTCATGTTATTTTATTTCAAATTTCTAAAAAAGTTGCTATAACTTTCCTTCCCTTCAAGGGAAAGATATTAATGAAAATTTGAAACAAATAGAACTGTGATTATTGTTAGTATTATTAATATAATTAATATTTGCTCCTTTATTATTATAGAATTAACACATTGATCTTATTATTTTTTATTCCAAATTCTAGAAACGCATTTGATGACGAGAAAAAAGTAGAATTTTAAAAAGGGTATTTTTGTCCTAATAAAATCATCTTTAAAAGGTTTAAAATTTATAGCACCTCAAAGCTACTAGAGGCAGCTTTTGGAAGCTGCTGTGAAAGTACTCTAGATGTTTACCAAATGCCTCGAAAAGCCAAAGCACCCTATTTCACAATTGTAGTAGCTGAGGAAAACCTACAATAAGATCTGTTGGTCTATATCTAAAGTTTTCACCCAAGAGTTAGTGGCAGTTTCCAGTGTGATCAGGCGACGGCCGCTAATGTTAAATCACTGACGGCTGGACAGTCATGATATGGCCATGGCTTTTTTTTTAAAATTAAATAATGACTTATTTATGTAAACTATGTTTTCATTTAAGCTAGTCATATTTAATGAACACCAAACATACAAGAAGATGCTATATGCCAACGTTTAATCTTACATGTAGGAATTTTCTACACAAGGTTCAAGATAGAACAGAACCAAGCATTTGTCATCATACTTTAAAATATTCGAACCTATAGATAAATCCCGATGACAGAACATAGCCTTAGATCTTCTCCTATCTTTTCTATCATAAAATTAAATTCCACTCACTTGATCATCTAAAGTACATCATTGAAAATGTCAAAACCACCTCAAGTACTTTCTCTCATCTTATCCTCAATCGAGATCACCTCAATTGTTTCTCAAGTACAATCACTTCTTAAGTGTTTACATATATACGAGTATGCAATATGCACTAGTCTCACTCTAAGTTGATGGATAACCAGAAGAAAGCAATTGGCCAAATATCTAATGAAAAAGAAGTTGGTCTTTCAAGGTGAAAGAATGCCCAACAGGGTACGAGAGTAAAATTCGCACAGCCTAAAAATAAGGTCTTCTTGAGAAATACAAAACCGGGAAAAACAGCAAAATCATTCATCTAGTTTCTCATTAGTCCAAGATAAAGCCACGAAATGGGAAAAGGATAAAACAAAATTTTGAGAAGTATATATATATACACAAGTATGTTCAGTACCCTACTCTTAGATTTAAATTCTGGTGTTCGCATATTACTTATCTTCCAAGAGGAGAAAGAGATCATTAAATTTCTTCTCTATATCTATTATCTATATACAGTGGGGGCATATTGCTGGAGGATGGGATGAGAGAGAGAGAGAGAGAGAGAGAGAGAGAAATGCACATTTTAATGTTCTGTCAAAGTGAAAGGACCATCAACCTAGATCCAACATTGTTTATAAGACCATTTCTATGAGTTAATAGCACTCATCCAGGAGTCACAATAAGCCCCCTGATTAAGATAGTAACAATCAGCTGTGTCCAACCCTTCTATCCTATGAGACTTACAATATCCATTTCCCCCAAAGATACAAACTAAAGTGGTTACTTTCTCTTGTTCTTTTCTTGTGGGGGGACGACATTTTCAAGCGATCCCATTTTCTCCAAGAGAAGGGGACTATCCAACTCTAACGGCCATCGCGTGATTCAATGAACAGCAATAAGTATCACTATTCTGGTTAATAAAAGAGGCAAACCATCAAGCAAGGGACTTAAAGTACATCACAGCACCTTGAATTGTGATTGCAATCTCATATGCAGGAGGATTAAGAAGAAGATCTCTAACATACCTGGCAATGCACAACAAAAGGGGGGAAACACGTGCATTAGGAGAATTTTTTATTAAACGGACTTCATATCTAATACAATAGCAAAAATATTAAACGGACTTCCATTAACTTTGATTTGCTAACATGTTAATCAGTTCTGCTTCTTTATTTAGATGAAGTCTCAATGAAGAAGAATCTTTTTTGCAAGCTTCATATCTAATACAAATATAAATGGAAGAGGTTAAACAAGCAAAGGCTCAACTAAAATGGGTCCTTTCATGACATCTTTATAAACCACTTGTAACGTCAGCTAGTCAAAATAACTGCAGTAGCTTTTATTCACAGTGAGTGTTAACTCCATGCCATGTCTTGACCATCACTGGTATTTAAATGGACTTTAATGCTAAATAGTAACGTTCCTTATCTGACTACCATAAAAGTGATATCATCTGATTAATCAAACAGACACCGACTCACCACCTCTTAATCCATGCCACAGCTACAAAAAGGACTTCAGTGTCATCTAAGACAGTAATATTAAAGAATCAGTTAAAATTCATATTTAAACCAAATTGACCCTGCGAGCTATACATTCACCTAATCCATGTTAATCTGACAAGCTAAGATATAGAAGTCAAACATTAGCAAGTTTGTAGATCCAACCAGCCCTTACTCCTTTTGTCACACTTATCTAAAATGATTACCAAATGAATCAATCCATACTCCATAAGGCCAAGCACAAATCCTTCACTTTCATATAGTGTTGTATAGAACAAAGAATGATAGACTGTGCATGTTCTGTTTCATTGACAGCTGGCAAGGCACACTGAGGGATTATTCTGGGACTATTCTACTAAAGTGTAAATTGGCCAACTTACAGTGCAGGCAGACCAGTGCAATTTGATGGGAGCAAAACCTTCAACAAGCAAGGTATGCCTTCTGTTGGTATGGCACCTGTAAGATGCAGTTGCATAATGATCACACACGATACAACTCACAAGTGCAAACCTTCACAGCATCAAGATATCCAGACCAAATTAAACCAACCAATTTGTGTCGCTGTCCCCAAATGCAAAGGCTGAGGTCTGTTTTCTGAAGACACGGTAACATTTCTAAATTTAACTTCGTCATCAAGTCCGTAAAGCTCCTTTACCTAAAAACAGCAATAAACTGAAATGAAATGGAACAGTTTCTCATTAACTTTTGGATATTAGCCCAACATGGATGTAACACTGAAGAAAACCTTGAACAGAAGCTCAGGCACCGGATCGCCTTCGATCCATTCAAAGGTTCTGGAATTACATTCCCCCCACAATAAGCCTCCCTTGCCGTATTCTCCCCAGCGAAAAGTGCCTAAAAACTTCCGCATGTCAAATTATTGCAAAAAATAATGGCTACTGTTGTCGAGAAGATAAAAACTATCTATTACAGCAAAAAAAATGAATAAACATGTATATACATAGAGAAGAATGGCAAAGAATAATCTCAAAATACTGCAGTCTGCTGCAATATTTCCTGTGTTAGATAGCCTATTACATTTTATGTAAGGAAGATTAGCAACACTGATATCACGCAACTAATATCAAATGTGTTTTTGCAATTATGCAATTTAAGTTTCTTCTGTTGTGCTCACATACAGTCACTTTTCACTGAGCTGACAATCTGATCTTAAAACCAACCTGCTGATGCTCGCTGCCAGCAACATTGTCACAGACAAATACATGCCGCATATGACATGAAATCTGTCATATTGCAGAATACAGTATGGAAACATAGGGCAAGATCACTCTTCTCCAGCAGTACAAAATTTAGATTACCAACACAAACAGGAAAGAATGATCAATAACCCAAAAGGTAGGGACGCTGGTCAACAGGTTTATAAAATTAGGCAGTTTTTACACAACAAAGTTGCAATACTTGGCAGTTCTGTTGAGAAACTACTTAGCAAAATAAGGGAAAACAAAAATATTCTGCCAAAAAAGTAAGGCTAGTGCCAAGTTAGTTCAAGGGGGCTTTGCTCATTAAAGTACTGTCCAGATGCCTTTTATCATCTTTGTAAGGAACGGGTGAATTTGCTAAGTTGCTTGAGTATGCCAGTTCACTCTTAGGCTTTGATTTTTTTTTTGGGGGGTGTTGTGTGGAATGATTAAGAGAAGGGCAGAAAATTTGAAATTTCTCCCTCAAAAAAGTTTCAAAATGTTATCCATTTTCTCCCCCAGCTCTCCTCGTAACCCCCCTCCCCCTTCTGAAGCAAAGCAATAGAGAAGTCAAGATTGACTGAATGCTCAAGTAGAGGCATCAAACACATGAAAGCCAAAAATATTCTTCTAAATGTATATTCCAAACAATTCTTTAACAGATTTTTCATACCTTAAGGAAATAAGCTATGTCACTTGACACTAGCATACCTTCATATATGTCTTATTTTTCTATTCATCCTTTTGTAATAGGCACATGACAGTGTGCACAGATTCCCATCTCTTTGTGACAATATTGGACAAGCTATTTGGCACAAGATAGTGTAGGACCTGTTTGTTTATGTTTCTTACAAAGCCAAATATAACTTTTTTTTGCTTTTCCGCCAAAATTTAAAACACTATCTAAGTTTTGAAATTTTTTGAAGAAACTGTATAAATCTACATGTCAACATTTGTAAATTGTGAAGTTTCAGGTTAAGAAAAAGTCAAAGTATGTTAGCCACAAGATTTAAATTAAGCAAAACGCAAAAGTCTCTCCAGACACACCTGTATGCTTCTACAAATGACATAACTTGCTGAATGAAACCACAACACAAATAAATGTAAAACTAAAGTTATGGAGAAAAGCATTCGGAGTGTTTCGTTGAAAAGGGCAAAAAACTTCATTGACAAAACATATAGGGACCCCGAAGATGCACATAGCTCAATGTGTGCTTTTCAAATTACATTCTTCAACAAGTTAAGAAAAAGGTCTAACCAGATGAATTCTGCCTCAAGGATGTATGCAGAAATAAATGGTGGTACTGGCAAGTTCGCAGTTTTGTAACCAGGGCCTCTTCAGTTAGACCGTCCTCCAGCATATATGTCTTCATAGTCTCTAGAACTAGAATCATGGAATATCCTCTAGCTGACCGAGATATACCTGAATTTAACATATAAGGGAAATTGAGACAACAATACCTTCATGCCATTTGCCTTGCATAATGCGAAAGCAAAGTCAATTCATCCAAAGAAGTCGCACCGGAAAGGGAGGAAGGGAGGACAAAGGAACGCGAACGAACATGCAGGTTATACATACAAACTGGGCTGCATCATAATTGCCACTCATTCCAGGATGTGAAGCAATCACTGCCTAAAAAACGCGATTTTTCTGTACATTACCAGTATCTCAAATTATAGGCCTCTCGAGGAAGCACCCCAGGGGATACAAGACAAATTGCTAAAGAGATGGGTAGAAAAGCACTTAATGCACAATCCTGTATTATCCAAACAATATGGCCACTGGATCCAGTAACTAATGCATTTTTTCAATGGAAGTAAACTTATGAATCTGATGAATAGTCACATTCTTCTTAACCAACCAAGCTTTCTGTTAAATGGAAAAAGATCGTTCAGGATTAAAAAAGTAAACTTGTTGGTTTATCAAATGGTGGTGTTCCAGTTTTTGAGAGAATTATCATGCTAGCTGATTTGACTCGCGAAGCACTATTTTCTGTAAGTTGCAGAACAGGCTCACAAGGAGATATGATGTTAGAGTAATTAAATAATAAACCACGCCTTCATCTAACAGCTTAAGCTTTTAGAACAGTTTGTTGTGGTCCCACAAAATCTTACATATGAGATCATAAGTTCATCCAAAAACTTCATAAGCTACTTATCAAGATTGTGATAGTTGTTCATATCTTCAGTCTTGCTGTTTTTAAGCAGTATAGGATTCATGCTCTTTCTCACTTAATAGTAGTGTAGCATGTCTTCTTCATCTCTTCTGTTCTTACATTTTTTGATGTACTAAAACAGTTTCTCTTTTAATAATGCAGAATAATAAATACAAGGTTATGTGCTTATTGGCCATCTATAAAATAAAAATAAAAAAAAGTAGCTTAAGAAACCATGGAAATTTGAGGCCTTGTGCTGCAATAAGCCTAAAGGTACCCAAGAATCGTATCATTGGTAACAATTGATTTTATGGAAGGACAAATAACATGCTCTTACCAAAAACTGGCATTGGCTCTGGAAACTCCAAGTCATGATCAATACCAACAAGCCCATATACATAGGGACTACCAGGATGAGCATGCCTAAAGACGGTAAAAAAAAGTGAGGAGAAGAATTTGTACATTGAAATTGATAAACCAAGTATAGATGATGAAATAGCAAAGGTCTCATATAGATGCATGGGCGCACTCATAAAAGCTTCTCTAAATTTCAAATTGTGAAATACTTTTACTCAACAACATGTATCAAACAATATATGATCATATTCTTTGCTCTATGTGGGGGAAAACTCGACATGATAAGAAAAAGGAGCAGCCTCAGTCTCTCCCATCCATCAGCAAACTCTTTTTTTACAGCAAACCATCAGCTTTGACATAATATCAGCCTATGTTATGGACAGAAGAATGTGAATACTTATCTCGATTATAAAATGGTGTAATAGATTTTGTTCAGCTGGCTTCAATCAGTGAGTTAGACATTCGATCAGCAGACTATGAATAGGTATCTTAATTTATGGTTGCCCATGTGTTGACCGACACTTATTATCATATCATCATAAATTCGGACTTAGGATAGCTGACTTTTGTTTCTTTCCTGTAGTATCTTATGCAATACGAGATTAGGAAAGCCCATGATAAATAAACTTTACTCAGTGCAGGAGGGCGAGCAATAGTATCCAATATTTCCAAATGTGTATGGGAGCAACATAGTTTACAATCTCCATGACATCTTTCTTCGTTGCAATATCCCTAGTAGCTGTGCACCTCCCATTCAGGTAAAGCATAGGATGAATTTAGCTAAAACCTATGGCTACATGACCAGCAACCATTTACTCCAGTTTTTATTCTATTGACAGCTAGTCTGCATCCGCCTCGAGATAAGAGAAACAAGAAAAATAGCCTAACAAGATGTAAAGGGTCCGATGCAGATCTTTTTTATACAAAAGAATAACACCAAAAAGCTGTTAGAAGTCAGAAAGAAACCCTAAAAATGCTTTTACTAGCTGCCTCTCATAGAACTTCCTTATTTTCTGCTCTTGGATGTAGAAAACTTTTCTTATCCATTCAATCAGACAAAATTTTGGTAGATACTTGCTCTTTTGCCTATACCATAGTTACTCTGAATTAACCCATTCATAGTGCCACCTTATATAAAATGCCCACACATCTACCCAAGCATCTCTATCTTCAACAAACTCATTTCACATGCACAATGGAACAAAATTGAATGAGAAAATATTATCAAAAAGATCACTATGTCACTTTGCACTGACCCTGATATAAAACGACTCTTGCGACATCGAGCCTGAGTTGGACCCTGAACTTCTTCTACTATGCACTGAATAAACCAAAGCCAGACACTTTAATGAAAAGTCAATCCAAGGCAGGTCTATTAAATACCATAGCCGAGAAACGTATGTTTTTCATATAACTATACAGATATAAATACAGACATCTGAAGATGGACTAATAGGAAGAAAAAGAACAAAACATAGTTCAAGCAGCAACAAGGAGCAGATATGTTAGGCATGATCATGAAGAAACAAGTTGGCATTGAAGATCATGAACCACCAACCAGAGGTCATAGATGAAATCACTAAATTTCCATGTCCTTTCACAATTGAGATGCAGCCTTTTGTTTCAGAATTTGTTAAAAAGTGCCCCTAGGATACTTAATAAGATGTTTTAATTATGCTTTGAAACTTGTGATTTTATTATGACATGCTAAAAAGGAATAATTTTCAATCTTCAATGTTCCTAACGTGCATTTGAAAATGTTCTTTCTATCTTTAGGTTGTTATTAAGTGCCCTCGTGGCACTTGTTAACAAGTCCCTTTTGTTTTTTCTTTCCCTGAGTTCTTATCATGCGTCTGCATTTCAAATATCACATTTGGACACATTAAATGAGAAATCAAACTTTTTAAACAAGAAAGCACTATCACATGAAGATCAAGCTTGATAATCGAAAGACGACAGAAAACTAGGACAACTGGATCAGAAGTCTAAATGCCATGTCTCATAATCAAATAGTAAAGTGAAAAATGTAGAGGGCAAAAGAGAAAGCAGAAAACTGATAAAAGGTTCAAATACTAGCAAAGTCTGATCAAATGGGCACACATCGGCTAGACATGGCCCACGTATGAGAGATGACCGATAATTCTAGCTTTTTAAAACAGTTATCAAGATGAGATTTATAAGAACATCCGCGGCAAGCATTTGGCGCTTCCATGCCTCTCAACATTTGGACATGAATTATTGACCATGAGCACAGCAGTATTATCCAATCGTGTCAATGGAATGAGAACCACAACTAAGTATTGCTCTTATATTTATTTCAACTGGCTAAACTACTTTTTTTTTTTGGTCGTGCATGATCAGTAGATTAATAGTAGCATAGTTCATAGTGACATAAACAAAATATTGTTTTGGGTTTATCTCAAAATAAAAGTCGACTACTATTTTATGAAAAACAAGTGCTTAAGTTCAAGGACATGATAGAACACAGTCCGCAAACTATGCAATCAGAGACCATGTCAGGCAAGAGTTATGAATCGGCAGTAAACATATGAACATCATGCAACCAGACAATAAAACTGAATAATCCACCCCCCCCGGGGGGCGCTAGAGGAGTGACTCAATATGAGGAAAAAGACGAGCACAACAGCATCATGATCAAGTATCCATAACAACAGTAAAAATCCACCAGACTGAGGAACAGTTGCCCTAGACACATTGAGTTGCACAAACGAGCACATGGGAACAAAGTCATTAATTCTTACCACAGAAAAGCCATTCCGAGTGAGGTCATCCAGAGTTTGTCGAAGATTCTGCAAACAAATCATTTTCAAAATTAATTGAATTTTTTTATAGAAAATGAAAGACAAAATGAACATCCACAACAGTTGTGCTATTCCTGCAAAAATACAGAATCTTATTCTTAAACATCAAAAGCAGTTTTAAGAAAGAACATCATGATCAAAAAGTAGCTGCAATAAGCAAATCTTCATATCTATGACGTGCTTGGATCTGCTCCATCCAGTCCAATTAAATGACCCCTAGGAAGCACAGGAGGTTTAATTCTAACTCCATCTGTTCTGAGATTGGATTACATTAGCCAATTCTTTCCTTAATAAAAGCAACTGCAGTTAGATTACAGAGACTGACCTGGTCAATAGTACAAAAAATGCTGCCAGGTCATTGATACTGGCATTATAACAAAGAAATAAGTTTGACATTCATGGAGCTAAAAAGACGAATTTATTAGTCATTACTCTCCCCCAGGATATGCAGCTGAATGACGAAGGCTCCGTTCGTTTGGCAGAAAATATTCTCGTTTTGGAAAATATTTTCCCGGAAGTTATTTTCCTAAAAATATTTTCCTAGAACACAATTTTCTAGTATTCGACTAAAATCTGAAAAAATTTCGGAAAATATTTTCTGGTGTTCAACGGCGATCCGATCCGGCGGTGTTTGTCGACGACCGATCCGGCGGTGTCGGCGACCGTGGTGGCAATCAACAACCCGCGGCGGTTGGCGGCGGGCGGGCGTACGACGGGCAGCAGCGCGGTGATTAGCAACCGGGCGTGACAGTACGACGGGCGGGCGCTGGGCCGCTGACGGCGCAGCGACCGACGCGAAGCGCACGGCTGGGCGCATCGACGGCTAAATATCGGGCGGCGCATCGACATCGAGGCTTAACAATGACCGGGTGGTACATCGGGCGGGCGCATCGGCGCATAAGCGGCGGGTCGTCGCATAAAGATCATAAGGTTGCAACGATACGACACCGACAAGGACTGCAACCGACGCATCGTGGCGGTAATCGGCGACAATAGTATGATCGCCATTGCCGGGTAGCGCATCGTGGCTGGCGGTGGCGCATCGGGCCGGGGCGGTGGCTAATTCGCAACAACAATGGTGACCGCGATCAACTTCTTCTCCACGGAAAACATTTTCCTCCCGGCGGGCAAATTTTGTCTTCACTTTGGGAAAAATGATTTCCTCTTTGAAAAAGGAAATCATTTTCCCAAAGTGAACAAAATTTGTTTTCACTTTTGAAAGAGAAAATCATTTTCTCCCAAAGTGAAAGACAAAATTGCCCATGGGAAAAAGAGGAAATCATTTTCCCCCAAAGTGAAGACAAAATTGCCCATGGGAGGAAAAATTTTTTCCGTGGGAAGTTATTTTCCGCCCCCGAACACCGGAAAATCCAAAAAATATTTTCCTGGAAAACATTTTCCGCCAAACGAACGGAGCCGAAGAGTTGCGATAATTTCCTTGATTTGTATTTTTATTTTTGTAACTGATTTTTTATTTGTGTTTAAATGCTGCCCGAATGCCATGACCCAAAAGCTATCCTGCACACTGTCTCAGGCAGATAAAAGAGAGTGGACTGGAGGGCAGATTTCCTTTTATCTTTGTATAGATGAGAATAAAGACCTTAAGTAAGGGTTATAGCAAAGATATCACCATGAGTACCTGCAGCATAGATCATTGGGGTACACAGAATAAAAACAGACACACAGAATGGCCCTTGTGTAAAATGTGGTAGAATAGAGTTAGCCTTCCTAGTTTATGTTGTTGAAAATAAGATAATTTTGACTTCTATTTGAAAAAAAATAATCACACCAATGTACTTGATGCATAGCTAAAAATTAGCATTACATATTAAAACAAGAAACTCATGGATAAGTACATGCTCAGAACTTAAAATGGCAAATTTGGTAATATTTCATCTAAAATGTTGGGAACACCGATAACAATTAACAGCATTACTGGTGTAGTCTCTTTTGCTATTTTTCCTTTATTTTAATGCATTCTCAACAGAATCCCAGTCTGACCATTTTAGTGTTTTGAATTGCTAATTTTCCCATGGAACATGCATTGCAAATCAAGGATCACTCAGAAATATGTATTTGAGTGTACCATATTAACCATTTTATAAGTCCACTAATCCCTCAATAAACTTCCCAAACATTCACATTGAAGTTGTGTGCAGAACCAGTTGTTCTAAAACTTAAAATGTCAGAGAAGAGAACAGCTCGCTTTGTAATTTATATCTTAACATTCAACACTGGAAGGCTAGTAGAATGACGAAAGCCCCAAGTGTCTAAGCCTGATAAGTGATGGTGAAAGAATTTGTAGAAACCGATAATGTGCAAAGAAGTGAACAAAATACACGAGTCAGAAGGAAGTATGAGGAATCGAACTCGAGACCATTGGCTTCGCTATGCATCTATGTTCATGTTCTGTGCCAAAATATTTTTTCTAAAAGCTTCAGCTATTACAGAAGGGTAACGAAAGTTAGAAATCCGTCCATGGTGTTACCATTGTATGGAGAGTGTCTACACTCGAGCAGAAAGGTAAAATACAAGGAGCTCAGTCGAAGAAAAAGAGAGAAAATTATGATGAGAACTATTTTTGATAAGATGACACAAGATGTACTAGTAGTATCATGTTGCCCTCGACACCAAGTCCTTTCGGTATCAAAGAAGATACCACTTTATTTTAACACTAGATATCTGTCATTAAAAAGTCCACAATTGTGCAGTGAACATGACCATTTAAGTACCAGATAAATAGCTAGAAAAGTCGGAACATAATCCCAAATTATATGCTATAATGGCCCATTAGTAGAGGAAAATATCTAGTAAACCAAAATTGATAGCTTCTAAGAAATAACAAGACTTCCATGTACAATAAAACAATACCATGACAGGGCATCCAGCCCTTGGGATGCTATCTGAGCGTAAGCCACCAAAAGGATTCAGACCAGCATATTCAACAAGAATACAAGCATCTATCCCAATTGCCTCATAAAACTCTCCGACCTGAGGGCAGAAAATGCTCAAATCATTGTCATGATAAATGCCAAACAGGGTATTGCATTTCAACTTGAATGGCACCACAAGCTCATTTGGGATATGAACATACTCTGCATAGCAAAACTTCTCGAGGAAACTTTGATTTGAACTGCAAAATTTCCAAGTTTAGCGACCCTTCTTTTAGACTACATAAAACACATCAACTTATTCTCAGATCAGCAAGAAGTAGCTATCAACCTATCAACATAGACAAGGTTATGTATCAATTTATCTGCATGTGCAAACTTGAATAAGCAAAGAGAAAAATGTTACATGATCTGGACATCAATTAATTTCAAGCAAATGGAGGGACAGATCCAGCAAAGTCCCACAGATCCATGAAGAAATGGTCATCTTAATTATCAAGTTTCTCCCATTTGAGAAGATTCATTTGATCCATAGATAGTGCATATTCATACTTTACTTCACAGCAAGCCTCAAAAGCATAGACAAACAGCATGTCAGCATTTCCACTGAACTTGAACTGAAATACTACGGTCACAGCTTCTTCCTACATGGCTAAGAATAGTTTAACAAGGAATCAGATAACCTATGGATACTGCTCACTAATTGACTGGACTCAGTGATAGGGAATTTAATCTGATGATAGAATAGAAGAAAAACTAGCCCACTCGATACATGTAAATGAAAATTTGACAATATATAATCTCAAATGCAAACTATTGAAGGTGCAAAAGGACATAATGGTTGTGTAACGGTCTAAAGAGTCCGATGGAGATACTTTCTTAGAACTAATAATACGATCCCCTGATTTTTCCCATCCAACCACCATTTTTTAGTTGAAGACTGATTCACTCAGTACAAGAAACACAGACCAGCTTTTTTCCCCATGATAATAATTTTACTCATCAACAAGTTGTCTACACAGGCCTATCAACATCTCACCGGTCTATGTTTAATTACCAAATATAGAAATGGAGACTCAAAACCGTGCTGGTATCGAAGTTTCGCATGCAGATAGCTAAAGAGGCTCGAAAGCAGCGAATGCATGCGATAAACGTTGCTGGCAAAATATGCTGTTTTTGTTTCTGAAAAAATCACGAAAAATCACCTTCCATTTTTCAAGTTAACATCAACACCTAGCAAATTGGAATAAACGAGCCTGCTAACCAGTTGGACCGTGGAAGGCTTCCTGCAAATCTGCAACCTCTGCAGAAAAAGATACAATACAATAGGAATCATTCTCTTTAGAACAGGAAGGCAAAACTGTACAAGCCACTGAGAAAGAAACTCCAAGCTAGTATTCGTTATAATTATGCTTCAACCAGCAAACCTCTTTCCACCATTGCATTTGAGAAATGTATTTGTCATCAAGGATGTCATCAGATATTCTGCTTTTCTTGGAAGATTTTGTGCTTCCTTTCAAAATCTTCTGGTTTTGGTAACACCGGATTTGCAAAGCTGTCTGCTTCGGCGTGAATAACTAGAAAGTGCCATTTGAAACAGAAAGAGAATTAACTCATCTTGAAGTTGTGAATTTAGAGCAAAATCATACATCGATCCTATTGCAATGCAGATATAATTACTTAGACTACTAGTCAAATGAAGATCCATGCTAAAAAATGGATCCCATTCTCCACCGAGAGCCAAGAACCGAGCCACAAATATCGAATAGTAAATTCAATAACCTCGTGGGATAACTACAGTTACCGAAAATTAGGATGCCATTTGAAACCAGGAAATAGAATGATACAAACTCTAGTGTGCTCAGTGATTTGAAACTGATTAGGTTATTACCCGCAAGATAACAGGCTAGAAGTGAGGATTAATGTTCCAAAATGACCAATTAAGCAAGTCCATGAAGAGAGTAAAATGGATGTGACAACCACAATTCAACATGTGCCCATAAAATTCCAGTTAAACTACTCGACAGCTCCAATCCTCCAAAGGCCAAAAGAGAGCGACCCGATGAACAACGAGGCCGGCTGACACCCGTTTCCATCCTCGAAAGGCTAAACACAACCGGTCACATAATAAACGCTCCCGTCACCTAAATCAAACAGGTCCGGCGCTCCAGACATCGCATTGCAATCTTCATTCAGTTTTCCGCAGAAAACCCACACTTCCACCACAGAAGCCACTTACTACTACTCTTGCTACGACTCGAGTTCCGAGACAGCTCACCCTCATCAACCTCAGGCGCTTGCCGGAACATTTCCACACGAACAACAGTTACCCAAAAAAGAACAAGGAAAGGAAAAAAAAAAAACACACACACACACACACACACAGAGGGGTGTTACATGAAGGGCGGTGGAGGACCGAGCGAGCAGTGTCTGGGAAGAGGAAGAGGAGGGCGGAGGAGGAGAGACAGGGAGCGCCATTTGGGCAGCGAAACGACGGCGTTCCGAGTGGCGAGCCAGCGCATCTCGGGGGTCCCTTCGCTTCGCCGGCGCTCCGGCCAGGGAATCGCGCTCTCGGACGGGCTCCGGCGAGGAACGAAAAGCCGAGACCGGAAGGGGGGAAGAAGACAAGCTCGCTATGTTCGTCTCCTGTTCTGTTTTGTCTGTACAATGCGGAGCGAGGCTCGCTCACGTGCAATAGCAGCGAGAGTTGAGTGTCGTGTTGTGGGCCCCGGGTTCCGCGGGACCCAATGCAATCGCCGCCGTTGATTTTGTGATTTGACCTTTTATTTTACTGGAAACACCGAAAACTTTTCAAAATATGTAAGGAAAAAGCCACAAATTATGCATATTGATATTGCGATACATTTATTTTGAATCCAAATCATGTCCATCATGACGATTTTTCCTTAAAATTTTTCTTGTAACATAAAAAATCTGAAACTTAAATTTATGTCACACATTTACCATTCATCAAGGTTATGTTAAATGACTTTAAAGCAAAAAAAAAAAAGATTATATTTCGCTTCAGTCACGTGGGCACTACGTTAACATTATTTGCTGGCGTCCATGTATGTAAATTTTAATGGCTCATATTGATAGAATTTCGACGGAAGGTAAATGTGTTACATCGGTACAAATTTGGAATTTTTTGTATTATATAAAGAAAGTTTAAGGTAAATGTGTTATAGTAGACATTAGTTTAGGGTTTTTTGATAGATCTAAAATTTATCATGAAAGTTTATATTGCAAAATCTGTAAATTAATAGAGCAATTCTAAATATTTCCACTTTTAGATTAGAAACTCTCGCGGTCTTCGCTCAAATAATCTTGGGCAGTAACTTGATAACATTAGAGATAAGTTAACTATAGATTATATATTGATGACAATGGATACAGAAGCTCGGTGCACGCAGAACTGTAGTTTGACCTCCTCCATCATCTGCAGAAAGCGGAAATGGCAGCTTCATCTAAACAACTCTCTTCTGGTACACCAGAACTCAATCTGTTGGCTTAGTTTTCTCATTTTTTGTTATTGAGTAGCTGAAAAATCACCGCTCAGCGTACATGTCCAAGTGCATATATGCATGAAAGACTCGTTGAGAGAGAGACACAGAATCCTGCATCTTCCTCAGCCGCCGACAGCCTGTTTCTTTGTTGGGCTCGAAGCCGGGAACTGGAAGTGGCTTTGGCTGCTTTGCTGGCGGAGGCTCTTGCTACTGTTCGATATTCGTCCGGATCACCTTCCTTAACGCCCTCCCTGTATTTCCTGAACGGATCTCCTCTACTAGAGTCCATGCGGCAAGCATGCATTCCCACAGAAGGCGGGGTGGCCCAGAACACCTCCGTTTGCTCAATTTGACCAACACAAAACCGAGATGTCACCATCGAGAAGCTGGACATTGCAAGAAGGCATCTCAGCCAATGCCGAGAGCCCTCCAGCAGTTCCCGTCAGGTTTGGAGCGATGGCACTCCCAACAGTGGCAGAAAGATTTTGCACGATGTATCCCACTCTACATTCCATAAAATGAAGGACCTTGTTTTTCGCTGAATCGAGAGCAAAAGCGCGATCCCATGCATCAACTGTTTCATTAAGGTCCTCTTCTAAAAGTGGCTTGGCCACCATGGTTCATGGTAATGGAAACAACCATGACAATAGCTGAAGGTAGAAGTCCTTCCAGATCAACAAGGGTCATATCCATCTGATTCCCAGTTTCTTGACAACCCGAGCATAATCTGTTGGGGGATGGACGAGCGACTCAAGCTCTGCTAATTTTGAGCAATATTTGCCACGAATAAAGTTGTGTTAAATCACAGTTTCATTTTCTATGTCGACTGAGAGCGTATTGCAGTCCACAATGACCTGAAATTCAGGATCATCTTGCAAAACCATCCCGTGCTCTGAGATGTCTCAGAAGCTCTTTTTAGAGCACATCTTCCACTTTCTGCAATTCCCAAACATGAGATTGCTTAAATTTTTCTTGAATGTTAAATGAATTCGCTTTGTTTGCTATTTTTCTTCAAAATCCTCGAGGTATGTTAGTGAGAAAGTTATCATTGAGACATGCATTGTATCATTATACGTGAGTTTCTCAGTTTTAGCAGTGTAATGCTCTGTCAAGGAGCAAAGAGATGGAAAACAAACAATATTTTAGGCTCTGTTTGTTTTCGCGAAAAATGAAAATATTTTTCAGGTTTTCCGGTGTTTGAGAACAGAAAATAAACTACCTGCGAAAAACATTTTCCCTCAATGAGTAAAAATATGAACAAAAGTAAGAAAAATGTTTTCCTCTTTTCAAAAGAGGAAAACATTTTCCCCCATCTTCTTACTTTATTCATTATCTTTTTTCTTTTTCTTTTTTCTTTTTTCTTTTTTCTTCTTCTTTCTCTTTTCTATCTTCTTCTCTAGCCGATCACTGGCCAAGGCGGCGGCTGGCGATCGGCCATAGGCGAGCTCAAGCCTCGCCTGATCCAATAAGGCCAAGGTTGCCCGATTGGCCTCACCACAAGCTGGTAAGACTCGACCTCGCCGAAATCTAGCAAGCTCGAGCCTCACCGACCTATGGCGAGGCTTGAGCTCGCCTGTGGCCGATCGCCGGCCGTTGCCGTGGCCGGTGACCCACCGAAGAAGAAGAAGGAGGAAAAAGAAGAAAACGAAAAAGAAAAAAAAGAAAATTTAAAATATTTTTAAAACATATTAAATATATTACAAAGAGGAAAATTTTTTTCATACCGAACAATGAAAATATTTTTCGAGACATTTTCAGATTTCAGACAAATACCAAAAAATTATGCCATTTTCCAAGAAAATGACTTCTCGGAAAACATTTTCCAGAAAATATTACATATTCCACCAAACAAACGGAACCAGGGTGGGTTTGTTTTGGTTAAAGTGTTTTTCTGGAAAATATTTTCTGGACTTTCATCCGTTTGGTTATCTGAAAATAATGTGATCAATGGAAAATACTTTCCCGTCAACACAAATATCATGTTTAATTTTAGAAAAGTGAATTTTCTAATCTCATCTTGAATTTGTTAATATTTTTTATTTCTTTATTTCTTTTATTTTCTTTTTCTTTTCTTTCTAGGGAAAGCATTCATGCATTTTCTTTTCTTAATAATAAATAATTTTAAAATAATAAATAATTTTAAAAATACAAATTTTTTTGATAATTTTCACCAAGTCTTTTTTAGGTTTTAGCCAAACACCGAAAAATGAACTCACTTTCCTTGAAAATATTTCTTAAAATGTATTTTCCAAAAATGGTCCATTTTCTGCAAAATAAACGTACCCCAATGTAAAAAATATATATATATGTTTGTGGAAAATGTTTTTCGGGAATTCATTTTCCAGGAAAATGGTTAATTTTCCTTCATTTTATGATTTTGATCGAAAAAGTTTTCTAGTGTTTGGACGTCATTTGGAAAATGATTTCAATCTCATGACTTTATTTTAGGAAAAAAAAATTGCATTCTAAAATTATTTTTTTTTTTTCTTTTCTTTCTTTTTCTTTTTCCTTCTTCCTCCCTTTGCTAATCCCCAGGCCTCGGTGATGGCCAGCAAGAGCTCACCTGGCCGGCCTTGGGCTAGCTTAGCCTCGCTGCGACAAGGCCAGCAAGGCTCTAGCTCGTTAAGGCTTGTCAAGATTTGGCGAGCTCAACCTTGCCTAAGGCTAGCCCACACTTGTGGCCTGGTCACCGAGGCTAGCGACCGACAGAGGGATGAAGAGTGAAAAGAAAAAGAAAGAAAAGAAAAAAATTAAAAAAAGAAAGAAAGAAAAGCAAAGAAAAGAAAAAATAAAATATTAGCAAATTCAAGATAAGTGATTCCGGAAAGTGTTTTCACCTTCTTAGATTAGGGAATTCACTTTTCTAATTTTATACATGAATGTTTTTCTTGACTAGAAAGTGTTTTCCATTGACTAATCATTTTTGGCGAACAAAACTAATCACTTTTCTAATTCACTTTTTTTTTTATGAAAGTTCGTAAAATGGATTTCCAGAAAACTATTTCCTTCAAACAAATGCACCCTTAGACTCCATTCATTTCAAGAAAAACATATTCTAGGAAAATATTTTCCGAATTTTCTAGCGTTCAATTCATGGAAAATAGACTAGTAATGTAAAACATTTTTCACTAATGGAAAAAAAAAAAACACTTTCAAAAGTGGGGAAAATATTGTTACTTTCTAAAAAGCGGAAATCATTTTCCATATCTTCCTTCACCTCACTTTCTTTCAACAAACACATTTTCCTTTTATTTTTATTTTTTATTTAAAAAAATCGAGCTTTTAATTTTTAATTTTTATGTTTTTTTTTGTTTCTTCCTCGGATGTTTGTTAGCATTGATGAGGCTTGAGCTCACTTGCTGTTGCCGTGGCCAGCGACCGGCCAAGGAAAAAGCAAAAAGAAATAGAAAGAAAAGGAAAAAAAGAAAAAGTAAAAAATAATTAATTAAAAAATCAAAATTTTTGGTAATTTTCCCAAGAAAATCAAATCAGATACCAAATAGCGAAAAAATTTTCAGTTCATATTCAGCTTTCAATTGAACACTGGAAAATATTGTCATTTTTCTAAAAAGTGGCTTCTTAGAAATCATTTTTCAAAAACATCATATTTTCTGCAAAATGAATAGAGCCTTAGTTTCTTTATTAATAATAGTCATGAGAATGTAACGTTGGCATGAGCTCTTGCAAAAGTGATTTTACAGAAAATGGAATTGTATATAGTAGGTTTTGTGTTATGGTGGGCAAGTTTGTATTTTCTAACAGCAGACCAAATTGAAAAACTGTGACTTAAAAATAGTATAGATATCATGCAATGACCATGGCTTGTTTAAGAATTATAAATAGAAGTTACTAAATTTTTGTTCTCATAAAAAAGAGAAACAATATCGACAAACAAAATCTACACAACCCCTCTCTTTCAATGCTAAAATTTGCTTAAAAAAGAAAGAAAGTAACGGTTTTCTCGATAAAAATTGACGACTTGCAATTATCGGCATGACTTCAAATGCAAGCATTAATCTTCCTATTTGTTCTGTATTAAACTTCACATAAGTAGGATGGTTTGCAACTCTCCACTGATTTAAATGCTTGTGCCTGTTACCGACATGGTTGCTGTAACCATTAAAAAACAAAAAAAAGAAAAGACATGGTCATTCTCGGATAATTATCCAAAAAGCCATATATATATTGTATGACAGCTAATTTAGTCTTAAACCTTTCAATTATATTAATTTAATTCTAAACCATTTAATGATTTGTCGATAAAGTCCTTCCGGCCAGTTTAAGACAAAAATCATTGACGTGGACTCCGGGCATCTTCTGTGACACGGCATGCATTGATATGGATAACTTTTGTAAATTTTTATAAAATTTTTGGAATTTTACTCTCTTTTTCCTTTCCTTTTTATTTTCTTCTTTTCTCCTATTTTCTTCCACTGCCTGTTGAGCCTTGGCAATGGCCGATGAAGCCAAGCAAGGGCCACCCTCGCGGCCTTTGGCAAGGGCTCGTCTATGCGAGGGCCTCCCTCGCTTGCCTCCCTCACTTGGGGCCGCCTGGGCGAGGGTTGTGATGCCCTCATGTAGGTGAGCCCTCACCAATTCCGAGAAGAGCAACCCTCGCCCGTGGCCCGCAAAAAGAAATAGGAAAAAAAGAAAAGGGAAAAAAGGAAAAAATTTTGAAATTGTCGAGGATAGCGCCAACTATGCCATGTAAAACAGTTGGCGACTGCACCAGTGATTTTCAATCAAAATTAGCCGGAATGACTATATTAATAAATTGTCAAAAGGGTAAGACTAAATTGGCCTAAACATTTTAATTGTGGGCCAATTTAGTTATAAGCCATTTAAAATTTGGCAATGAAGTCTTTCCGGCCAATTTAGCTTAGAAATACTAACGCGAACTCTAGTCATCTTACGTGGCACGTCGGAATTGACGTGGACCGTTTTTGTAAATTTTCGGAATTTTATACTCTTTTACCTTTCCTTTTCTTTTCTTACCTTTTTACTTTCTTCTTTTGTCCTATTTCCTTCCGCCGCCTGCCGGGCCTCGATGATGGCCAACGAAGGTCATCGCTCGGGCAAGGGCCGCCCTCGTGGCCTCTAGCGAGGGCTCGCCTATGGGAAGGCCTCCCTTGCCTGGGGCCGCTTGGGCGAGGGCCATGACGCCTTTGCGTAGGTGCGCCCTCATCAATTTTGACAAGGGTGAGCCTTGCTTGTGGCCCGGCAGAGAGAAATAGGAAAAAACAAAAGGGGATAAAAGGAAAAAATTCTGAATATTTTTAAAAAATTGCAAAATTGTCCACGTCAGCACTTGGTATGCCATGTGCAACAATTGGCATCCCATGTCAATAATTTTCGGTTTAAATTAGCCAGAAGGTATATGTTAGTAAATTGTCAAAAGATTTATAACTAAATTGTCACGATTGAAAATTTTATAATTGAATTGGCTGTCGTTACAATAAGTTTACAACTTTTTGGGCAATTTTCCCATCACCTCCGTATGGGTAAAGGTTTACATTCGTCTTTGGATGGGTGCATTGGATGGTTCCCTACTTAATGACACTGTTTTGACTAGGGACGGTAATGATTTTTCAGGCGGGCGCGCGATTGGTTTTGTGCTTCGTTCGATGTAGGGATGGCCCGTTGGATTCAACCATGCTGTAAAACCCCATAGACGAAGACGAAACTATCTCGGCCAGACGAAAAGCCATTGGACTTAATAACTTTGAAACAGGAAACCGGTTCAGGGGCAAAGTGAAAGTGACGAGATCTTTCAGTAGCTTCATGAGCAGTTCTTTTGACGTTACAGCGTTGAGCTTTCATTCTTATTCAAGTGGCCCGTTAGGCTAAAGTCCACGGAATGAGTTGAGGATTTGCACATAGGTTCTGAGCAATGCTGTCTCGCTGTTTTACATAGTTTTTGTCTGAATCTGTAGTGTTGGACTTTGATCAATGCAATGTTATATTCCTACATCAGGTCAGAATTCATGTTCACCGGCTAATTACTCACGACTCTTGTTCGTCGAGATTGATGCTCATTCCGGCAATAGCTTTGTGCTCGGTATTACAATTCTTTGGCGTAAGTCTTGACTCGTTTTCATTTATTAGTCTTTGCCAGATTATACTAATCCTTTTGGCAACTATTTTTCTTGCTTCAAATATCATTCCGACAATTGTTTCATGTTTCTTGCTACAAGCAATATGCCTGTAGCTCCAAACTTAGCAATCGCACTAGAACATCACCGATGGTCCACTGTCAATTTCTGAAAGAAAATCACACGGTTTTGCTCTAAATAACGCTTGTTTTCAGGTACTTTTGCCATGACCATATGCTGCTTTCCCTGGGAGACTAGTTTGATGAACTGCTAACAGCTTAGAAAGCGATGGTTCCCTGGCAGAATCAAATACCCAAGCGGAAAATTTGCTTGCTGAACTCCTTCTCGAGCCTTGTAAAGGGCCCGAACAGGCAGAGACCAAAGTTGTGACCTTTCCAGCGGCTACACATGGAGAGGGCAGTTCTCCAGCGCTCTAGTGGGAACTTCAGACGAGGTGAACCGAACAATATGGAGCAACACATCCTTAGGGGACTGTCAGAATTAAGATTGGGCATTTTAAAGGCCCCGTTCCACAGAGAATAATCCTCAACAACACGAACATCTCCGACAACCGGAGCATCCATGTAGGACATGCCGTTCTCTAACCTTCCAAGTACATAAGATCTGTGACCATTGACATGCTTCCCAGCCAACATATAGAGATAAGCCCCTTTAACAAAAGAATTTGGAAGGCAACCCCTGTAAAGGAACCAACCAATTTCTCTGCAATGAAGCACTCACCAAGTACCAAACCAAGCGTAATCCAGATAATTTGACCTCTTGGGTGGTAAACAAAAAGATGACTCATGGGTTGGAACTCTCGGCAGGTTTTCATAGAAGCCATAGGATCAGGACTCACCTTGCGTGTATATTTGCACCTTGCACCATCCAAGCTACTGATATGAGATAAATAGATCCAGTAACTGAGGAGAGCTTCACAATCTGATTTTAACACCAAATTCTCGAGCCAAGGTGTACGAGTAGTCCAACACAACAACAAGGAGACACGTGTGCTGTGATTAGATGTGAAGACAGAGGAAGCAAAAGACCAACTTCATCCTCTCAAATGAACTAAGCAACAAGTATGCTCCTAAACTAGATCACAAGCTTTGTTTTGCTGGAGCGAGCGCAAAAGTCATTGGCTGAGAAGATTCCTCGCTTTGCAGATACAAAATGTTTTGATGCAGAAGCGAAGAGGAGCAGAGAACCAGAGGGGGGAAAACCGTGAGCAGTGATGAAATGAGTAGCGAAATCATGCCGTTTGAGCCGATAATCGAAAACCTCAAAAGACAAACATGTAAAAAGTCTTAGAATTACTCCAAACAAAGTAACAATACGACTGCTAAAGTAACATAAGCATGTAAGCATCAGAACATGGCCAACTAAGTATGAAGAACACCTTCAAAGTTTCGGTAGCTGAAGAGCCCGAGCCAAATACATGTGGCATCTATGCACCCTTTGCTAAAATACTTGTAGAAGCCATGCGAATCCAAGTTCCTAACTACTTCACTGTTAGGACACCCACATACGTAACTTGATATCCAAACCAGGCTACATAGCCGAAGGTTCAGCAATTACCAACTCCATTTAATATAAGCCATGCGCTTCTACCAAGATGCAGCCTTAATCCCTGCACAAATGAAATGAATGTTACACTTCTTGAAAGGCATGGAATCTTAATCCTTGACATATTGGAGAAACCCAATGATCTAAGCCTACTGCTAAGGGGTGTCATTTACTGAAATGCACAAAAAGAAAAAGAAGAAAAAAGTAGAACCTGAAAAAGATTGTGACAACCCAAGTCATGTTCCCCAAGTAATGTTTGTACATAGTTCTTTAACAGCTTTTGGTTATATTGCCAGGGGACTGTCATAAAGTAAAAGCAGTCTACCGGTGAACTTAAGGCCTACCCATTGGCATAAGGGGAATCCCGATTAGCACGGCGCTGCGGAGGGGAACGGCTATAGCTGCGGTCACGTCGAGGAGGTGTGATGCTGCGGCGGCGTGGAGATCTATCCCGGGGGCTGTAGCTCCTGCAATTTTATGCAAATCGATGAATATAATCACAAAAAGAGAAAAAGCCAAGTGTACCGGACAGCAAACAAGACATATAGAACAGATAGTTTTATAGGTAAAATCAAAGCATGACACATACTATGTTCTTACAAGAAAAACAATCACTATTGCGATCTCATTCTCCTAATCTTGTTCAATTGAAGGCTTTTACCATAAAACACAAACAGCTGGTATATACTATAAAGTATGGAGAGAGAAAATCATAACAGAGCACAAAAATGAACCAAAAGCAGTATTAAAAACCTAGATGACTATTCCTAGAACATGTGGCCAGCAAAAAGGCGATTTTACCAAATATTAACCACCAGACTTGGCAATTCAGGGGTCAAAACAGTGAGGTTGGACATCTCAATCACTGAGCTAGTTGCGTAGACAGAGGTCTCAATCAAATATCATTTTCTAAAGTTGAATACAAAAAGGCCAAGATCCATGGTAATTTCCCCCCTTCCCAAATCTGCTAACCCTTCCTCTCTCAGCATTTCAATGGGTCATGTAGAAGTTATTATTTCATTCCTCAATCTTTATTTCCATTTTTCATTAGTCGATTTCCATCCCCCTTCCGATTATTGCGGTACAACTGCCACCATAAGAGGAAACCAGATTGAAAGTTTTCTTTTTCTCTCAAAGAGTTATTTCAGTCTAGCTTTACTTCCAATTACCATACTTGAGCTTTTTCCCAAATCAGAATTAGAAGGGACATTTCAACTCAAGTATTGCCAGCAAATGCTACCATATCATCTGAACACGAGACACTCGCACCACATTAAGCCCATTCTACAAAAAAACTAAAACATCATCAAACAATTGTCAGCAGAGACAATCCTGTTATGCCGATAAATAGGGTGTTGCCATTGAGGAATAAAACTAAAACACACTGCAGCATCTAACAGAAAATTAATTCAATCACAGAAAAAAACTAATTCAACAGACCTTCTCCCATAACTTGGACTCCTACGACGCCGAGGACTGGGGCTCCTATGCCGTCCACTTCCCAAGCCTCTCGAACCAATGCGCGAGCGACACTCTCTGGCAAAATGACCCGGCTCACCACACTCATAACACTTGGAGTCCTCACCTCCGCCATAGCCACGTCCACGACCACCGCCACCGCCACGGCCTCCACCACCCTTGTTGTGAGAAACTTCCACGCGCCAGCCATTCTTTCCTGGAAATCCAGCATTAATTCATGGAGATTTTAAAAGTCACAAGCATGTCATACGTGGGATAATAATGCAAGTAAGATTAAACTGTAGAATCACCAAAGGATGTCCGTCGTGCTCAACTTCGCTATTCTCTAGTAAATTAGTTAAATATGCATCACTGAATTTATCAGTTCCTCCTTAGTCTGTTCGTAAGCGATTCCAATGACACGCTCTGATCTTTAAAATGCCCAAAAACCATCAGTTTCTTGACTATATGAAGGGCCCGTTTGGTTTGACTGTGGGGAAATGCAGATACCTTTGGGCTAAAGGGGTTTTCCGAAATGTAAGTAGCGTTTGGTAAGTGTTTTTTAAAATCAACTTGAAAAAAAAAAAAAAACTTCAGTGGAGCTAAACCACCGGCCATCGCCGCTGGCCAGATCTGGTCGCCGGCCAACCGCCGACGGCCAGATCTGGTCGCCGGCCACCACCGCCGAGGTCGCGCAACCCCTAGGCGGTGGTCGCTGGGTCAGGCTAGCCCTCGGGGCGGTAGTTGCCGGCCGCCGGACCTTGGTCTGGGAAAGATGAACAGTGTTGATAAACAGTGCAAATTGCATTCCGAAAATGCAACTTCCCAAAGCACCTCCGGAGGAGCATTGGCCAAAGGTCCCTTGGGAGCATTCCAGATGCAATTGCATCTCCCCAAAGTGAGTAAAAAAATTGCCAAACACCATTTGCATTTGGCCAAGGGCCTTTAGAGCCCAAATGAGCATTCCAAATGTTGAACCAAATGGGGCCGAAGAAGTGCTGAACAATAAATCGCAGATCAATGCATGATGAAGACAGAGATGGGTTATTGAAAAGGCTTTTCCCAGTATAAAATTCGAGTATGCAAATAACATTTCGAAAACAGCAGTCAACTAAATAAACAATGTCTGAGCCTTTGTAACTAGACTAATGACAGAAACCAAGCTTTCATTCATAGATCATTCATATATGCTCCGATTTTCTTGTCAAAAAAGTTTTTTTAAGCACGGTGGTGGTAGCATTTCAACCACAGTTCTCTAAACAGACACCTCAGCCGCAGCTTGTTTAATTCACGGGAAAATACAAGTACTCCCCCAAATTAACAAGTCAATACCAGTCACCTGTACAATCTATCCAGGTAAAGATCACAAGAAACAACTTCCATATGAAATTAACAATTTGTGAGTGTCTACAACGGAAGAAATCTGAGTTATAGACGGGTGCAGGTCAAAGAAGACATCTCGTACTAAGAGGGAGAAAAAGAGGATCTTTTTACTGACCATCCAAGGAACGAATGGCATCTAGAGCATCTCTTCGGTCGTCAAACTCAATAAATGCGTAACCCGGTGGCCTCCGAGCAACCCAGACACTGCGTTCAAACCACCGAAGAAATTAAAATCTACAGCCAGCAAGCCCATGGAAAACAGTACCGCATCAGCTAGCAACATAAAACAGTAGACACACACGAAGGGTTTTCCGCAGTACCCACAAAACCCTAACCGATAAGGAGACAAACCAGAACTAGTCAGTAACCAAAAGGGGCGAAATCTAAACAGAAAAATCCATCCTTTAGACCACGCAACGTTCGAATTTTACCTTCTAAGAACACCGAAAGCACGGAATTCATCCTCTAGATCCCGCTCCGTCACCCGCGGGTCCAAATTCCCAACGTACACCCGCGACATTGCCGCAGCAACCAGCTTCAGACCTCCACAGCCAAGAAAAAACCAAACAAGATCACTAAAAACCAAAGACCCCAAAAAACTACAGCAGCAGATCACCTCCCGAAGCACACCCAAAATGGAAAAAGAAGCAAGCACCAAACGAATTTCGCCCGACCGCGCAAGCGCGGATTCAAGGGTCGGAACGAAGACCAAAAAGCGGCCACTTGAGCACGAAAGAACGACCAAGAACTCCACTTTTTCGAGTTCAAGATCGACGATCACAACTAGGGTTCCGACACGAAACGGGCCGGCGAGGCGGCAAGCCTCTGGGATCACTGTCGAGAGCGGGAATCGAGGATTTACCTCTCGAGAGATTCTCGACGATTTCCGAAGGAGAACGACCGGCTGCGATTTCGGAGATCTTCGATGTCGCGACCTCAGTGTGCAGAAATTGTCGAGAGCTCGACGAGTCCTATGGAGATGTCGGCTCGAGACGAAGACGTTTGGGCCTCATCACCCACTGGGCCTGTTTTTTGTTTCAAGGATTTGACTTTTGACCCCATGTTTATGGCAATACATGATAAGTAAAAAAAACGAAAATTCGTGTAGGAAGAAGGTGTGCTTTTGCCTGTTAAAAGAGAGCAAGGAAATTTGAGATTTACTAATCCCTTCAAATCACATGTTTATGATCGTGAAACGTAAATATGTTCTACATGCGATACATACTCATGCTTCGTGAGAACCGCGAAACGTGATAGATGATGAGCTATTCTTTGCAGAAATATATTGAATCTATTTGCTATCACCGGATGTGTTTATTCTACAAACTTCACATAGAGATCATGATATTTGCAAAAGATGTCTTGTTTAATAGCAAATATGCACTTAATTCCCTCAATCTCATGGTGTGAACGCATGTGCATATTGAAATGTTGTGGATTGTTTTGTATTCGTCAAAAAGGGAGTACTTGCTAAGAGAAAACTTGTTGGTGTTTTGAGGATGACAAAATATTATATGTATAGTAACATGCGTAATTGAGTGTGCAGAACAGGTTCACATGTTGTTAACAACAAGATGTCTAAGTATGTAGAAAGACCATTACTCTATAGGAGGTGAAAAAGCTATTATATGTGAAATGTGTTGGTGGCTAGATGGACCTTGCAAATGCAGAACAAGTCGTTGGACAGGGAATATCTCAATGTTCAGAAGGACATTGAGGATGGTCAACAAACTAGAGAATGCGTGATCGTCGTCGAAGAGTTTGGACGAATCAGTAGAAGACAAATAGACTAGGGGAGGACTTATGTTCGTCGTAGAGTTTGGATGGAACAAGTAGAAGTGGAAAGTCTACAGAATATCAAGGACGTCAATATGCTTGGAAGTGCCTAAAAGTTGATGGAGAATAAGGCTACGAATAATAACTATTATATTTATTTATTTTTCAATTTTTTTATTTCTGAAATAAATTTGGAACAGAAATGTGTTTAGTAACGCAAAATCATTTTTCTATTTCTGGAATAAATTTTGATTTTAGAAATATATGCATAATCCTGAGAGATACGTATAATCAAATAGATATCATAATATCGCTAACAAAAACTCATCCATGGAATAGAAATAGAAAAATCTATTTCTAGCCAGAAGTTGATTTTCAAAACAAAATGATTGTCAGTCGCGCCCTAAGCTTCTTTATTCATAAGTTTTGATGGACCTTGACTGCAGAAGATGTTCTCGCTGCTACAGATAGAGTAATAATTCTAGTACAAGCCTCTAAAATCCTAGAGAGAAGATCCAAACTCTATCAATTTGATTTATATTCAAATTGATGTTTTATGCAAGGTCTCAGGATTAGGAATCCACAAAAAGCGAAGAATAGAGGGTGGCAGGCAGACTCTTGCAGAAGCAAAACTGACTATTTTAAGAAATTATCTCTACGGAGCTCCAGAATGATATCTACACTGTAGATGACAACCCATGGCTCCTTGTGAGATTTGAATTTCAAATGGTCATTGAGGTCTAATGGCAATAAATTCAACCCACGGCCAATAGTTGAGTTGGGTAAAATGAACAAAACTAGTCTATGCTCTGAGTTTGTATCTTCTTATTATGCTTGTATGTAGAAGCTGTGTAAACCTAGTTGTATTTCTCAGTAGAAGTCTGAGCATCTATAATCAATTAACATGGTGCTAAGAGTAGTAAGTATGGGTTATATCCGCAAAAGCCAAGTTACAAGAATAGGGAAGCATATTAAGACATCGTAATATCTCAAGGATTATTACATAGAGGATTCCAATCTCGGTTTAAGCTATTAGAGCTAGGAGAGTGGAACATGCCGAGTGGAAATGCTAAATCACTATAAATATACTTTGACTCTTCTATCCCTCAATTTCCTTTATATTTTGTTGATCGAAGATAATTGTTTCTGTGTATCCACTGTCATTCTACACTATAAGTGCACGTTACACATTATCCAACATTTGAACACGAAAAGGTTTAGAGTTTTTTATACAATTAATTCACCACCCAATTAATTGTCTGTGCCTAATCCATTTATCAGAGAAAAAGGTCAATTCATGAGCGCTAGATTAAACTAGGACTATATTAACGAGTGTTTTTGGTTACTTGTTAAATACCTAAATAAGGCAGTATCGTAGTTGTCGATGCATTTTTTTCAATGAAGTGTGCAATAAGTATTTCAAAAAAAATAAAAATTTCAAATAAAGTATGCTTAACAAGACATTGGCACATTTTGTTACCTAACCAATTAAACTAGAAGAGATTAAATTCGGGCCACAATAATGAGTTGCTTAAAGTTATTGAGTGGGCACGAACACGAGAACCTATGAACATGCAAAATTGGCGAGGATAGGAAGTTTTCCTGGTGGGATTTGACATCTAGGGCAGCTTTTAGGTTTCAAATGTTTGGAATAGGTAAGTATAAGGAAATTTTAGAGTATGATGTTATCTTGTACCCTATATCCTGTGCAAGGTTCTGTAAAAATACAAGGTATTTGTAATAAATACTTTTTAAATGAAGGCTTTATTTCCTTAAAAATCTCAAATTTCAGATCCAATTCGAATCCTGCCGTGACCCTTTTTTGTCAAAACAAATCACAAACTTTCATTATAATCTCAAATCCACCACTGCTTCCAAAAATCGCCAATAATTTCTTCAAAATTATCAATATTAGGACAAGTTAGATGTTCATTATTAGAACTCATATCTTCACCAACGCCCTCACCTTTGTAAAGAACAACAGCGCCTCTTGATATTGACAATTTTAAAGAAATTAACGGCCATTTTTGCACACAAGACATATTTCGGACTAAAGTGAAAGTTGGTGATTCTTTTTAGACACAAAAAAATTTGAGACAGAATTGAGATTGTACTCAAAGTTGTAATTTTTTTTAGGGTATTAGGCGTTTAATAGCAATAGTCTTGATTTTTTTTTTCTTCTCCTTCGTGTTTTCTTTAAAAACCTCGACATAAACACATTAGGTTACATTATGCGATGAAACTTGGATGGGAATACAACAAAGAACAAAGGCGTTCCATGGTCGAGGGAACAAGAACTCGCCATGCTTCTTTATTTCCAACACCCGACGCACCGATAACAACACAGAAAGTTTCTTCTTTCCCTTGAAAGAAAGTGGCCCACCGTGTCTCGGAAGGACGACGATGCTCGCAGCTCTCTTACACGATGGAGCATTCGTTCTCCCACTCCACAACCTTGTACGCGCGCTTTAACTTGTCGTACAGTCCGGACAAGAAGCCCTTGTCCAAGCTCCGACCCTGCGATCGATACACGTGTTCTCTCATGCCATCATTGAGGTGAGATTGTGTAGGAAGGACGAGACGATTTAAAGACAATAGAAACAGATCATGTCACTGTGATTTTGTCTTCATGAGGTGGTAATTTTGAGAGAGTGAGAGAGAGAGATCTTACTTGGCCAGTAACTCCTCCCACCTTCTGTCTGCCAATCTTCGAGTGATTACTTTCTTCCTGCTAATAAGGAAATTAGTTTGAAAACTGCATTACAAGCTACATGATTATCTTCCGGACCAACTTGCACAAACCGAATTTGTATGCATCGTCTATGTAATATGGGGGTGTTGGGTTTGTGGGGGATTAAAAGGTAGGTGAACATTCGTCAACGCAATAATTTTTATCGAAAATGTAAAGTCTTAGCAGAGTGTTGAATTTTCTCTATCATGTAACATTTTGTTATACCAGTGCAGTCGGACGTTATATCCACTTGGAATCATCCTGTGAGCCACACCTGCCATTCCGTGAATTTAGCCTTACCCGGGGGGGGGGGCGCGGGTTCAGGGTGTGGGGGATTAAAAGGTAGGTGAACATTCGTCAACGCAATAATTTTTATCGAAAATGTAAAGTCGTAGCAGAGTGTTGAATTTTCTCTATCATGTAACATTTTGTTATACCAGTGCAGTCGGACGTTATATCCACTTGGAATCATCTTGTGAGCCACACCTGCCATTCCATGAATTTAGCCTTACCCATCGCACGTGGAGGAAGGGGCGATTCAAATATACCTTCTAAACTTTGAAAACTCAAGATCGGACGTCTATTTATTTTGATCTAAACTATTTATTTTACCTTTCGACCGGGTACGTCGGTACTCGGCCTATAGTTCAATAGGTGTTTGTACTCGTTGCGGCTGAGGACGTAGAAGAAGGTAACCAGTTCCTGAAAATCGAGAAAGCCGTCCTTGTCCTTGTCCAGCTCTTCGAAGAGCCAATTACAGTTGTCGGTTTGAATCTTGGCTTGGCTCAGGAAGATCCTGAACTCGCCGATGCTTATGTTGTTGCTCTTGTCCGTGTCCATGGCCTCGAAGAACTTTTGGGCTGCTTGCTTCTCATCGTTTGTCAAGTCCCCATAGTGAGCCGACGCGGCCTCGCGAACCTTTTCTATATCTATCTTTTCCAACTCGGCCTCACGGACCTCCCCTATACCCATCTCTGTCGACACAGTCGACACAACAACCTCGCAGATCTTTTCTATATTCATCTCTCTCTCACCCTCGCTCTATCTCTCCTTCTCTGCCTATTTGAGGATGTGTGCAAGTGCTATTGCTATGGAGGTTATTGAAGTATTTATAGAGAATCTCGGTTGTGCGTTCCATGTGTTACCCACAAGAAAGAAAAAAAATATGCGAATGATTTTTAAGTTGTTAATGTGTGTGTACGATCAATGTCGATGCACGTGAAACAAAGAGAGAGAGCAAAATAAATTTCGTGGACTTCATTTAGGACGCATAAGTCCCTTCATTTGCTGAGAGCAATGTTACGTGGGCGAAGAAGTCTTATTAAAACATATTTACCATGCGACGTGTACGTTTTTCATTGGATATTTAAAGAAACTAATGGTTCAATGCATTGATCCCACCTATTTCAATCCCATTGAAACTTTCTAATATTTTATATTGATGAACATCCTGCAAGTCATATGAACCGATTAAGTCCAAATCTTCGGTATGTATGGGTGATTCTGACTAAGAATAGCTTGTACACAATTGGTGAAATTCAAACCGGTGACTTCCAATTTCTAAGTTAGAAATCTTCTCACGCTCCAACCAAGAATTCTCTTTTCTCCGTTATTTTGTTCTCTGAGCAATTTTAGTCTCCACCATACCTTGAATATGTGTCCAAAATGGTGCTTGAGCGTGAGAAGTACCGATTTAAAATCTCAAGAAAAGCAAGATAGTGTAGGGGGATGCGCCATGTCCGGTTCAACTTAGGAATTTGACTGAACCAGACTGGACCAACTAGTTTAAGGCCGATGCTAAAGAGAATCGGTTTGGTTTCCAGATCCACTTGTAAGATTGGGAGGCAAATTTTTCAAGTCACAATCGACAAATAGCCGTAGGATAGCGTTGGCTTCTTTACGGGGCCACCAATGTGGACTAATACATGCGTCATATAATCTTTGCAATTCTCATCAATCAACGATTATCATTAGGTGAGGTCTATGTCAATTGCAATCATTAAAATTCAAGACAAGACAGCACTTGACTAATATATGTTTCATAGTAAAACTATGCAGCTTTAATGTATATCATATAAATTTTATATTTACACAAAATAAAGAATGGACCAATTTTTGGGTAGAACCGAAAATTGGACCTGAACTAGCTGGAAATTGATCCACTCAAGAATTGATCACTCCTAAGATAGAAGCAATCCAAAAAGCACAGAAGAACCTCCAATTATCGATGGAGGATCAAGAATGCTCATGGCATGAGCCTTTGATGATTAATTGTTGTAATTCACAATTTCTGCATTTAGATCATGGAGCGGGTAGGGATCCAACTATAGGATTATTGAATTTCATACCTGACTATCTATATAGTATATCCACCGCGAGGAGATTGGGAGTGATTCGAGAAATTTGTAAGAACTTTAGGATAGAGTGAATTTGATGATTATTTTCTCAAGGCAAATCTCATCTCGGATTTGTTGCAAGATCCATACATTCAAACGAATCTTGGAGGTTGGTAATTCTCTGATGAAACAGGAAAGCAACTAGTCCATAAAAGCAGTGATTTTCCTTGTTCCAATTTGGTACTGAAGCCTTTTCTTATTGATCTTAAAAAGGAAAGTGACACAAATGGTTTTTGAATATTGGTCAAATATGTAATATTGTCCATCAACTTTTAATTCAATGTGACCCTAAACTTTAACCCATTGTGCACTATGGTTCCAAAACTTTTGGTACATGTCCAATTTAGTTCTTGAATTATATTAAAATGTTCATTGTTGTCATGTTCAATGTTGTTTCTGATGGAAAGATAACAATAAACATTTCCATATAGTTCAAGGACTATATTAAATATGTACCAAAAGTCCAATAATCATATTAAACAAATTAAAAATAAATGACCGCATTATATACCGGGCTAAAGTTCAAGAACCACACTGTTCTCTAGGCAAAAGTTTAGAGACTATTTATGTCATTATCCCATCTTAAAATATTTTGTTAATAAATAAGTCTTTTACCAATTTTCATAATTGCGTTCATTATTTTGATCATTACCGGGAAGCTACACATTGTAGTTGGGGAGGAATCAAATGTTTTAAACGATGAAGAATGATTGACCGTTTGGGTCAAGGGTCAATGTAAGTGTGAAAAAGAACAGCCCACGCCCAAGTCAAGGTCATGCTTTGGAAAAAATTCGACCTGTATACAGTGTAAGGACCAAGCGACATTGTCATGTGCCCTTTTATTCCATCCTCCATTGAAAAATTAGTTGCGAAATTGATTTTATGGCCGGGCGGTGTCGACCATTATTGGCAATTGATTTTGTAGCGGCCGTTTAATTGGCCATTATTCTTGATGTGTATTGATTTTTAGCGGCTAATTTAATCGCCCGTTATTAGTCCCGAACAACTCTTGAGTTCTATTTTTTATCTGGGTTCTTGCGAAGATCAACGGTTTCAAAGGGCAACGTTCGCAAAACCTCAAGTTCAAGTTTGCGTCTTGGAGCTTGGAAGGAGCGATCTCTTCTTCTCATTTTATCAAGGCAGGGCGTATTCCAACCTCAGGCGTCGCGGGAGGGCCTCGGTGTTCCAACCACGGCCTCGGTTGGTTATCGATTCCAATTTTGTTATTGCAATTTCGTTTCTTTGTAATTCCGTATTGTTTGTGATATTTAAGCTAATGCCATTTGAATTTCGCCAACAATCTTAAAACAGATTCGTCTTTATTTTAAAAATTCAAATAGCTCTTTGGGAAAGAAGTCGTGGATGTGGCTGCTCGAAGCTTGATGGTGTCGATGTGATTGTTGTGACATCACCAAAGACTACTGCCTATGCCGTGGCTGTCCAAGTGCACAGCTCATCCTCTGTTCATCCTGCGGTTTACATGTACACCATGGTGAAAAAAAACCTGAAAAGTTCGACCGGACTGAACTTTAAAGGTGGCAGCAAAGATGCTGTTTTATTTGACCACATTGAATCTTGCGAGATTCTTGACCGAGGATGCTCCTAAATTATCCGAAGGAGAAGCGGATAAACAGGCCTTCAACCTTTGTTGATGCACTGGAAGCACTTTGATTTCTTGTGCAGAAACTTCGTCATGAATGGCTTACATGACTCATTGTACAATGTTTATTGTGCAAAAAGAGCGGCAAAGGAATTATGGGAAGCCTTGGACCGAAAATATAAAGCAGGAGGATGCGGAGCAAAGAAATTTGTTGTCGGTCGATTCCTTGATTATAAAATGGTCGATTTTAAAACATCATCAGTCAAGTGCAAGAAATTCAAGTGATCTTGCATGAAATTCTGGCTGAAGGAATGATCTTGAGTGAAACCTTCAAGTGGCTGCTATTATTGAAAAGCTACCTCCGGGTGGAAGGATTTCAAGAACTATCTCAAGCACAAGCGAAAGGAAATGAACTTGGAAGAGCTGATTGTCGGACTTGAATCGAAGAAGACAATAGAGGATTTGAAGCTGGCAAAGGAATATATGTTGGAAGCTTAGAATAAAGTCTTTGATTTTTCAAGTTAGAAGAATTATCTATGTTCGAGATATTCAGAACTTTATTAGTTCTTGAACACCCACAAAGCTAAAGACCACGAGATTCAGAAAAATTCAAGTAGAGCGTAAGCTGAAAATTTTCAGAAGGAGATTCTTCTAAAGCGAATCGTGCTGAAATTTTTCGGCTTAGATTCTTCTTGAAGCAATCTGACGTGATTCTTGAGCGGACTCGAAGCTGAAATTTTTGACGAAGCGCAAAGGTTTCATTGTTCTTGAAGCAGGCGAAGATGCAGTAATTCTAAAAGCAAAACTCGAGCGAAGAAGAACAAAGCTAGTGCGTTAAAGAGGCTGAATGGCTACACCATTTCTTAGAGGATATTCAAAATGGCAAAAACACATGCCACCAATAAGTATACAATTGGAAGAGCACAGGAGTAATATATATAATGGTAAGTCTAGACATATCGTCGTAGACATAATACCATTAGATAACTACTCTCAGCGGAAATTATCTCAATTGACTCGTAAAGTCAAGGGATAATATTGCGGATCCGCTAACAAAGGGTTAAATAGAGTTAGTTGAGAAATCGATAAGAGGAATGGGACTAAAGCCCATGAAAGAATAAGTTGGTATAAAGGAAACCCAACCTAGTTATTTGGAGATCCCAAGATCTAGGTTCAAAGGGACAACCTAATTATACAAACTTAGTGATGTCCTTTATGGGGTTATCTCTAAAACCATTCCTATATAAAATATCGATGATATTGTGAAGGAAAGGATAGCAATTTTGCTTTAATGATTCTTAAGTGGAGTAAATAAATTACTCAGAATTAAGTAATCACCTATGTGAGAGAGAAGTGGGGCCGCTTCAAAGGAGAATTAATCAAGGGCTAAATTCTTTAGAATCTCTTGCGAGAACCAGGTTGATGTTCATGGCCAAAGCGAACATAACTATGAGGCTGAACAAGCGTTTATATGATTCCTATGTGAAGTGTATGGTTCATTTACATAAGAAAGTTGGACAGTTCAAGGACATCATGTCTCTTTGGACAACTAGTAAAGTAAATATACTTTCACAAGGAAAGGTTCAAAGGGTAACACCTACCTATCCTATACAGGTTTCAATTGTTGAACACTATCACAGAGTCAAAACTAAAACAATTTTCATTCATGTGGGGGATTGTTGGAAATTTGGGACAAATTGATGGGTGAATGAATGAGAAATTGATGCTCAAAGAACACCCTTGAGTTGGAAGTGGGAAGTGAAAAGCACTAGTCCCACATTGGAAAAGGAAGAAGGCTAAAGAGTGGTTTATATACAGTTTACACTTATATGAAGTGGTAACTATTGTAGTACAAACTCTACGCCAAATGCCTTGCGCGGGGAGGTGCAAATCCGGCTCAACAAAAGCTGAAACTTGGGCGCGGCGCGCGCATCCCTGCGTCTTACCACGATTGCGGACGAAAAGAAAAGTGGGCCTTGCGACAAGCCCAATTTTGCTAGCCTTCTAATTTAATTTTCCGACTCAATTAATGGTGCGTTAAGCGGCAAGCTGTTGCGAAATTGATTTTTATAACGGCAGAATTAATCGGCCATTATTCGGACGCAATTGATTTTATAGCAGCCGGTTTAATTGGCCATTATTCTTGATGTGTATTGATTTTATAACGGCTAATTTAATCGCCCGTTATTAGTCGAACAACTCTCCCTGAGTTCTATTTTTATCGAAATCATTCTTTCAGTTCTTGCGAAGATCAGCAGTTTCAAAAAAAAAAAAAACGTTCTCTCCTTTTCTTTCGCGTTCTCTGCATTTGCATTGTTTTCGATAGTGTCAAGTTCCAAGTTTGGATTTTCCTTGTTCCAATTTGTACTGAAGCCTTTTCTTATTGATCTTAAAAAGGAAAGTGACACAAATGGTTTTTGAATATTGGTCAAATATGTAATATTGTCCATCAACTTTTAATTCAATGTGACCCTAAACTTTAACCCATTGTGCACTATGGTTCCAAAACTTTTGGTACATGTCAATTTAGTTCTTGAATTATATTAAAATGTTCATTGTTGTCACGTTCAATGTTGTTTCGATGGAAAGATAACAATAAACATTTCCATATAGTTCAAGGACTATATTAAATATGTACCAAAAGTCCAATAATCATATTAAACAAATTAAAATAAATGACCGCATTATATTACGGCTAAAAGTTCAAGAACCCTCGTTTTAGGCAAAAGTTTAGAGACTATTTATGTCATTATCCCATCTTAAAATATTTTGTTAATAAATAAGTCTTTTACCAATTTTCATAATTGCGTTCATTATTTTGATCATTACCGGGAAGCTACACATTGTAGTTGGGGAGGAATCAAATGTTTTAAACGATGAAGAATGATTGACCGTTTGGGTCAAGGGTCAATGTAAGTGTGAAAAAGAACAGCCCACGCCCAAGTCAAGGTCATGCTTTGGAAAAAATTCGACCTGTATACAGTGTAAGGACCAAGCGACATTGTCATGTGCCCTTTTATTCCATCCTCCATTGAAAAATTAAAGAAGAATCCACCAATCAAACGAGCCTCGAATGCAATATTCTGAAACATAGTTAGCAGAATTGAAGATACTTGCAAGATTCGATGGGTTGTTCTGTCTCTCCCCGGCTTCCAAGAAATCAGAATGTCATTACCTTCTTCGAATTTGAACGCCCGTCACGCCAGAATTGACCCAAACATAAAAGATGATGCTTTTTAATGCGATGCTGTAGAGTTCAGGCTAATTTCGATCCAAGGATTCATGCCATTTGAATGGAATTTGGCCTAAAAATTGACCCAAGAATGGACACTGTCAACCAGCCATTGGATCTATATGTATCTGCACTTTGATGACTCAATTACTATCTGAAATATGTGGTCTGCTTCAATGTGGTAAGTTATGTCCTACGCGATCAAATCTCCAAAGAAAGCATAAACTTTTTCCATGTCATTTAGAATCTTAAGTATCAAACGCGCACATTAAATATAAGTAAAACATAGATGCCTCCACAAAATGGTTTTCGATGCTTTCATTGCTTGATTTTGATTGTTGCATATTTAGGATAAGAGTCACTACTACGTCTCCTGCTCAGCATAACTTCGGTGTGACGCTTACCACACCCTATGCATGGAGCGGTAGTCAGTATACGCGCGGACAGAGCAATTGACGTATGATCATGAGAATAGTCAAAGCTGAGAAACATTTCGAAATCCGTTCTTACTTGTGAGCGAAAAAAGGGAAAGAAAAGAAAGATCAGGCATGGTCAAAAAGTTCACGAGGACTGAGGAGCAATCTGCAAAGATCTTTTCATCGCTCTCGGTCTTGGTCGTCTCTAAAGTAGCAGCCTCAGATGAAGTTTCCAGTAACTAGGCAACACCCAGGCCGTCGAGCGAATTATTGCAAGACGCCAAAATTGTTAGAGCGAATATGTAGCATTTAAAAACACGCAGGTCATCCCGCATTAAAGTATCAAATAACTACAAACTCCTGCTCTATCTCCATCAGAAATCAAAATTTTCCAACACTTCCTTCCTTGGAGACGCTGATCTTGGACTCCAGCAATCTTCTTTTAGGCTTCAGAAACTGAAATGCAAGGTTTTGATATCTACCAAAAAATTCTGAGTACACCCACCAGTCACTCGATTCTCGAGCAAATAATAGCTTTGCTTGTTACTTAGTACATGCTCCAAGACAGTCCTGAAGAACTCCATTTTGGTGGCCTTGTGAATAACTTACACTACAAAAAAAATGATGTTTTTCGACAAAATTACCCGAAAAATTCTGGAAAATTCGTTGGAAAGGAATTTATGCTAATTTTCGTTGGTAATTCGTCGTCGTGGAAAATTTTCAACGAAAAAAAAAATTTTTTTGAAATTTACAATAAATATTTTTCGTTGAAAAATTTTCGTGACTAAATTCGTTGGAAACGAATTTTTTCGACGACAATTTTTTCGATTTGGAAACTATAATTATTTTTAGTCGAAAAATTGTGAAAATTTTTTTCCATCGAAATTTTTTTTTTTTTTTTGGTCCATTTTTTTTCCGACTCAATTAAATGATTAGACTTGATGTCGCAGAATTAATCGCCATTATTCGGGGCCTTAATTGATTTTATGACGCGGTTAATTGGCCATTATTCTTGAGATGGCCGGCATTGATGTTAATAATATTTTAATTTTTCCTTTTTCTTTTTTTTTTTTTTCGTTTTATTTTTCCTTCTCTTTCATTTGGCTCATGGCATTGTTTACTAGTGTTCGTTCCAAGTTTGTTCAAGTTGGCAGCTTTGATCCGGATTTCTTCCCATTTTGGGGTTTTTGGGGTTTATAATGGAATTCACCTCGGTATTTGCGAATTTTCAACCAAAATTATACATATTAAAATAATTATCCGGGAAAATTGCAATTCGTTGGAAAATTTGTTGGAAATTTCCAACAAATTTTCCAATGAATATAAAAAATACCAAATAATACCGGGGGTTTTTGAAGCATAGTTGGAAAATTGAAGTACTTACCAAATTTGGGTTGAAATTTTCAGCGAATTTTCCAATCCAAAAATTATACATATTAAAATAATTATCCGGAAAATTGCAATTTGGAAAATTCGTTTGGAAATTTCCAAAATTAAAAAATGAAATTTGAAATTTATTGTAGATTTTCAACAATTTCAAAAATGCCGAACAATACTAAATTTTTTGAATTATTTGGAAAATTCGTTTGGAAATTTTTCAACCATTTTACAAATTTACACCTTAAAATAATTGTCAATTAAAATTGAAATTCGTTGGAAAATTTGTTGGAAATTTCCCCTAGAAAAAAAAAAAATCGTTAAAATTTATTTTTTTCCATTTTTAGAAATTCAAAAATGCCGAACAATACTAAATTTTTTTGAATTAGTTGGAAAAAATTCGTTGAAATTTTGAATTTTCCAACGAAAATTGTACACCTTAAAATAATTGTCCGAAAATTGAAATTTGTTGGAAAATTTGTTTTGAAATTTCAACGAAAAAAAATTTTTTCCCCAACAATTTTCCGAACAACGTTTATGATTCGTTGGAAAATTAGTCAAAAAATGAAAACAAAATCCGTTAAAATAATTTTCCGAAAATTTCGTTTGGAAAATTCGTTTGGAAATTTCCAAATAATTTTTTGTCCGGAAAAAAATTTGTACTCTATCTAAAAATTTTTTCCGAAAATTTGAAAATTCGTAGGAAAATTTCAGCCTCAGATGGAAATTTCCAGTAACTAGGCAAACACCCAGGCCGTTGAAATTTTCAAGACGCCAATTTTCCAACGAAAAGCCATTTAAAAACATGTTTCTTTTCATCCTGCATTAAATTATCAAATAATTACAAACTCCTGCTCTATTCCATCAGAAGTTAAAATTTTCCAACACAATTTTCTGATCTTGGACTCCAGCAAAAATTTTTAGGTTGGAGAAACTGAAATGCAAGGTTTTGATATCTACCAAAAATTTGAGATACACCCACCAGTTAATAATATTTTAATCGATTCCTTTTTTTTTTTTTTTTTCGTTTTTTTTTTGTTACTTAGTACATGCTCCAAGACAGTCCTGAAGAACTCCATTTTGGTGGCCTTGTGAATAACTTACTGCCTATAATATACTTGCCATTGCATTTTTATGTTTCTTTTTATTCCTGGAAAATTACCTAAAAAAGTTTTGAACCTATTACATTTATACGAATTTAGTTCTAAACCTTTCAATTGAACCAATTTGGTCACACACATTTTCATATTGGTACCAACACTAGTCCATCTGATCGATTTAGACTAGAAATCGCTAACATTGATGTCGGTCGTCCTATATGACACGGTTGGCCAGATGACCGGCATTGATGTTAATAATATTTTAATTTTTTTCCCTTTTTTTTTTTTTTTTTTCGTTTTTTATTTTTTTCCTTCTCTTTCATTTGGCTCATGGCGGTACTAAGCCATGGGCGGCGATTTAATAATGTGTGGTCCGGATTTTGGCCCATTTTTGGGGTTTATAAAGCGTGTAATTAGGTCGATCGCTTATAATGAAATTTCTTGGGAGGCCCAGTCACTCTTGGGTTCTTGTTTTTAAAAAAAAAAAAAAATAGAAATTCTGCTAGAATCGCACTCGATCGAATTTGATCGTTAATTTAGACCCTGAACTTGGCAATCGATTTCCGGGAGTTTCGGGACGAAATAAATTGGATGGTGTCGATATTATTGTGGTGACATCGAGATTGTTAGGAATAGTGGAAAAGTGGATTTTTTGGACCGGGTACAAATTTGGGTGGTAGACCTCCCTCGTAGAAAGTGGTGCAGGTTATTTTATTTTGACGATTGTGCCCTAGAATATTGTTGGGATTTATTGGGGATTATTAGGCCTTTTCTAGAATTCGTCGGGACCCGATGGGTCGATTTTGGATTCGGACCCGTGTCCTTTAATTCGCTTAAAATTTAAATTGGTACTTTTCCCCCTCTCTCTCTCTCCTATCTCTCCCGGGGAACCCCCCTCCCGTCGTCTCTCTCTCTCTCTCTCTCTCTCTCTCTCTCTCTCCCTCTCTCCCTCTTCCTCTCTCCCTCCCGGTTCATTGATCGCCACCCGGGCTCCGTCCGGCTGGGCGTGTATTTTGGTTTGATTATTTTATGATTAAATTAGATTATGGGGGTATTTTAATTTAGTTAAATTGGACCCGACTTGAGTGGAGTACTTGAGTGAATAATTGTGCGTGACCGACTTGAATGTCGGTCCGTGGAATGAGTGGCGAAGTGTGAATTGGATCGAGTGGTGAATGTGAGTTATTTGGCGTGAATTTAATTTAATTGAGTGGCGTGTGCCTGCTGTGAGAGATTAAGCCCGGATCGACGGAGGTTTACGGTTACTGGGACGGTTCTTGGCGGTTTGGAAGGATTCAATGGCCGAGTGCCAAATTATAACGAACCGAGACGGTTGTTTTGGGGGCAAGAAGGTGTGATTGGACCGGACGGTTTACGCCGGTCGTTGGAATTATTTGAATATCGGGGTTTGGGACGGGTTGACCAAGGCCACCGGAACAATTTGAATGATATAATTTCTGGGGTCTTGACTTGGCCATGAGAATTGATTGAAATGTGAGGCTTGTGGGAGCCGCGAGATTGATTTGAAGCGCAGCAGGGCTTGCGAGTTGTGAGAAAGATGTTCGGACACGCAAGTTGATCTCGGGTTGTGATTGAATTACCGTTGAACGCAGGACCGGATTGGTTGGTTGTTGTGATTGAAGAAGCTGGTTGAGCGTGGATTCGATTGGTTGGTTGAGCGGGCAGGACTATGGATAAAACCGTTGAAGCGTAAATGGATGTTGATCGAACCAAATCGATGGTGCGTGTGGACGATTGATTGGATGGGTTGGATGCTTATGGCGGATTGGTTGATTTCGAGTGGAAGTGTGTGTCTTTGGTGATTGGGATGTGGCGGTGTGTGTGTGATGGTGATTGGGATGTGGCGATGTGTATGTCTTTGGTGATTGTGACGTGGCGGTGATTTATACTTGCATTATTATGCTTGAGCTAATATCTCACGGGGATTGGCACGTGGTTCGAGGTGAGGTAAGCCTTTCATGTGCAATTATTATTTTGACCGGTAGTTCGCATGTTAGGCCCGGTGCGGCATGCGCATTAGCCTAGGTTAGGTTTAGGTTGTTGCTTATTGAGACTACATCTCACGGTTATTATATAACCACTTTCAGATTCGCGACCATGAATGATTGGAGACGCTGCAAGAGCATCTAGGAGATCAAGGACGGGTCAAGTACCCAGCATTTTGAGTTCCCCTTTCGTAGAGGAGTTAAGTTTCTTTGCTATTGTCCTTTTCTAAGAATTGTGATTCTACTATTGTGGCTTAACAGGGGGACTGTCCCGTGGGCGTAGTATGTATTTGTCAAGCGTAGAAATTTTAGTTATTGTTACGTGCTATTGCTATCCATCGTCATTGTTTAATTATGCCGGGTTGTGTTATTTGTTTCAGCGTATCAATCTACGATATTTGGGTTGGGTCGGCGGCGTATACGGGGACGTTGCATTCAATGTTCGACCATCGAGGGATGATTGCGCGCCCGTAGGGTGCGGGGCGTGACATCCCCCGTTGCATTGGTATCAGAGCAAGGTCAACTCGAACCAAGATGGTCGAAGCTTGGAGTGATAAGGAGCGATGACTTTGGGGTAGACAGTTAGGGAGACTCGTGTGCTATGCGTACCCCAGACAGTGTGATTGTGATTGCTAAGTGATTTTTTATGCGATATATGTGAGGTGCAGGTGCGTCGGGACTTGAGGTAAGTGCATGAACTTGTTGGCTATGATTGGGTGCTATTTGTGATTGGCTGCCTATTGAATGACTTGTGTTGTGATTCATTGCCTAGGGCTTATCTTTGGTATAGTTGGCCTAGGTCTTTAATTTCCGAGGGGAGATTATAGCAGGTAAGTGGGTGGTGTGACCCTGTGAGCATGAGTAGTCGAGGTCGAGGTCGAGGTCGAGGTTGAGGTCATGTAGGTCCGCAAATTGGAGTTGTGGGGGAATCCCAGATGGGATGAGACTTTGAAAGAAATCGAGGAAGTTGAAATTTTAATGAGTAGTCAGACTGAGGAGCGAAATACTACTGTTACTACTGATGCTGAGGCCACTATTGTCATCGTCAATGAGAATGACGGGAATAATGGATATAATGGAGATGTTGGAAATCAAGGTTAAGGGCATGTTAAAGCAGTCAGACGGATGCGTTAGTTGGGTGGAAAATTTTAGAAATTTAAACTTGCAAGGGTCGATAGGAAGAAGCGACCCTGACACTACGGTACTTTGGACAGAGGACTTAAAAAAAGGGCTTTTGAGGTATTCGGGTGCACTGATGAGGAAAAAGTGACCCTGACTATGTATCAACTCCAAAGAAATGTGATTGGTTGGTAAGAGGACCCCCAGAGTAGACTATTTTGAAGGGCATAATTCCAAGCTGGGTGTCGTTATCGAAGCCTTCAATGGGAGGTACTTTCAGAGAATGCGTGGGGATAGAAAATCACAGAGTCTCTTTGACTTCGTTAAAATTTAATGTCAGTTGATCAGTATGAGGTCGGGTTTGTAAGGTTGTCTAAGTACGCGCCAAAGGTAGTCAATGATCGTGTGGATGGGACAAGGAAGTTTCGAGATGGAGTGAAACCGAATTTTCGTAGTCAATTGATGCTAATGAGCCTAAGGGATTATAAGGAGCTGTATGGCAAGGCTTAAATGGTTGAAAGGGATTTGAATGAAAGGTTATCGTATATGGATCGCGGTACACGTCGGCTAGGGACAATGGGAACTGTAGAAAGAAGCTTATGACAAAGAAACGGAAATTGTCCCTCTAGTAAGAAAGAACTTGGGAAAACCGAGCTGCTACTCCAACGCTGCATGTCGGTCTTATGGAAAGAGGCATAGGAATGGCCACTGCCAAGGTAGAAGTGGAGCATGTTGTTGATGTGGACAGTAAGGTCACTAGGTGAGAAATTATTGAATCGACAGGTTAGATCGCTAATGTAATTGTAGCGACCGCAGGTAGGACATTAAGCGAGAGCAGCTCTGCAGATTAATCAGAATCGGCTATGGACATAGGGAAAAGTGTGCGTTGTGGTGGGGAAGGAATCGAAGGATGTGCCGCGAAAGTTTAGAGGCGTTGCATGTGGATATTGGGTACGATAGGCGATGATTTTGAAGTTGTAACTCTAATGGTCATGTATGGCGTGTAATTGCTTATGGTGGATAGACGCAATCGATTTATGGATTTCTGATTTACTAGTGACATTCTTGGACGAATTTGGAAGGATAAGTGATGCTTGGAAATTTCGGATATTATAAAGAACCGGGGTGATTTGTTTTGGGAGATTGTTGGATTGAAATTGGATGGAATGAAATTGTCCTTGAGGTGTACGATGATAATTATTTTGTGGCTGACTTGTTGGTTGAGGAATCAAGGCTAAAGGACATAGCCGAAGTGTGTAATTTCTCCGATATCTTTCCTTGGGAATTGTCGGGATTGTTACCTGGTCGAGAAGTGGAAGTTGAAATTGAGTTAGCCTTGGGATGGAACCAATCTAGAGAGCAACCTTGTTGGATGTCGTTGACTGAGTTGAAAGGATTGAAAGTTCGAACGCAAGGGTTGTTGGATGAAGGTTTATTTGTCTGAGTAGGTCCCCATGGAAAGCACCAATTTTTATTTGTGAGGAAGAAGGACGAATCGTTAAGATTATGTATTGACTACAGATGGTTGAGTCAGGTGACTATTAAGGATAAACGCCCAATGTCAAGAGTAAATGACCTGTTCGACCAGTTACAAGGGACATCAATGTTTTGTAAGATAGACTTGAGGATTGGTTATCACCAATTGAGGATCAAGAAGGAGGATGTATCGGAGTCGGCAGTTAGGACGAGGAATGGACACTACGAGTTCATGGTGATGCCTATTTGAACTGACAAACGTCCCTGCAGCTTCTATGGACGTAATGAGTTGGGCATTTGAGGAATTTCAGGATCAGTTTGTAAATGTGGTTATAGATGGTATTTGGGTATGCTCAAGGATTCCTGCTAAGCATGAGTTACCTTTAGAAAAAGGGTTCTACAGACTATAAGGAAATACGCACTCTACGCTAAGTTTTATAAATACGAATTCTGGCTTCATTGAGTGGAGTTCTTAGGACATATGATACTCGGGGAAGGAATTGTGGTGGATTCAGCAAAGACTCAAGCTGTCAGGAATTGGCTAAGATCGACAATGGTAATCGAGGTTCGGAGGTTCTTGGGTCTGGCAAGTCATTACAAACGCCTCGTGGAAGGGGTTTTTAACGTTAGTAACACTTGTGGACACGTTTGCAAAAGAAGGAAACGAAAAGTGAATGGGCGGATAACTACAAAATGAGTTTTCAGGATTGAAACAGAGTTCGACGACCACGCCAGTGTTGACGGTCCTGTTAAGTTAGGGAGAATATGAAATCTACAGTGATGCAGCACTAAGAGGACTCGGATGTGTGTTGACACAAAGTGGAAGAGTAGTGCCATGCACACCGCGACAAATGAGACCGCATAAGCCGAATTATCTGACTCATGGTTGGGAATTAGCTGCAATTATTTTCGCTCTTAAGATTTGGGGGTATAACCTGTGTGGGAAGAAATTTCAAATTTATACAAATCGTCAGAGTTTAAAGGCATCTGTTTTTTCCCAAAAAGATCTTAGCATGAGACAGCGCCGTTGGATAGAACTCTTTGAAGACTACGACTGCGAGATTATGTATCATCCCGGAAAAAGCTAGCAAAGTAGCGGATGCACTGAGCCGAAAATCGAGCATCGAGCATATGATGGTCAAGGAAGGGACTCTGTTGGGGGAGAGATTCGAGATTCGGAATTTAAGAATGAAACGAGTCATGTTTAGAGTCTGCTTACCACATTGAGGATTAAACCGGAAATCCGAGCTAAGATTAAGACTTTACAATCGTTGGACCTAGAAATCCAGAAGATTCTAGAATTGGATGTCAAAAAAAAAAAAAGAAGGAAATTGGATTTTCAGGTATTTGAGGATGGGATTCTGAAGTTCAGTGGTCGGGTATGTGTACCCAGTGATGCAGAATTTAAAAGAAGAGATTTTGTCGAAAGTACGGTAGAGCTATTACAAGATTCACCCGGTAGTATGGAAATGTATCGTAACTTCACAGCATTATGGGTGGAATGGATTGAAAGTGGACGTGACCAAATGTGTGGCTAAGTGTTTCACATGCCAACAAGTGAAGGCACAACATTGCGAGCCAAGTGTACTATTGCAGCCATTGGAAATTCTTGAGTGAGAATGTGATTTCTGAGGAGTCAGAGAGGCCATGATTCGGTTTGGGTGATAGTAGATCAATTGGCAAAGTCAGCACACTTTCTATAAGTACGAAAGGATTTTTGCCTTGGGAAGGTATGCCAATTTGTATGTACGACACATAATCTGTCTCCACGGAGTACCAGTGATGATCACCTCGAACCGTGATCCTAAGTTTACCGCCACTTTTTGGAAAAGTCTTCATACGGCATTAGGAACGAGGTTACAGTTTAGCACGGCTTATCATTCGCAGACAAATGGTTAGTCTGAGAGGACGATTCAGACTTTGGAAAAGATGCTGCGAGCATGTGTCTCGGATTTTTGGGGAAGTTGGAAAGAATAATTGCCCTTGGTTGAGTTTGCCTATAGTAATGGCTATCAACAGAGTTTTAGAATGGCACCGTTTGGGGCATTGTATGACAGAGTTTGCAGAACACCGGCTGGTTGGGATGAAGTGGGTGAGATGGGCATCACGGGTCCCAAGTTGGTTTAATAGTCAATTGAAACAGCCAAGGTACGATGTGGGGAAGTAAAGAGTTGATGCGACACCAGTACCCCCATTTGTTTGGATAATTGGGTTGGATTGTAAATTTCGAGGACGAAATTTTTGTAAGGGGGGAAGAATTGTGACAGTCCGGATTTTGGCCCATTTTTGGGATTTATAAAACGTGTAATTCGTCAGTGTGCTTATAATGGAATTTTGCCCGAGAACTGATCACTCTCGGGTTCTTATTTAAAAAAAAAAAATAGAAATTCTGCTAGAATCGCACTCGATCGAATTTGATCGTTAATTTAGACCCTGAACTTGGCAGTCGATTTCCGGGAGTTTCGGGACGAAATAAATTGGACGGTGTCGATATTATTGTGGCCAGCATCGAGATTGTCAGGAATAGTGGAAAAATGGATTTTTGGACCGGGTACAAATTTGGACTGGTAGACCTCCCTCGTAGAGTGGTCTGGGTTATTTTATTTTGACAGTGTGCCCTAGAATATTGTTGGGATTTATCGGGATTATTGGCCTTTTGCGGAATTAAATCGGGACCGATAGGTCGATTTTAGTTCGGACCGTGTCCTTTAATTCGCTTAAAATTTAAATTGGTACTTTTCCCCTCTCTCTCTCTCCTCTCTCTCTCGGGAACCCCCCCCTCCTCCATATCTCTCTCTCTCTCTCTCTCTCTCTCTCTCTCTCTTCCTCTCTCTCTTCCTCTCTCTCTCTCTTTTCTTTCCCTCCCGGTTCCCGTGCACGATACCCTCTACCCTCGTCCCCTCCGCCCCTCTTGCATGCATCGAGGAAGCCCCCCAAAGGTTCTCTCTCCTCATTCCCCCCTCTTCTCTCTCTCTCTCCCTCTCATCTCTCTCTCCCTCTCTTCTCTCTCTTCCTTCTTCTTCTTCCTTGACCATTGCGTCGTCCTTCCCTGAGCGCCTCCGCCCCGAGGGGTTCTTACGCGTCGTGCCTCTCATGCAGACAATAGAAGCTTTCCAGTTGCCCGCTAACCCCAGTTTCCTCCTTCCCCCTAGAAGCAGCTAGGCCGTGTATTTTGGTTTGATTATTTTATGATTAAATTAGATAATGTGGTATTTTTAATTTAGTTAAATTGGACATTGACTTGAGTGGAGTATTTTGGTTTGAGTGAATAAATTAGATAATGTGGATTTTAATTTGAATGTCGGGTACTTCGTGGAATTGGAGTGGCTAAGCGTGAATTCGTGAATTGGAGTGGTGAATGTGAGTTATTTGGCGTGAATTTAATTTAATTGAGTGGCGTGTGCTCGCCTTCGGGAGAGATTAAGCCCTGATCGATCGGAGGGCTACGGACTTGGGACGTGTTGACGGCGGGTCCGTGTGAAGGCTTGAATGGCGGAGTGCCAAAATGGACGCGGGCTTGAGACGTGTTGATGGTGGGCCGTTAAAGGTGTGATTGGACCGGGACGTGTTTACGCCGGTCGCTGGAATTGTTTGAATATCGCGGGCTTGGGACGTGTTGACCGCGCCACCGAACGATTTGAATGATATGGTTTTGGGACGTGTTGACGGCGCCATGAGAATTGATTGAAATGTGAGGCTTGTGAGCCCGTGAGATTGATTTGAAGCGCAGACGCGAAAGTTGTGAGAAAGATGTTGGACACGCATGTGATCCGAGTGTGATTGAATTGCATTTGGTTGAACGCGGTGACTGGATTGGTTGGTTGAGCGTGTGATTGAATTGGATGGTTGAGCGCGGTTGGTTGGATTGGTTGGTTGAGCGTGTATTTGGATTGACCGTGTGGTTGAGCGTGTGGATGTTGATCGAGACGACTGATGGTGCGTGTGGACGATTGATTGATGGGTTGGATGCTTGTTTGGATTGACCGATTTTAGTGGAAGTGTGTGTTGGTGATTGGGATGTGGCGGTGTGTGTGTCTTTGGTGATTGGGATGTGGCGGTGTGTATGTCTTTGGTGATTGTGACGTGGCGGTGATTTATACTTGCATTGTTATGCTTGAGCTAATATGCAGGATTGGCACGTGGTTCGAGACGAGGTAAGCCTTTCATGTGCAATTGACTCAAGCTTTGTAGTGGCATGTTATGTTAGTCTGGTGCCAATTCTCTTAAATTAGCCTAGGTTAGGTTTAGGTTGTTGCTTATTGAGACTACATGTCTCACGGTTATTATATAACCACTTTCAGATTCGCGACCATGAATGATTGGAGGCACTTTGCAAAGAGCATCTCGGAGATCGAGGACGGATCAAGTACCCAAACATTTTGAGTTCCCTTTATTTAGTAGGAGTTAAGTTTGCTGCTATTGTCCTTTTCTAAGAATTGTGATTCTACTATTGTGGCTTAAAATTTTTGGGACCCGTCCTTACGTGGACGTAGTATGTATTTGTCAAGCGTAGAAATTTTAGTTATTGTTACGTGCTATTGCTACCCATCGTCATTGTTTAATTATGCGGGTTGTGTTATTTGTTTTCAGCGTATCAATCTCTGATATTTGGGTTGGGTCGGCGACGTATCTGGGACGTCGCATTCAATGTTCGACCATCGAGGGATGATTGCGCGCCCGTAGGGTGCAGGGCGTGACAACTAGCCACAAGTGAGGGTTGATGAGGGCATTATAGCCCTCATCAACCATAGGGGAGGTCACCCTTGCCCAGGTCGTGGGGGTCCAACCCTCACCAGAGTCGGTGAGGGCGGCCCTCACCATAGGCTATAAGGGAGATCCTCGCCCAGGTTGCTAGGGTCGAGCCCTCGCCAAATCTGGCGAGGGTTGTGACGCCTTCTTCGGCCCTCACCTGTGGCCAATTGCCGGCCATGACGGAGTATCAGTCACAGGCCAAAGGAAAGAAAAGGAAAAAAAGGGACAAATTAATAAAATATTTAAAATATTATTATCATTGTCTATGTTAGCACCGATCGTGTCATATAAGATAGCCGGTTTCCATGTTAGTAATTTCTAGCTTTTTAATATGATACTGTAGGGTTCGGGCTAATTTCGATCCAAGGATTCATGCCTTTTTAATGGGATTTGGCCTGAAAATTGACCTAAGAATGGACACTATCAACCCAGCCATTGGATCTATATTTATCTGCACTTTGATAACTCAATTACTGTTTGGAATATGTGGTCTGCTTCAATGTGGTAAGTTATGTCCTACACGATCAAATCTCCAAAGAAAGTATAAACTTTTTCCATGTTATTTAGAATCTTAAGTATCAAACGGCCACATTAAATATAAGTAAAACATAGATGCCTCCTCAGAATGGTTTTCGATGCTTTCGTCTCTTGGTTTTGGATGTTGCGTATTTAAGACTCGAGTCGTTACTATGTCTCTTACTCAGCATAACCTCAGGCGACACGCTTACCACACCCTATGCATGGAGCAGTACTGGATATACGTAGATACAACAGAGATTAGTCAAATCGAGAAAGATTTCGACATCTGTTCTTATTTGTAAGTGAACAAAAAGGGGAAAGATAAGGAAAGATTAGACATGGTCAAAAACTTCGCGAGGACTGAGGAGCAATCTGCAAAGATCTTTTCATGGCTCCCGGTCTTGGTCGTCTCAAAAGGGGCAGAGCCTTGGATGAGTTTTCAAAAGGTTGTCGAGTGGATGATTGCAAGACGCCAAAACTGTCAGAGTGAACAGTATGAATCGCTTTATGTTCTTATCTTTTGCATGCAGGTAGTGATTCATCCATCATTAAGCTGTGGAACTGGGAACCATCGTACAAAGCGACGACAGCGATCTACGCATGAGTGTTGGTGCATTATTTTCGAATTTTAATTGAATATGTAACATCATCTTTAAAATTTTAATTTATTTAATATCGTTTCTGAATTTATATCGTTTTTATACTTTTAATTTATACAATTACGTTTCCTAAATTTTCGATAAATATTCAATTTAATCAATAGACTATATAAAAATATCAAATGTTATCATTTCATTAATTTAAATTCAAGAAAATATTGAATATTTGCACATAGTCTTGGAACTAAATTGAATATGTTCTAAAAATTCATGGATCATATTGAATAAATTAAAAATTCGAGAGCGATATTATATATTAAGTTAAAATTTATAAATCACATTAAATAAATTAAAAATTAATATTATATATTAAATTAAAATTTAAAAATTATTTATGTCATTTTCCTCTTTCTTAAAAGATGAGGAGGAGCTTAGCTATGATTCAGGACCGTCTGTGTAACGTGCTTGCCAGCTCGAAATAACACAAAGGACGATCTTTGCCAAACCTTATCTCTAAAGCAAATCAACTTTTACAAAAGCAACTCTATTATTGTGCAAAACTTTGTCGCTCTCGTCGACCCCACATCGTTTTCCCACATTGTGTTTCGCTTAATAATGACTTGTGCCTACCATTTCAAGTCGTCTCATGCTGACGTCACGTGGGGGACGTATCAACCACTCCATGCGAAGGTAGGCAAGGTTTTGTTCTTCAAGTTAGGTTGGACTTTTTGGGTCTTTCCGTTCAATTCTTAACCATTAAAAGACGTGACTCTTAATTATAAAAAGCGTGATTCTTAAGTACGGAGAGAAGCGATTGCTGATATGAAAATTTTTCAAAAAATGTATTATAACATCAAATCATATATTATACAACATAATTATTCAAAACAATAACTTCTTCATAATTCTTTCTTCTTCTCTTTTTATACAGACAAATTTGATATCACATTCAAGGTGAAAATTCCAAAAAAAAAAGTTAAGTAATTACTGAGCTCATTTATATACGGCTTTAATGTATATCTTACATATCATCACCATGCATCATAACATCAAATAATTATAAAATACTGCCTTATCTTCATCATCTATTGAATTTTCCCAACACTTCCTTCCTTGGAGATACTGATCTTGCACTTCAGCAATCTTCTTTTGGGCATCAGAAACATCGAGAAGGAAATGCAAGGTTCTCATATCTACCATTCTGAGTACATCCACCAGTCACTCCCATCCTCTCTCTTGGGCGCCTTCATCTTCAGAGCTCAAATATCACCTGAGGACCGTGACGAGGGTTCTTCCATCACCCAGCAGACAATAGCTTTGCTTGTTACCCATTTCGTTCTCCAGGATAGCCTTAAAGTACTCAATCTTAAGGTATTTGTTAGAGTAATTAAATATTAAATCATGTATTCATCTAACAACTTAAGTTTTTAGAATGGCTGGCAGTGATCCCACCAAAATTACACAATATTATCCTTTTGACAAGATGAATTTTCCAATGCTCATAGAGTTTTCCTAAACGATGGAGCATCCACTTTGGGCTAGGAACTGCCCAATCCGGATCCCACTGCTGTACAGATTGATGATATCCTTCTGGTCCGAACTCTGCCCCTGTAATCGGAAAATAGATTCTTTCATGCCTTTGTGGGAATCGACGGACAGATGGACATCACGGCGATCGTCCCGACTTCCCGGTTGTTATAACCACTATCGCATTATTGAGTAAAAGACAAGTAAATCAGATTATGTCCCGGTGATTTTGTCTACTTGAGGTGGTAAGTATGTGAGTGCGAGCGAGAGAGAGGAGAGCTTACTTTGTTATTAACTTCCCGTGTCCGACGATGGGCAAATCTTGCCTGCGTGACAATGTTCATGTACTTGAACTTGAATAACTTTTTTGTCCCAAATACTCCAGAGTAATTAGGTTTTTTATGCTAGTAAGGAAATTAATTTTTTCACAGATTTTCTTGGGTGAATGTCATGTTTGGATTGAGATATTGATTTAGCTTTCAAAAATCGTTTCACAAAATACATTTGTATCTTCAATACCAAACTTGCGTAAACCCTATTTGCACATACTGTCTATCTCGTGGGGGTCAAAATTGAAGGAGAAGATAGTACTTTTAATCCTGTTATTAGTTCCGACTCGATAAAAGGTGGGTCGAAAATGCAAATTCTAGTGGAGTTTTGAACTTCCTCTATCGTATAACATTTTGTTGTACTAGTGCAGCCAGAGGTTATATCTGTTTGGAATCATCTTGTTGTCCATGCCACTTTGGGGATTTAGCCTTACCCATTGCACGTCGAGGACGAGGCTATTTCGATGTACCTCCTAAAATTTGAAAATCAAGATCAATTGTCTGTGTTCTATTTTAGTATAAACCATAACCATAACCTTCCAACGGGGTACATCGATACTTGGCTGGGAGTTCGATAGGTTTTTGTACTCGTCACGGCTGAGGATGTAGAAGAAGGTGACCAGTTCCTTAAAATTGAGAGTGCCGTTGTCGTCCAGGTCCAGCTCCGCAAAGAGCCAATAATGGTTATCACTTTTAAATCCGGCATGGCGTAGGAGGGCCATGAACTCGTCGATGCTTACGTTTCCGCTCTTGTCCTTGTCCATGGCCTCGAAAAACCTCTGGGCTGTCTGCTTCCAGTCCTCCGTCACACCCACGTAGTGAGCCGACGCGGCCTTGGGGACCTTTTCTATATCCATCTCTCTCTCCCCCTCACACACACAAGAAAGAACGAAAAAAACAAACTGTGAATGATTTTTAGATTGGTACGAATGTGCGATCAACATCCATGCGTGTGAAGCAAAGAGAGAGGAAGCAAAATAAATTCGTGGACTTCAATTAGGACTGGCAAGTCCCTAGCAACGTCTGCTGACCGAGCAATGTAGCACCGGGGAAGAATCTTACATAGAACCTTTTTACCATGCGACTTGTGAAATTATTATTAAATATTTAAGGAAACTAATGATCCAATGCATGAATTCCAATGGTTATAATCCAAATGAAACTTTCAAATATTTTTTTTTGCCTCCATAGGGTGGTGGTCCGTTGAACACCTGGCAAATCCATGAACTGGTTGAGTCCAACGTTGGGCCATTCAGGTGACCCTAATCAAGAATTGTTTAGATGCAATCGATGAGATTTGACCTGGTGACCACCTGTTTTTAAAATAGAAATCTCCTCGTGCCCTAAACATTTGCACCAACAAATTTCTTAGTGCACCTACAGTTGTGGTCTCTGATTCGTCGATTCCGACAACTTATTGTTGGAAGAATTACGAACTCAGCCAAGCGAACGACCCGGTCATTCAGAATGACGCTGAATTCTGAACACAAGTGCTCTTTTGCAGGTAACTTGCAACCAGTAAGTTCATGAAAGTGCATGGTGACCATTGAGAAGTAGATTCAGCAAAATATTCTTTTGGAAGGCCACAAAAGATCCTCCAAAGGTGAAAAAAATAGGTTTTCATTTATAGAGCAATTACAAGGTTATGATAAAATGTCATTGAGAACTTTTAATTTGTTCAATGTAATTCCTGAACTTTAGTCTAACGTGCAATGTGGTACTTGAACCTTTTAATTTATGCAATATAGTTGCTGAACTTTTGGTACGTATTCAATATAACTATGAACTATATGAAAATGTTCAATGTAGTTCCTGATCTTGAATTAATAGAATGACTATATTGAGCATTCTCACATAGTTCAGAGATTAAATTGAATATGTGCCAAAAGTTTAGGGATTATATTGCATAAATTAAAAGTTTAGGGACCATATTGTATATTAAAAGTTCATGGACCTTATTATACATTAGGTCCAAACTCAAAAACTATTTGTGTTATTTTTTCTTTTGTGATCAACGGTAGACCGGCAGTCTTAGCCTTCTTGGCATCTCTCATGACTCGATTTCCTGCTTACAAAAGAGAGAAACAAAGCCACTCGGCAACCTGGGGATTCCCTAATTATCGGAAAGTCATTTAAGGCTGCTACTTTAGAGACGACCAAGACTGGGTGATGAAAAAGATCTTTGCTAGTTGCTCCTTAGTCCTTGTCTAGTTTTTAGACATGTCTATCATCCTTTTTTTTTTTTTTTTTTTTTTTTTTACTAATAAAAAATAAAAATGTCGGAACTATTTTTAATTTGACTAATTCCATGATTATACGTAAATCGACCTATCCACGTATGTCGAGTATTGCTTCATGCACAAGTTGGCAAGCGGAGCTACGAGCTTATGCTGAGTCGAAGATGCAGTGACTTGAACCCGGAATAAGAAACATCTAAAACGAAGCGATAAATTTTGGTTACGAAACTGTTTTGAACAGTAGTAGCTTCTTATCGGATGGAAATAGGAATCCATACCACGTGGTAGTTCTTGTTGCATGTGTTGTTCTGATGGATCACCTGGTGGCCTTGTATACGAAGAACTATGTTAAACCGAGGAATACGTAGGAATTTATTTCATCAATCATCGTAAAACCATTTCATTAGGGCAAGAAAAATCAAACATTTAGGCATGCTTATCATTTTCCAGTTCGATAAAAAAAATTTAAAAAAGAGAGAAGAATTCACGTCCAAACCCAGGTCGTATATCATGTGTAGCATCCATCACACCCTTCTTCAGTCAACAACGGAACGTTCACGCCAATTTCCTCCCTGTTGTCCCTTGCTTTGAGAGACATTCTTAACCACAAAAATGTTGTCAAGTGGTTGACGCTCTGGTGCTTCGGCTTTGTCTTCGTCTTCGTCTTCTTCGTCCTCCTCTTCTATGCTGCCCGTTTTCGTCTTCGTCTTCGTCTTCGTCGTCCTTCTCTTCTATGTTGCCCATCTTCGTTTTCGTTTTCGTTTTCGTTTTCGTCTTCGTCTTCGTCTTCGTCTTCGTCTTTTATGTGGCCATAGATATATATCGCCACAATAAAAATCCTCCCCCCCAAAAAAGAAAACATTCTAAGGGTGCGTTTGGTTTTGGGAAATTGTTTGTCGGGAATCCATTTTCAGGACTTTCACCCATTTGATTCACCGAAAATGATGAGCTAACTGAAAACACTTTCTGATCAAGGAAAACAATTATGTATAAAATTAGGAAAATGAGTTTTCTAATCTAAGAAAGTAAAAATACTTTTTGGAATTGCTCATCTTGAATTTGTTAATATTTTTTTTTTTTTTTTTTTTCTAAGAAGGAAAACATTCATGTATTTTCTTTTCTTAATAAAAATAATTTAAAAATATAGTTTTTTTTATAATTTTCACCATTAGATTTTCATTACCAAACAACTGAAAATATTTTTTAAGTCCTTTTAATGTTTTAGCCAGACAACGAAAAATAAATTCAGTTTCCTGGATGACTGAGGGGGAAAAGAACAAAGGACTTTTGATGATCGAGGAGGAAAAGAAAAGATCACCAGGCCTCTTTATTTCCAATACTCAACACAGAATACACTTGAAGCAATATCTCAACACACAATACATTAGTAGCAATACAGAAACTCTCCATCTGGTGACAGTGCTCATAGTTTTCCTAAAGAATGGAGCATGAACTTGCTATCGTCTGCCCAACATTGAATGCGGTCAGTAACGCGTTGAGTCGGTTGAAGACTACGTTCCAGTCCGTACGGCCTCTCCGAGCGACAGTTCCCTCCTGCATGACAAAGTGTTCGTAGGTAAAAACACAGTTGAACTCGAGTAACTTTACCGTTCCAAATACTGTAGAATAATTAACATTTTCTGCTTAGAAGGAAATTAGTTTTTTCTGGTACGCAAGAACAAGTTTTCGTTTGCATGAATTTATCGGGTGAATGTCATGTTTCAATTTTGAAAAATTGATTCGGCCTTCGAAAATTGCTTCACAAAACATGTAATTATCTTCTGGACTAACTTGCACAATCGCATTCCTATATATTTTTTGGGGTAATGGGGCTTAAAATCTTTGTAAAGTAGAAGATAGTACTTTTGATCCTGTTACTAATTCCGACTCAATAAAAGGTAGGTAAACATTCCTTGTCGAAGGTAATTTTTTTCGAAATGCACTTTCTAATGGAGTTTCGAATTTCCTCTATCATGGACCCTTTTGTTGTACTAGTGCAATCGGACATTATATCTGCTTGGAATAATCTTGTGAACCATGCCTACCACTCTTGTGGAATTAATCTTGCTCGCCGCACATGGAGGAGGACGCGGTTTAATAAGTATCCCTTCCAAATTTAGAAAATTCAAGATCGAATATCTATGTATTAAACTGTAATGTTTACCTGCGTCCGAGGTACAACAGTACTTGCACGGGATTTCAGTTGGTCTTTGTACTCATCGCGGCTGAGGATGTAGAAGAAGGTGAGCAGTTCCTGAAAATCGAGGGTGCCGTCGTGATCCTTGTCTAGCTCCCTGAAGAGCCACCTAAAATTTTCGCTTTGAAACCCGGCAAACGTCAGGAAGGTCATGAACTCATCAATGCTTACGTTGCCGCTGTTGTCCGCGTCCATGGCCAGGAAAAACCTTTGGGCTGCCTGCTTCTGGTCCTCCGTGGAGTCCCTATAGAAAGCTAACGCGGCCTCGCTGATCCTTCCAATATCCATGTCTCCCTCTCTCTGTCTCTCTCTCCAATCACTGTCCGAGTATGTGTGCAAATGACTATCGCTGCGGAGGTATTTATGGAGAATCTCAGTTGAACGTTCCGTGTATTACACGAACAAGAAAGGAAACAAGCAAAAAAAAAAAAAAAAGGAAAAATTGACCAAAAAATCATAAACCTATTACACTTTTACCAATTCAGTCATAAACATTTTAATTTTTTTAATTGAGTTTTAAACCCTTTTCACATTTTGCTAATTGAGTCCGTTCCACCAATCTTGGCTAGAAATTGCTTACGTGAATGCCAGCCGTCCTATATGGTATGGCCAGCGCTAACGTGGACGATTTTTACTAAAATGTTTATTTTTTTCGATTTTTTTATCTAATTTTTTTATCTTTTTCTTTTTTTTTCCTTTTCTCTCCTTTTATTTTTTATTTTTTATTTTTTATTTTTCCCTTTTCCCTCCGCTGGCCATTACCCAACCTTGTCGATGGCTGGCGACTGCCAGCCTCAGGCGAGGGTTTTCCCTCACAAGGTCTGCGAGGACTACCCTCGCCTGAGGTTGATGATTGCCGCCTATCAACAAGGCTGGGTGATGGCTAGCGGAGGGAAAAAGAAAAAAAGAAAAAAGTAGAGAAAAGGAAATAAAAATCAAAAATAGAGAAGAGAAGAAAAAATCAAAATTTTTTTGAAAAAATATTAAAATATTATTAAAATTTATCCATGTCAATGTCGACCATGTCATGTAGGATAGTCAGCGTCCATGTCAGCGACTTTCGCCAAAATTGGCCGGATGGACCCCAGTAGCAAAACGTGAAAAAAGGTTTAGATCATGTTCTACAACTTACTTATGTTTCGGACATTTAAATTTAACACAATGAAAAATTAATAAAGCGATGAAAATTGAAAGAAAATGTTAAGTTATGATACATTATATAATAGTAGAAGAATCTCCATACTGTCGTTACTCTACCTCCTAAAACTCGAAAAAACCCTAATTTCATTCACTACATTTGCTGACCGAGCAATGTTACATGGAGGAAGAAATCTTATTAAAACCTTTATATTATGGGACACGTTAATTTTTATTGGATATTTAAAAAAATTAATGATCCAATGCATGAATCCCAACTGATTCATTCGTATTGAAACTTTCTAATATTTTTTATTGCCTTTATATGCCGGTGCATTGAACACCCTGCAAATCTCATGAATTAGTTAGTCCATATCTTCCAGCTGTTTAGGTGACCCTGATTGGGAATTGTTTGCCGCAATTAATGAAATTGGAACTAATGACCTTCCATTTCTAAATGAGAATCTCCTAACACCCCACACATTATACCAACAAATTGACAGATGAATTAAGCACGCGACTAAGCTAGTGGTACCGTCATCAAGAATGACGGTGCACTTCTGGACCACAACTGCTCTTTTGCAGGAAACTTGCAATCAGCAAGTTCGTGAAAGTGCAGGATGACCATTGAGCAGTAGATTTAGCAAAATATTTTGGAAGGCCGCAAAGGATCCCCAAAACTTTTTCCCAAAGCAAGGTGAATAAAAAAATATTAAGCTCTCCCTACCAAAAACAAAAGTATTAAGCTTTAGGGAAAATTGTCCAAAAAGTTCTAAACCTATTACAGATTTGCCAGTTCAGTCATAAACATTTCAATTTTGCCAATTGAATCCTAAACATTTTGAAAATTTGCCAATTGAGTCAATCCAACCAAATTTGGTCAGAATTCGCTAATGTGGACGTCGGCCATCCTACATGACATGACCGGCACTAATATGGAATTTTTTAAATATATATATTTTTATTTTTTCTTTTCTTTATCCTTTTTTTCTTTTTTTTTTCTCTTTCCCTTTTTAATTTTTTTACTATGGCCGAGAGTGCTCGACGGCCCTTGTTGGCCACTGGGCTAGGCCATCGCGGCCAGCTGTCGCAATGGCCTTCTAGGCGAGGGTTGTGGTTGCCTTTGCGATGCGAAGGCCATCTTGACAATAGCTGCCCCCAACACTGATCACCTTCAAGAATGGAGACCATGCATTATCCCTCCTGGCTTGGTGTTTGACCCTTCTACTTTTGCTCCTCATTTGGTTCGTGTTCAACCCTTGTCTAGAAGGCCATTGCTACAGCAGGTGAAGGCGGCCTCACCCGCGGTTGGTGAGGCTGGCCTTGCCCATGGCCGATGAGGCATAGTAAAGAAAACTAAAAAAAAAAAAAAAAAAAAAAAAAGGAAAAGAGGAAAAAGACAAGAAAAAAATAAAATAAAAATTAATAAAAAATTGGAAAAATATTAAAATATTATTAAAAATTGTTCACGTTAGTGTCGGTTGTGCCATGTAGGACAGTTAGCATCCATGTAAACAAATTCCAGCCAAAATTGGCCAAATTGACTCAATTCGCTAATTATCAAAAGGTTAATGACTCAATTGGCAAAATTGAAAGATTTATGACTGAATTGACAAAACTGCAATAGGTTTATGATATTTTGAAATAGTTTAGGGTACAAATGATAACCATGCTATTCTTGGGAATAATTTCTAATCATGAATTTTTTTTTTCTATTTTTATTGCCTGGATGAGTTTTTAAGTAGAAAGTAGTGTTTGATAACGACAACTTTTTGTTCCTGGAACAGAAATTCGTTTGACAGCATCGATGTAGAATTCTTACATCGACGGGTGGCCGCTAGTAGGTGGCAGATAGGTAGCCAGGGGTAGCGGTTGGCAAGCATGAGTAGAGGGCGGTGGTCGTTAGTGGCAAGGGAAAGTTCTAAGAAGAATTGTTATTTCTGTTTCTTTTTGAGAAATTGAAAAGTAGAATATTTCTACTTTTCATTTCTACACCAAATCAATTTCGGGCTGAAATTTGTCTTAGAAATAGAAAAATAAAATTGCGTTGCCAAAAGTATTTCTATTTTAGATATGTGGTTATCTTTCATACCCAAAGTCATCTTGTTCTGGGGAAAAATTTTATGGTCAACAGTAGACCGTCACTCTCCATGAGAGTGATGGTCTTCCTGGCTTTTCTCTTGCTTAATTTCTTGCTTGCAAAAGAGGAAAAAACAAAGCAACTAATAGCATTCACTCTTACAGTTTTGGCCTATATGGTGGCAACTTGCAATTATCAGAAAAAAAACAAGGCAATTGATAGCATTCACTTGACTTTCTAGTGGTTGGTACTCAGCCCACGTAGAACCTTCGTCTTCGTCTTCGTCTTCCTCTTCGTCTTCGTCTTTTGTCTGCATTCAATGCCGTAGAGCCCTAGCTAAACAGTTTTGCATTAGGGATGATGCAAAAGGTATCCATTTTTTTTTTCCAAAAGAAGGAAACAAAACCATCTATTTATTTTAGTAATATATCGCCCCAAAGTAGGGGTGAGCACGGTTCTAGGGTAGAACCGAGAACCGAAGAACCGGACCCGGCGGGTCCAGTTCGGTTCCCGGTTCCAAGATGATAGGTTCCGGTTCCCGGTTCCAAATTTTTAGGAACCGCCGGTTCCGGTTCCGGTTCCTAGGAACGGGGAACCGGAACCGGGAACCGGAACCGATTTACTATATCCTCTAAAAACCCTAACTTTCGTTAGTTTCTTGTTTCTTCCCCATATTTCCCCTCGCTCGGTCCTCCTCCAATTTGCTCTCTCTTGCACGCCGCACACCCACAACTCGACGAGCTTGCATCTCCTCTCTCCTCTCTCCATTCGGCATTGCCTCGGCTTTTCCTCTGTCTTCATCAACCGCACCCAGCAGAGGAGCTCCGCCGCGGAAAAAGGATTTGTTTGAACTCGCTGCTTCCAATTGCGTTAAACCATTTGCAGGAGAGGAAAGGGCGTGAAAAGGAGAAGGAATTCAACTGTTTCATGTGCTGATTCTCTATTGACACTAACTGCTGTTGCTCTACCCACCCAAATTTTTCCTGTGAATCTGGAATTCTCAAACTGCTGATTCAAGAGATTCACGGGCTTGCGTCTCGATCTAGAACTTCTTCGTTCGTTCGTTCAAAGCTAAATCCAGGTTTTCGGGTAATTTCCTTATCTTGGGCTCGTGAATTTGCCTTTAGCTTTCTTGGGTATCTTCTGGTTACTTTCTCGTTGTGTTCTCAGCTCTTTGTTGGGTGATTCGGGTATCTCTAAAATTGTCCTCTCGCCTTTGCAGGTAGGAACTTGGGATTAAGTGCGGGATGGGTTCTGAATGATTTGCAGAAAATTGTGGGGGAGTGTTGAGTAGGAGGAAACATGGAGCCTCCGAGGGGAGTTCTTGCTTCTCTATGGGATTTCATTTGCTTCTTGCCTTACTTCACTGGGCTTTTATTGCTGGGCATTATTAAAGGTGAGATTGCTCCCTCTGTCCCTTCTTGTTTCCAAGACATCTTCTTTGATAACGAATCTGATCATACAGTTAAAACCAATTGTTTGCGATAAAGGGCAAGTTTTTTTAATAAGGAAATTTAGTCATAGATGCACTAGCTTGGTATTTAGGATGAATTCTGTTACTTGAGTTTGCTTGCCGCTTGTTGCAAATTGCCTATTGGTGCTTCTTTTTTGCTTTCTGATAACGTTGTTTATTGCAAAGGTCTGGTAAGCGAAAAGTATCTTATTTCCTTTGCAGCTCATGGATGCAGTTGAAAGTTTTGTTTGAATCACTAGATTGGTGTATTCTTGGCACTCCGCGGTTCAGCCTTTTTTCTGAGAGAGGAGGCTTTTAGATCGCTGACCTTAAGTGCCTCATTGTGCAATTACCGGTTGTCTCGCAAATTTCTTTGATTTGTGGAAATTGACAATGTTCTTCGTCACTTTTGCTATGCAGTTACTGTGTCAAGATTTCTTGCTTGTGTTGCAAATGACAATTCACTTACATGCGAGTTGCAAGTAGAGCTCTGTTAGGCATGCTATATGATAGGAATGTGTATTATCTGTCATATCCTCCATTTTTTTCACTGAATTCTAATAAAATAACACTTTGGAAAGAATGGTCTTAGGCGCTGCTTGCAGTATGAAGGATTCTTGCGTTTATTTACGTTTTGTTTAATTCAAAACGAAATTAAAAAAAGAACCTGTTAGAACCTGGAACCGACCCTGGAACCTATGACAGGTAGGTTCCAGGTTCCACGTTTCGACGGGTAGGTTCCAGGTTCCTCATTTTGAGGAACCTGTACCCGAGGGTAGGTTCCAGGTTCCAGGCGGAACCTACCCGGAACCTGGAACCGCTCACCCCTACCCCAAAGGAACAGAAAATATATCACCTCTGTAGGGTGGTGATCCGTCGAACACCCGACAAATCCATGAATCGGTTGAGTCCAACGTTCGGCCATTCAGGTGACCTTGCTCAAGAATTATTTACATGCAATCGATGAGATTTGACCTGGTGACCATCAATTTTTAAAATAGAAATCTCCTCATGCCCTAAACATTTGCACCGACAAATTTCTTAGTACACCTACAGTTGTGGTTGCTGATTCATCGGTTTCGACAACTAATTGATGGAAGAATTACGAACTCAGCCAAGCGAACGATCCGGTCATTTAGAATGACGCTGAATTCTGGAACACAAGTGCTCTTTTGCAGGTAACTTGCAACCAGCAAGTTCATGAAAGTGCAGGGTGACCATTCAGAAGTAGATTCAGCAAAATATTCTTTTGGGAAGGCCACAAAAGATCCTCTAAAGGTGAAAAAAATAGGTTTTCATTTATAGAGCAATTACCGGGTTATGATAAAATAAAGGGTTAATACTATGAAAAATCTCAAACTTTTACACCTGTGACAAATTTACCTCAAACTAATTTTTTGACCATCAAAATCCCCAAATTGGTACACTTGAGATAAATTTACTCTCAGTTACTTTTCGTTAAATTTTACTATCAAATTGCCGAGTAGAATGACGCATGGTAGTTGATGAGTGTAATAGTTTGGAGTTCTGCCTTTCTGATCGTCACATATGTATCAATTTGTGGTTTTTCGTGGTATTATCTAATTTAATGGAAGGCAAATTTATCATAAGTGTATCAGTTTAAGTTTTTTGTGGTAAAAAAATTAGTTTGGGATAAATTTGTCATAGGTGTACTAATTTGGGGTTTTTCATGATATTTACTCTAAAATAAATTAGCATAAAAAATGTAGTGAATGGTCATAACTTTATTTTTTGTTTGGTAAAACATTGCATATCATGTTGGGTATAGTTATAGACAAAAAGGAAAATAAAAATTACTTAATAACGTTTATAAAATAAAAATTCGGGAGAAGGAATTGTGGGTTTCTAACCATAGGGAGCTACCGCCATTGCAATGGTTAGACCAATGGCGGTAGGTCGCATTTGTCGTGATGGTCGCCTCAAGGCATAGCTATTAGTATGATTCCAAATCTGTTAAACAAATGTATTAAGACACATTATATTTACATATTTCAGCGGTATTGAATCATACTACCACTCCCTCTAACCCAAAAGCTTAAGCATGGCAACGGGAGACTACATGTTAATGAGACACATTATAACCACATACTTAAGCAAAAACCATATCGTGATCTTGATCTCAACCTACACAAGCAACCACCATCATGGTGGCCGCTTGTTAATGGCCACCACAATTTGTTTTGGCTTTTTGTCCACGAGACGAGACGACCATGATGTCATGATGGCTGCCTGTCAAGGACATAGTGGTATGTGGTCTCTCGTCTATTGTCAAGGCGACAACTCGAGCCTTTAAAACTGTATCATGATTACCAAAAAAGAAACATTTTCAAAACTAAAGCTTAAAAAAAAACTAGGGATGATCGAACCTCAATGACCTAAACACTTTCTCTTTTTGCAATTTGAAACTTCGATTTTTTCCATTCAAAAGAGTATCTCAAACTTTTAAAATTGGCAGGAGTACGTAATTGAGTAAGAAGAAGGTTAGGTACTAAATTGTACACTAAGAAAAAATTTGAGTACTTGTGATGTCATTACTGTAAAAAAAAGTATAGCTTCTATAATTATCTCTATACACGTTTACAGTGTATAGATTTGCTCATCCAATTGCCGATAACGATTATATTACGTGAACATAGTGATGAGTTACAGCTTTTGCTTTGGCTATGATCTAGTAAGTACCTTTTTTTTATTATGTGTAATTTTTGGAAAAATAACCTTCCAAAGAAGGCAACTTCCCTCCAAGCCAGATGATCAAGTCAACCTATAACAGAAAAATAATTTTGTGGTGGGATAATGACACAAATGGTCCTTGAACTTTGACCTAATATGCAATGTGGTCCATGAACCTTTAATTTGTTCAATATAATCCCCGAACTTTAGCTTAATGTGCAATGTGGTCCCTGAACTTTTTAATTTATGCAATATAGTCGATGAACTATTGGTATGTATTCAATGTAATTATGAACTATATGAAAATGTTCAATGTAGTTCCTGATCTTGAATTAATAGAATGACTATATTGAGCATTCTCATATAGTTTAAAGATTAAATTGAATATGTACCAAAAGTTCAGGGATTACATTGCATAAATTAAAAGCTCACGGACCACATTATACATTAGATTAAAGTACAGAGATCACATTGAGCAAATTAGAAGTTCATGAATCTTATTGCTCATTAGGTTCGAACTCAAGAACAATTAACGTTATTTTTCCTTTTGTGATCAACAGTAGACCGGCAGTCTTAGCCTTCTTGGCATCTCTCATGACTCAATTTCCAGCTTACAAAAGAGAGAAACAAAGCCACTCGGCAACCTGGGGATTCCCTAATTAGCGGAAAGTCATCTAAGGCTGCTACTTTAGAGACGACCAAGACTGGGTGATGAAAAAGATCTTTGCTAGTTGCTCCTCAGTCCTCGTCCAGTTTTTAGACATGTCTATCATCCATTTCTTTTCTTTTCTTTTTTACGAATAAAAAATAAAAATGTCGGAACTATTTTTAATTTGACTAATTCCATGATTATACGTAAATCGACCTGTCCACGTATGTTGAGTACTGCTTAATGCACAAATTGGCAAGCGGAGCTACGAGCTTATGCTGAGTAGGAGATGCAATGACTCGAACCCGGAATAAGAAACATCTAAAACGAAGCGATAAATTTTGATTACGAAACTGTTTTGAACAGTAGTAGCTTCTTATCGGATAGAAATAGGAATCCATACCACGTCGTAGTTCTTGTTGCGTGTGTTGTTCTGATGGATAACCTGGTGGCCTTGTATACGAAGAACTAGGTTAAACCGAGGAATACATAGGAATTCGTTTCATCAATCATCGTAAAACCATTTCATTAGGGCAAGAAAAATCAAACATTTAAGCATGCTTACCATTTTCCAGTTTGATAAAAAAAATTTAAAAAAGAGAGAAGAATTCACGTCCAAACCCAGGTCGTAGATAATGTGTAGCATCCATCACACCCTTCTTCAGTCAACAACGGAACGTTCGCGCCAATTTCCTCCCTGTTGTCCCTCGCTTTGAGAGACATTCTTAACCACAAAAATGTTGTCAAGCAGTCGACGTTCTGGTGCTTCGGCTTCGTCTTCGTCTTCATCTTCTTCGTCCTCCTCTTCTATGCTGCTCGTCTTTGTCTTCGTCTTCGTCGTCCTCCTATTCTATGTTGCCCATCTTTGTTTTCGTCTTCGTCTTCTATGTGGCCACAGAGATATATTGCCACAATAAAAATCCTCCCCCCAAAAAAGAAAACATTCTAAGGGTGCGTTTGTTTTTGGGAAAGTGTTTGTCGGGAATCCATTTTCTAAACTTTCACCCGTTTGGTTCATCGAAAATGATGAGCTAACTGAAAAAACTTTCCGATCAAGGAAAACATTCATATATAAAATTAGGAAAATGAATTCCCTAATCTAAAAAAGTGAAAATACTTTCCGGAATTGCTCATTTTGAATTTGTTAATATTTTTTCTTTTCTTTTCTTTCTAAGAAGGAAAACATTCATGTATTTTCTTTTCTTAATAAAAATAATTTAAAAATAACAAATAATTTTAAAAATATAGTTTTTTTTTTTTTTTATAATTTTCACCATTAGATTTTCATTACCAAATAACTGAAAATATATTTTAAGTACTTTATAGGTTTTAGCTAGACATCAAAAAATGAACTCATTTTCTTGGAAAATGTCTTCCTAGAAAGTATTTTCCGGAATGGTACATTTTTCGCAAAATAAACGCATCCTTAATATAATTCGGTGCACATTTGCTTTTATGTTTCTTTCTCATATTTATTAAAGCACAATTATCGATAATGAAAGGAGAAGGATTGATGACTAAGTTTCAAACTATAATTACATTTGATATTTCTATTACCGAGTGCTTTAGAAGGTTAATTAATTAATTAAGAAAATTGTTGGCCAAAAAAGTTCGATTAAAGTAATACAAAGACTTCGACCAAAAAAAAAAAAGCAAAAAACTAATACAAAGACTGTGCTGTAGCCTCATTAGCATCAAATTGGGGGAACTTTTGGGGAATCATAAATATCATTACTTATGTGAATTGTGACAAATGTAACTCGTGTAAAAAGAAATTAAATTTAGGATAGGATTGTTCACGGAAAAAATAACAATTTGGGTAATATTTCCGTAAAAAACGATTGTTCATATCGTTTAAAGTAATTAATCAATGAAAATTTTTCATTATCAACAATAATTTACCCCTTAACATTTTCATCGATGATGAAAATACTATTCATTCATCTTTTTTTATAAGCAGTGCAAGTGATTTTTTTAAGAAAATATTTTCCAAATTAGTATTTTTCCGTGAAACAAATACACCTTTAATTGGGTACCATATGATATAAAAAACCCTTAATTGTGTACCATACGATGCAGATGGATTAACGATGCACGGACCAGATCCATTGTAATGACCCTTCTTATCTTTTCAGGCATGCAATATCACACACTCATACGCAGGCAGAGTATATAAAACGTTAAATGCACCAATACTTTGACAAACTATATAAAAGACAAATCCTCTCGTAAGTTCAAATGTTAGCATGAGTTAAATATTACCAACATTAGCAAATAAACAAGATGTCATACAATTAGGGGAATTCGAGATCATGTCCTACAACTTACTTATGTTTCCGAAATTTAAATTAACATAATAAAAAATTAATAAACCGATGAAAAATGAAAGAAAATGTTAAGTTACGATACATTATATAATAGTAGAAGAATCTCCATAATCTCACTACTATACCTCCTAAAACTCGAAAAAACCCTAATTTCATTCGCTACATTTGCTGACCGAGCAATTTTACATGGAGGAAGAAATCTTATTAAAATCTTTATATTATGCGACACGTTAATTTTTATTGGATATTTAAAAAAAACTAATGATCCAATGCATGAATCCCAATTGTTTCATTCCTATTGAAACTTCCTAATATTTTTTATTGCCTTTATGTGCCGGTGCATTGAACACCCTGCAAATCCCATGAATTAGTTGAGTCCATACCTTCGAGCTGTGCAGGTGACCCTGACTAGGAATTGTTTGCTGCAATTAATGAAATTCAAACTGATGACCTTCCATTTCTAATTGAGAATCTCCTAACACCCCAAACATTTATACCAACAAATTGACGGATGAATTAAGCACGCGACTAAGCTAGTGGTACCGTCATCAAGAATGACGGTGCATTTCTGGACCACAAGTGTTCTTTTGCAGGAACTTGCAATCAGCAAGTTCATGAAAGTGCAGGATGACCATTGAGCGGTAGATTTAGCAAAATATTCTTTTGGAAGGCCGCAAAGGATCCCCGAAACTTATTCGCAAAGCAAGGTGAATAAAAAATATTAAGCTTTAGGGAAAATTGTCCAAAAAGTTCTAAACCTATTGCAGTTTTGCCAATTCAGTCATCAACATTTCAATTTTATCAATTGAGTCCTAAACATTTTGAAAATTTGCCAATTGAGTCCATCGAGCGAAATTTGGCAGGAATTCGCTAATGTGGATTCCCGGCCATCCTACATGGCACGGCCGGAACTAATATGGATTTTTTAAAATATTTTTTTATTAATTTTTCTTTTCTCTATCCTTTTTTCCTTTTTTATTTTTTTTTACTGTGGCCGGGAGTGCCCGACAGCCCTTGCTGGCCACTGGGCTAGGCCATCGTGGCTCGCTGTCACAATGGCCTTCTCGGCAAGGGTTGCGGCGGCCTTCGCGATGCGAAGGCCATCCCGACAATGGCTGCCCTCAGCACTAATCACCTTCAAGAACGGAGACCACGCATTATCCCTCCTAGCTTCGTGTTCAATCCTTCTGCTTCTGCTTCTCATTTGGTTTGTGTTCAACCCTCGTCTAGAAGGCCATTGCGGCAGCGGGCGAAGGCGGCCTCACCCACGGTTGGCGAGTTTGGCCTTGCCCACGACCGATGAGGCACAGTAAAGAAAAATAAAAAAGGAAAAGAGACAAAAAGGAAAAGAGGAAAAAGAAAAGAAAAAATAAAATAAAAATTAATAAAAAATTATTCACGTCAGCGTTAGTCGTGCCATGTATGACAACCGGCGTCCATGTCAGTAAATTCCGACTAAAATTGGCCAGATAGACTCAATTTGCAAATTGTCAAAAGGTTTATGACTCAATTGGCAAAATTGAAAGGTTTGTGATTGAATTGGTAAAACTACAATAGGTTTATGACTTTTTGGACAGTTTAGGGCACGAATAACAACCATTCCTTTTCTAGGAATAATTTCTAATCATAATTTTTTTTCTATTTTTATTCCCCGGATGAGTTTGTGAGTAGAAAGTAGCGCTTGATAACGACACAAACTTTTCGTTCCCGGAATAGAAATTTGTTTGATAGTGTCGATGTAGAATTCTTACATCGGCGGGCAGCCGCTAGCAAGTGGCAGATAGGCAGCTAGCAGTAGCAACCGGCAGGCATGAGCAGAGGGCAGTGATCGTTGGTGGCAAGGGCAAGCTCTGAGAAGAATTGTTTTTTTTTGTTTCTGTTTTAGAAATAAAAAAGTAGAATATTTCTACTTCTCATTTCTGTACCAAATCAATTTCCTGGGCTAAAATTTGTCCCAGAAATAGAAAAATGAAATTGTGTTGCCAAATGGATTTCTATTCCGGACCTATGGTCATCTTTCGTGCCCTAAGTCATCCTGTTCCGGGGAATAAATTTGCGGTCAACAGTAGACCGACACTCTCCATAAGGTGATCTTCTTGGCATTCTCATGACTTAATTTCCTGCTTGCAAAAGAGGAAAAAACAAGGCAACTAATAGCATTCACTTTGACAGTTTTGGCCTGTATGGTGGCAAATTGCAATTATTAGAAAAAACAAGGCAATTGATAGCATTCACTCGACTTTCTGGTGCTGCGTCCTCAGCCCACGTAAGTCTTTGTCTTCGTCTTCGGCTTTTGTCTGCATTCATCGCTGTAGAACCCAAGGTAAACAGTTTTGCATCAGGGATGACGCGAAAGGTATCCATTTTTTTTTTTGCAAAGAAGGAAACAAAACCATCTATTTATTTTAGTAATATATCGCCCCAAAAGAACAGGAAAAAAATAAGAAATGAAAACGATATTGATATATCTGAACTAACTCAGTGCACGTTTGCTTGTACGTTTCTTTCTCATGTTTGTTAGAGCAAAATTACTGACAATCAATGCTTATGCCTAAGGTGAATAAGTTGAAAAACGACAATAACAGTTCGGCACCAGCGCCAACAAGACCAGACAAAGAAGTTGGCATAAACAAGGGTCGGCACCCGAAGCTGCAATGCCAAAACTTCACGGTACGAGGACGAGAAACGTGGAGGCAGTAACAATTGATTCCTAGATTCTCGGACGAGGTGAAGGACCATCAACACATGCATGATGCCGGACCGCGGCAATGCTTAGACTATGGCATGATGTAACGGGGCTTGACTTTGCTTAGTGTGAAATAAGTATCGCGGGAACTGGCTCAAATAAGGCTTAACAAGTATGAAAAGACTTCTGAATACAAAGCAAGGGAAGCGCAATTTGTTAGGGAAATCTCTTGTGTTTTGAAGATGACAAAATAATCAAAGGCTACTAACGTATTTAATGGTTGAGTAACTAGATAAAAGATGCACAAGCCATTATACAGATGATGTCTTGAGAGGAATGAGTTCTCTATCAATGATGAACAAGACATTGGGCATAGAGGTGTCTACAAGCTGCAGGTACTTGAGTAGAAGGTAACAAGCATAGAATAAGACATTTGGTAAAACTTGGAAGTACAATGGATAAGTGAACAGCGAGGTAGAGCCACGGTTGCCAATATACTTGGAAGAACCAGAAGATAGAAACTGGAGTTGGATATCTTCAGACTTTATATTAAAAATGAAGAACTTCAAACTTAGAGAACTACTTATATTTGTATCCTGACACAACTTCAGAATGTAACACAAGTTCAGAACGTATATAACGACTAATGATTTGATTTAGATTTCATATTTAGAAAGATTTGATTGATTCAATCTTAAAGATTATTTTGCAAATCAACTTTGTAATGCAAAACATCTAAATTGATTGGTAAATCAATATCGAGACAAGTTTCCTTTCAAACGGAAAAGCTCTATTTATGAAAACCAAGACTTTGTTTGTGTGGGCGACCATAATTGATGGAGATTCATATTTTATCACTTAACAGCTACTCAATCTTCTTAATATAGATCTGTCCAATGGAAAGATTGGAAGATGATCCTCTAGAGACTATTTGACTGTTAGATTGGAACTAGAGGAGTATAAAAGGAGACTAAGGTGCTGAGGAGCAAGTAAGAGACAATGTCTAGAATCTAGAATTCCAAGTCTAAGTGAATTTCGACCCTATATACTTGTCTTTTGTGGACTACATTTTTTGATCTTAAGAGAAGTAATGAAAGAGTGATTGAGTGAGATAGCGAGACCTATCATACACTGAGTGTTATTACTCATTATTGTAATCTCTTATTGATTATTTAGTGGAATCCAGCAAGTAGGCTGCTAGAGTGGGAAAGTGGATATATGCTTGATCTAACTCGAACTACCTTAAGTCTTATGTGCATATTCTCTTATCCCTAAAACTCCTTTTTGCATATTATTATTTGTTGCACACCCGCCAAACTGCTTTGAAGTTTGTTCATAATCTAAACTTTGCACTCTAAGTTCAGAATCAGCTCTTGACCTTATCAATTATGCTTTAAATTTGTCAAGATTTAATAGAATCATCTATTCACCCCTGTAGGTGATCATTGCTAGTCACATCACAATCAACCAATGGACAAAACTTAACCTATTTTGTTTTGCAAGTGTGCTGTCGGATTTTCGGCTCTCTGATATCTATAGGCCTAGTTCGGGTTATTTTCCAGGCCGTGAATCATTTGATCAATAACACAAAGACAGTGTAGCCTCATGGCATCAAATTGAGGAATTTTTGTGGGGAAGCAACAAATATCATTGCTTATATATATTATATATATATATATATATATATATATATATATATATATATATATATATATTGAAGATTGTAACTCGTGTAAAAAGCAATTAAGTTAATTATGTACCATATGATACGAAAATCCTTTACCTTATATTCTCTTTATAATCCTTTAACTTGTATTCTCTGGATAGAACTATAACTTCATGGATGATGGTGAAGCAGGAGAAGAAAGAATCGTCAAGGACTTACCTTCAACTTCAAATGGTTTGACATCACTGCCATGTCAACGTTCAAGCGTTCCACTTCAAACAAGATCCATCAAATATACACATGCATCGGTCCACCATATTGGAGGATCGATGTAGATATATTAAAGATGCGCGTACCCGACTCATGTATAACCCTTTTTCTTATTTTAACACGCATGTAGCATCACACAGAGACGTAGATAGACACATTTTGCCATAACCATTCTGATCGATAATTGAATGTGGATCGACAGCCGAAAGAGCAAAATGAAGAATAAAATTTAAAATTAGGTACCCTATATAATAGCAGAAGAATCTTTTAAATGGGAATAAAAACAATAATAGAAAATGGCGAGTAGGTAAATAATCAAAGTACACTTTGTTTCGCCTTCTTTCGTCTTTCTCTATGCTCAAACTAGTTTACCAACGACGCACTGGACCACAAATGAGTTGTGCCGATTTGTGGATCTGCATGCCACGCTTTAGCTCATGTTCTTCGTCAATCTATGCTCGTGTTTTCCCAAATTCCCATCGAAACCTATGTGTTGTTACTATGTCCGAACTCTACTAATTAGCCTCTAGAGCATGCCCAAGCAAACTTGGATCGGAATCTAGCAAGAACAAAGGACTTTCGATGATCGAGGGGGAAAAGAAAAGATCACCAGGCTTCTTTATTTCCAATGCTCAACACAGAATACACTTGAAGCAATACCTCAACACACAATACACTAGCAGCAATACAGAAACTCTCCATCTGGTGACAGTGCTCATAGTTTTCCTAAAGAATGGAGCATGAACTTTGGACTATCGTCTGCCCAACATTGAATGCGATCTGTAACGCGTTGAGCAGGTTGGAGACTTCGTTCCAGTCCGTACGGCCTCTCCGAGCGACAGTTCCCTCCTGCATGACAAAGTGTTCGTAGGTAAAAACACAGTTGAACTCCAGTAACTTTACTGTCCCAAATACTGTAGAATAATTAACATTTTCTGCTTAGAAGGAAATTAGTTTTTTCTGGTACGCAAGAACAAATTTTCGTTTGCATGAATTTATAGGGTGAATGTCATGTTTCAATTTTGAAATATTGATTCGGCTTTCGAAAATCGCTTCACAAAACGCGTGATTATCTTTTGGACCAACTTGCGCAATCACATTCCTATATATTTTTCGGGGTAATGGGGCTTAAAATCTTCGTAAAGTAGAAGATAGTGCTTTTGATCCCATTATTAATTCCGACTCGATAAAAGGTAGGTGAACATTCCTTGTCGAAGGTAATTTTTTTCGAAATGGTGATTCTAATGGAGTTTTGAATTTCCTCTATCATGGACCCTGTTGTTGTACTAGTGCAATTGGACGTTATATCTGCTTGGAATAATCTTGTGAACCATGCCTACCACTCTCGTGGAATTAATCTTGTTCGTCGCACATGGAGGAGGACGCGGTTTAATAAGTATCCCTTCCAAATTTAGAAAATTCAAGATCGAATATCTATGTATTAAACTGTAATGTTTACCTGCGTCTGGGATACATCAGTACTTGCCCGGGATTTCAGTTGGTCTCTGTACTCGTCGCGGCTGAGGATGTAGAAGAAGGTGAGCAGCTCCTGAAAATCGAGGGTGCCGTCGCGGTCCTTGTCTAGCTCCCTGAAGAGCCACCTAAAATTTTCGCTTTGAAACCCGGCCAACGTCAGGAAGGTCGTGAACTCATCAATGCTTATGTTGTCGCTGTTGTCCGCGTCCATGGCCAGGAAAAACCTTTGGGCTGCCTGCTTCTGATCCTCCGTGGAGCCCCTATAGAAAGCTAACGCGGCCTCGCTGTTCCTTCCTATATTCATCTCTCTCTCTCTCTCTCTCTCTCTCTCTCTCTAATCACTGTGTCCGAGGATGTGTGCAAATGACTATCGCTGCGGAGGTATTTATGGAGAATCTCAGTTGAACGTTCCGAGTATTACGTGGTTTCCAGCCAAGATTGGTCGAACAGACTCAATTAGCAAAATGTGAAAAGGGTTTAAAACTTAATTGAAAAAATTAAAAGGTTTATGAGTGAATTGGTAAAAATGTAATAGGTTTAGGATTTTTTGGTCAATTTTCCTTTTCTCTTATTTTATTTTTTATTTTTCCCTTTTCCCTCCACCGGCCATTACCCAGCCTAGTCGATGGCGACTGCTGGCCTCAGCAAGGTTTGCCTTCACAAGGTCGGCAAGAACTACCCTCATGTGAGGCTGATGATCGCTGACCATTAACAAGGCCAGGTGATGGCTAGCAAAGGGAAAAAGAAAAACGAAAAAAAGAAAAAAAACAAAAGAAGATAAAAGCAAAAAAAAAAAGAGAAGAGAAGAAAAAATTCAAAAAAATTAATAAAAAATTCGAAAAAAATATTAAAATATTATTAAAAATTGTCCATGTCAATGCCGATTAAGTCATGTAGGACAGTTAACATCCACATCAACGATTTCTGATCAAAATTGGTCGGATGAACCCAAGTAGCAAAACGTGAAAAAAGATTTAGAATTCAATTGATAAAATTATGGTTTAGGACTGAATTGGCAAAATTACAATAAGTTTAGGACTTTTTGGATAATTTCCCAAGAAAAAAGTGTGAACGATTCTTTGATTGGTACGTATGTACAGTGAGTGCCAATGCATGCAAATCAAATAGAGGCAGCAAAAGAAATTATGTCAATTCAGTTTTAAATATTTTTTTCTCTAATTGAATCCTAAAACCCTTTTATATTTATGCCAATTTAGCCCATACAACAATTTTAGCTATAAATCGCTGATTTAAATGATCGCTGACATGAATGTTCACTGACATGGATGTTCACTGACATGGATGCGGGACTCCTACATAGAGTGGTTAGTGCTAATGTGGACATTTTTAAATAGTATATTAATAAGTTTAAGATTTATTTATTTATCATTCTTTTTATTCTTTTTTTTTCTTTCTATTTTTAAATAGTATATTAATAATTTTAAGATTTATTTATTTATTATTCTTTTTTTTTCTTCTTCTTCCTTTCCTTCTTTCACTAGCAATTCTGCATAGCAATCATGCATTTTGTTTGTATATTTCTTTAAAGTAATAGATTGCAAAAATCTTGTCTTGATGGATAGTGATGCGATTTGCTTGCTTAGTGCGTCCAAGTTTTTAAAATCTTATGTAATCTACTTATGTGTCTTGATTATTGGATGTTAGTTTCCTAAGTGTGCACCTACATGATCACTTCTCATATGTTAGCGGATATGTTAAAAATGGGATAAGAACACTAGAAGTGCCAAAAGTTGTGTACTGTGCTTACCTTAGTGCCAAAAGTTTTCGACAGCTCATTTAAGTACCAAATTGAAGAAAAAATGATCACTTTAGTGCATCCGGTGAGAAATTCCAGCTAAATTGATTATGTGGCCTTTTATAATTAATTTGTTAATATGACTTGCAAATTTTTTAAAAATATAGTTCGTGTGGACTACAAAAACAACGTCGCATAGCCTATGTACGTGGCTTGGACATCCAAAATGACATCGCAAAAGATGCTTTCCAGTTCCCTAGCTCACCAGACCCAAGAAGAAAGTTGGAGAGAAAGAGATGACGGTGACAACCACCACCATCGACGATGGAGCCTCTAGTGAAGGTCCAAAGATTTTGTGGAACAGTCCTAATAGAGGTTCAAGAGTGCAGGAAGGCTAGCTTCCCATACATTCATTCCTCAAAGCAAGGCTTGGGATTGGCTTCCCACCTTCGCGTCACATGCCAAGGCCAACTCCATGTCTGCTGTCTGCTTGCTCTCACTTCTCGATTTGTTCGAAACCATTTTGTCCACTTCCCTGTTCTTGATTTGTCTCACCAACGACCACCCAAAGGTTGAAGATGAAGGAAAAAAAAAAAAAAGGAAAAAAAAAGAAAAGATAAAAAAAACTAAAAGAATTTGAAAAAATAAAAAATAATATTAAAAAAAACTAATGGGGTAAAATTAATTGTCTGGGTTTGGGGTTTTGGTGATAAAAAAAAAAAATAGTTCGGGAAAAAATTATCAGATGGATGTCTGGGTTTGAGGTTTTTTGTAGTAAAAAAAAATAGTTTGAGATAATCTGTTACAAATGTAGTAGTTTAGGATTTTTCGTGATATTAACCATTTTATTTTTTGTGTTTTTGGTCGATGCGCGATTCCTTCTTGAGCAAAGCTGATTCATCATGTACTATTCGTAGTGACTTTTCTTAACTGTAGACGATACCATCACTCCCCTCCATGTGACCTGACCCTCAACAACTCCCGCTCCATCCATCCATCATAATCATGGCCCCCCCTCTGTCCTTTTCCTCTTTGCTCCCTAAGGGTAAGCGTGGTTTCAGGGTAGAACCGAGAATCGGAGAACCGGGCCCGGCGGATCGGGTTCAGTTCCAGGTTCTATGGATAGAGGGTTCGGTTCCCGGTTCCACATTTTTAGGAACTGGCTGTTCCGATTTCGATTCTCAGTTCCTATAGGAATCGGAACCTGGAACCGGAACCGGAATCGGAACTGGAACCTAGAACCGGAATCGAAACCGAAACCAAAAACATAAACTTAGTATTTAGAAACCCTAATTCCCAAATGCTCCCTTCTCATCCTGAATCACATTCGATCCTCCATCATCGTCCCTCCAAAGCTCCCTCCCGCTTCCGCTTCTGCCTCGCTCCTCGCTCCGGCTTCCACTTCCGCCTCGCCCTCGCTCCCGCTTCTGCTTCTGCTTCCACAGTTCTCTCCTACTTCCGCCTCGCTCTGCCTTCTTCACCGCAGGTCTTGTGATCTACCCACGCAGATTCGCTCCGATTATTTGGGCTCGCCACTGTCTTCCTCCTCTGAAGCTCCGTCGCTTTGGTACGTAACGTCTTCGAACAACCCCTTGCCATTCACGCCATAAGTTGTGGCGTGTGTCTGTGTTGTTTGTATGGAATGGAATTGTATGTTTGATTTAGATTTTTCCTTTTCCATTTTGGACCAATTTGGCTAAGCCATACTCTCCAGCTTCGACCTCGCTTTCAAGAACCATGCTTTCTCACCTATAGATTCGAAAGGAAGCACTTTCGCTCTCAGTGGCCTCTCTGTCTTGGTTTTGAGCCATTGGAACAAGCTTCCGCAAGACCGTAGAAGAAAGATCTGAAGCTCCAGGAGCCGGAGACTTGCCTTTTCTCTTGCTCCAAGGGCTGTTCTGTTTCGGATTTTACCCATCTTCTTGCTGATTCTTGAGGTGACCCAAGTGTTTTTAAGTGTTGGGTGTCACTGATTTAAGTTGAGATACGGAATGTAGATGTTTTCGGTTGCTGAACTGTAGATTTTGGTGCTTGTCTATGGTTTTGTGGGTCTGTTTGTTTTGATTTGAGATTTGCTTCTGGGAGTTTTGGGCTTGCTGTTCTTGGTGATTCTAGCTAGTTTATACGAATTATGCATCCTGCTATCGGATTTGTCAACCTACAGGGCAGAATGTATGTTTTCCCCTCATGAAGGGTGTAACGAGATGTTAAAAATGTCTGGCAGCTGGATTTATTGTAACTCTTTTCTTGAAGTATCTTTTTCTTTGGTCCCTAGTGCAACAATGACTTTTAGTGGCATTTACTATTCATCCGATGTACTCACCTACTGAACATGTGAATCTTCTACATATAGAACTTCGCATTTCTTTACACTAGTCCCCCTTGTGAAAAGGAAGGGGAAAAGAGAAGACAATAAATAGTTGTGGTGAATTTCTTCCATTTTGCACGTCGTTTGCTCCATAAACGTTGTGCTCTTCATTCTAACCATAATGATTGCAATATTTTGTTTAAGTAGTTACTACTGTAATTTTGTTGTACTTTCTCTAGATGATTACATGTTTGATTTGCAGACTGTGCGAGTGTGGCAAGGTTCTGAAGATGGGAGCTATAACTATCGGCATGTATTGAAAGATCATACTGCTGAGGTACTCTTGGTGGCTTGTTTTTCTTAATCAAATACGTTGCTTTCAACTATGAAAAGGAAAAGCACATTCCATGTCGCATGCCTATTTGTAGATGAAAAATGCTTCCTTGGTGTAAACTTTATGTCTCTTGCTTGTATGAAATCCTTTTGCCTGTTTTCTTACTTCAATTGGTTTAGTCAACTATCTCGATGATTTTTCCTGTTATCTGAAGCATGGATGTCGTTCTCCTATTAGTATTGTTTAGTCATGTACTTAGTCAAAATAGCTATAGATACAGTGATGAGGCTTAAAAACACAGGGATTCTAGAGAAGTACCCGAATCTAGTCTTTCATTGGGAACCAAAGACATTCCTTAATCTAGCTTTCTTTAATTCTCCCTTATATGACCTGGTATTCTTGTCTTTAGGTGTTGGAGGCAGCAAAACGTCTTCATTTGAAGGAACATGCTGTATGTGATGGTTCTGGAAACATTTTCAAATTAGCTGCACCGGTGGAATGCAAGGGTATTGTGGGTAGTGATGACAAGTTATCCTCTTGGGACAGCTTATCTTACCTCTTTTTTGTTTGCTGGTTGATATGTGATCATTTCAAGTCTAACATCACCTTCTACTCACAATTTGTTCGAACAATGTGCTTTCATTGTTCATGCCATTTTGGATATTTTCATTATCTTGCTGCTTTCCTCCTCAATAATTGTTGCAATTATAGTTTAGTTCTATCCAGGCATTTGTAAACTTGGCATTATATCCCTTGAATATCACATCATGGCATTGTGTATGTATCATTCAGATGATCTAATATTGCATTTATTTTTGCTTTGTTTAATTCAAAATGAAATTAAAAAAAAGAACCTGTTGGAACTTAGAACCGATCCTGGAATCTGTGACAGGGTAGGTTCCAGATTCTACGTTCCGACGGGTAGGTTCTAGGTTCCTCATTTTGAGGAACCTATACCCGAGGGTAGGTTCCAGGTTCCAGGTGGAACCTACCTGAACCTGGAATCGCTCACCCCTACTGCTCCCCTCTTCCCCCCTTCAATTGCATTATGTCTTTTGCTGCTGCCAAAATAACCCAAATGCCCCTCGTGGCGAGGAATTTCCTCCTTTTGTTTTTTGGAATTTCCTCCTTTTCACCTCTTTTTTTTTTTTTGGTCTTTTTCTGTGTGCTCAAATGAGTTTATGACGATGGAACGTACTACATAAAGAATTAGACATGATACACTTTTTTCATTATTTCTTACATGTATTTAAAGTACAAGGTAGCTAATATTTTATGGAAAAACATCAGCTAGAATAACTGTAATACCATAACTTTCTTAGCTACAACCTTTATACATGGAAAGATAAAATCCTTTATACAAAGAAAGACAAAATGAATTTGTCAACTTTGAAAACTCACTGCACTTGCCAATAGTATAAGAATTGCTTGACTGGTCTTAATTTGATTGACAGCAATTTTTGGAATTGCTTTTCTGTTGAAAGATATTTACTCCAATATGCTCCCGCAAGAGAGGCGTTCCATTGTGAATGCCGATCTTGGACCGTAAATGAAGAAATCGTTGTCATGCAAGAGGCTTTGTGAGTGCATCTGCGAGTTGATCATGAGTAGACACGTGACTCACTTGTGACAAGCCTTTGTTAACCATGTCGCAGACAAAATGATAATCAGTGGCAATGTGTTTCATCTTGGAGTGAAAAGCAGGATTAGCGAACACATATATAGAACCAATGCTATCGCAATAGATGCTAGGTGTGCTCGAAAAAGATACTCCAAGTTCATGTAGGAGAGATTGAATCCGTGTTAGCTCGGAAGCTGTCGCAGCAAACAACGTGATACTCGACTTCAGTTGATGAACGAGCAACAAATCATTGTTTTTGAGAGCACCATGATATTAAATTCGGGCCAATATAAACTATGTAGGCGATTGTAGACTTATGGTCATCCAGATTACTTGCCCAATCAGCATTAGAAAATGCATGAAGCGACGGAGAAAGACTACTTCGCAAGTGCAGGCCAATATTAATAACCCCTTTGAGATAACATAAAACACATTTAATAGCACTCCAATGCAACTCTGTCGGTTGATGCATAAATTGAGAGAGTTTGTTGATGACAAAAGCAATATCGGCTCTTGTGAGAGCAAGATATTGAAGAGCACCAACAATCTTCCTATATTTAGTTGCATCAGTATGAGGTGATCCTTTGAAATGGATATCAAGTTTTTACTAATATCAGGAACACACAAAACATCCGATAATGAATATGAAACTGTGGGAGAGGAAAGTTTAGTTGAACTTGTGTGTGTAATTTGCAAACCTGAGCCATCACCAATGAGGATTTCGTCTGGGCCTTCATAAATAGAATGAAGAGAGAGATTTTCCAGGCTTGAAGTGACATGATGTGACGCTCCAGAGTCCATTAGCCATCCTTGCTTAGCTAGGCGAGGTAACACTTTACTATTTGCAGTAGGAGGAGAGGAGAAATATTGTTTGGCCCGATAACATTGCTTGGCTGAGTGCCCCACCCGTTCACATAGTTGGCACCTGACTCGTGCTTTTTGAATGGATTGATAACGATCATAATTGTTGCTCCTTAGCCAATGAGATTGTTGAGTTGACTGGAAAGAGTTCGAACCTCGATTCGAGGCACCGATTGGTGTTCTTGTGAGAGACTCTTGGCAAGATTTGCAGTGACAAGAGTCGATTCACCCTCACTCTCTTCCTTTTTTAGATATTGCTCGAAGTCAACAAGTTTATCATGGAGTTCCTAGAAGGAAATAGGTGACACACGTGCTTTGATGGCGATAGAAATTTCCTTGAATTCAGAGCCGAGCCCATTTAGAACATGTACCATTAAATCAACTTCACTAATAGGAGAGTTGATGATGGCAAGTTCATCAGCAATTCCTTTGACGACTTGTAAATACTATGCCACTAATCGAGTGTCATGTTTTTTTTTGAGGATTAAACGATTATTGAGACTCATGATGTGTGAACGTGTCTTGTTGGCAAAGAGATGCAAAAGTTTGTTCCAAGCCTCATGTGCTGTTAGAGGCAATGAGAGGCACGATTGAGTCCGAAGTGGAAGCTATGATTACATGAAGCAATAGTTGATCCTAGCGTATCCAATGAGAATAGGATGGATTGGCAGTAGTTTTGCCACCAATAGTAATGGCGTTAGACGGACACGGTAAGGTTCCATCTATATATCCCATTAAGTCATGACCCAGGAGCAGAGAATTAAATTGAACCAACCAGGAGGGATAATTCATCGATGGTAACTTGAGGGGTAGTTGTATAGCTGTACTGATTGACACAAGCATGGTGGTGTTATTTGAAGAGGGGCTATTGACTATCATAGGAGTGCCGGTGCTTGAGGATTCTTCTGTCATTGAAAAAAATGAACGATGCACTTGTGAGCAGTAGGCTATAAAGAATTGGACAAGTTACACTTTTTCTATTGTTTCTTACATGTATTTAACGTACAAGGTAGCTAATAGTTTGTGGAAAGACATAAGCTAGAATAATTATAATACAATAATTTTCCTAGCTACAACCTTCATACATGGAAAGATAAAATCCTCTATACAAAGAAAGATGAAATGAATTTGTCAGCTTTGGAAACTCTCATTGCACTTGCCAATAGTACATGAATTGCTTGACTGGTCATGATTTGATTGAGAGCAATTTTTGGAATTGCTTTGCTGTTGAGAGATATTTTCTCCAGTACTACACAATGAGGTGTGCGTTGATTTGTGTATGTACATGCCTCGGCTTCACATCATGTTCCGAAATTCACATAGGAACCTTAGTATCCATTTCAATCACCCCAATTTTGAAGATTGAATTTACTCTATCGATTAGTCTCTAAAGAGCGCGCTCGGACTGGAAACTCAACAAGAACAGAGGAAAGTTCCTTTATTTCCAGTTGCGCAACACACAACACACTAACAACAATACAGAAACTCTCCAACCGGCGACAATGCTCAAATTGCTCATGTAGTCTTCCTAAACGATGAAGCATCCAGTTTGGTCCAGGAATTGCCCAATCTGGATCCCGCTGGTGAACAAATTGACGATTTCCTTCCAGTTCGAACTCTGCCCCTGCAATTGGAGCATTAAATTCTTCCATGCCTTTGTGGGAATCGACGAACGGGATGGATATAATGCCGATCGTCCCTATGGCTACTTCCCGGTTGCCTTACTACGATCAACCCACATCGCATCAATCTCTAATTGATGCCTTCAAATTAGGTTAGTATAACCACTATCACATTCTCGAGTAAAAGACAATTCAATCAGATTATGTCCCGGTGATTTTGTCTACTTGATGTAATATTCGGGTAATTGCAAAAAAAAAAAAGCCAAAAAGTCAGAAAGTCAAAAGTTGCTACAATGACACTGTTTTTCTTATTTAAGCTGCAAGCTGGCTCGGCCGAGACAAAGAGAAAGGAGAAGAAAGAAAAGGAGAGAAAGGGAAAGAAAAGGAAGAAGAAGAAAGAGAAAGGGCTCATGTCACCGGAGCCTCGCCAGCTCGGATCAACTTCATATCGCAACGTCCGGTAAGTATTCGCGCCCCTCGTTGGTTCAATCGGAATATTTTTCCGAGTTAGGGCTCAATTTCGGAATTATGTGTTATTTGAGCGGCGAAGTCCGATTTTTGAGTCGTTAAGCTGCGAATATTTATAGAATTGATAGTTTAGGGTGTCATGGAGCCGTGGGATTTTACGGATCTTGATTTGGACTTGCGGTTTGCCTAATATGAATTTTTGAAGTTAACCGCACTAAATGAACAGTGCGCGACCAGCGAGCTTTAGGCTAATTTTCGTCGGTTTTCGGCTCGATTATGGGATGGCCAAGTTGAGGTTCTTGTAGTGCTCTGAGTGGGCTTTCTATTGACTATAAGCTCGCTTAAAACGGAGTTCGGTGGAGGAATTTATGGTACAATCAAGTTTCGCATTCAAACTCCGCGTTGCGAACGCTTTGGATAATCGCTTTGGAGAAGCAATTTGTGGGTGCCTTTGAGTTGCCTTGTTAGCGTTTGAGCGTCGTTTAGTCATTTCGTAGTTTTTACTTGGTTTTGATGTCGATTCTCGTTTAATTGTTAAGATTGCCGATATCATCGGTTCGAGTGAGGGAGGTTGTTTGATTATCTGGTGGTTATTTCGGGACACTAAAATTTTGAAAGTAATAAGGATTTGAGTAATTAGGGGTAAAGTTTGAGGAAAGAACATTTTTATTGAATAAAAGTTTGTAATCGTCACGAGTTGTGAAAGAACATATTTATTGAATAAAATTAGCATTTGACTTTTTATTAGTTGATTTGGAAATTGTTTTGAAAATATATTGTGAAAGGATACATATGTGTATTGCATTATGAACTTGTTTATGAAATGAGTTTAGAAATGATTTGAGAAATGCTCTACGAAATGTATTTCTTGCGGATGAGCCGTATTGTGAAAAAGTTATTTGTTTAGTTTGTGAAATGTATTATGGATTGGATTTCTGATATTGTATGATGGTTATTTGATGCTCAATATGACTGTGGACCCATTGAGGGGTTTTGGGGTATGCATACCGGGTTTAGGATATCCTTCTAGGCCGAGCCACCGACTTTGTAGGTGGGGACCTTGCCAAGGGGGGAATCTTGGTAGCCTTGTCGCAAGGTTTTGTGTCGTGACCATGATTTGATATTAAGCAATAGATTGACCAATGGAATGGACCATCGGCATGTGCTTTTGATGAGATTCATTAATGGAATAGACCATTGATGTGTGATTTAAGATTAGTCAATGGAATTGACCATTGACGTGGTTTTTAATAGAGATTAATCAATGGACTTGACCATTGATGTTTATGATGATTTAAAATGAGTATTTTGCTGAATTGTATAAAGCTTTGATGAAATGAAATAACTCTTATATGACTCGATATGTATTTTATATCTTGAGTTTGACTTCTGAAGTTCTGGTATTGTTTTGTACACATGCATAGTGATTGCTTGATCTACTTAGAAGAGATGTACTATTCACTGAGCTGTGGTTGCTCATCCCTCTATTTTCTTAATCTTTTTAGGTTCCTCGGCTAGCAGCCATTAGTACGAGAGCGCTATCGCGGGGATGTTTGGGAGATAGATTTTTGGGTATGATTTTTGAGTTGCTTGTAAGGTTGTTGATAGTTCGTCAGGTTGGCTGAGTTCTTGATGTACATGTTCTTTTGGTGGATTATAGAAACTCTGATGTTGTAACCAACCCGTTGGTTTATCTGATATGTGTGTGGTTTGAAATATATATATATATATATATATATATGTTGATAACAGGTTCTTGGTTATTGTTGAGGCTGCGTCCTTCGTGCGGAAGGACAGCCGTGTCATCCCCTTTTTCTAGTTGTTTTTGGGGTGTGACATTTTTGGTATATAAGCTTAAGTTGTGATTTGTTTGGGTATAGATTTTTATGGGACGTTATGAGATTGTGTGATAGTTTTAGTGTGTTATCTTCTAGGTGCTAAGGTTTTGTTACACTTTGGATTCAGGTTATCATGCGTTCCGACTCAGAGACATTTGCCTCGCTTCGTAAAAACAATAAAGGCAAGCGAGTCGCTACCCCCGATACCAGAGATATGCCTCAAGGTTCTTGAGGCCTAGCTTCAAAAAGGAGATTAGAGGATTGATTTGAAAGAAGCCCTGACTCACAATATGCAAGTGATGAACTTCCCGAGCCTACCATCCAAGGCAATTTATCTGAGGCTTGTCAAGTAGTGCTTAACTTTCATCGTCAATTGAAAGATATAGGTGGGAGTGGAACCGCTATGAGTGAAGGTGAGAGAGAATATACAATTGCCCAGTTTAGAAAGGCCAAACCACCTACTTATGATGGGAAATTGGATCCTTTATCGGCCGAACGTTGGATTAGAAGAATGGAGGGAATCTTTAGAACCGATAGAGTTCCCAATGATCGGAAGGTTGACTTTGCCACCCAATGTTTGGAGGGCGAAGCTGAGTATTGGTGGGAAGGGACTAGACTCGCCCTGGGAGGCGAAGATACGACAATTTCTTGGGAAGATTTTACAAAAGCCTTCAACACTCAATTCTTCCCGAGGTCATTTCAAGCGAAGATGAAGGACGACTTCATACACATATCTCAGGGTGACTCTACAGTGATGGACTATGCAGGCCGCTTCAACCAGTTAAGTAGGTTTGCGAAACATTATGTGGATGATGAAGAACTTAAAGCTGAACATTTCCAAAGAGGCCTTCGGCTTAATATACGTTATAAGCTCGCACCACTTGAACTGACCACATACAAGGATGTCTTGGAACGAGCGATCAAGGTGGAACAGTATAAATTAGAGCGTGACACACAGGATGTTCATTAACAAAAGAGACCCAAATTTACTGAGTTTCAAGGAAGTCGTGTAAGTGGCAGTATTAATCGAAGAAACAATAACCTACTAGGGAAGTATAGAGCCCATAATACTCGCAGCCCGTGTACTACATGTGGAGGGTATCATGGCGGTGAGTGTCGGTGGAAAACAGGAGTGTGCTTCTTATGCGGGAAAGCGGGACACATACGGCATGATTGTCCTACACAGAGGAATTCTATAGTTGATAATAGAACATGTCATCTATGTGGACAACGAGGACACCTGGCACATCGTTGTTTCATGCGAAGGAATACTCCTTCGGTTGATAAGCCCCAAGAGAACCCGCAAAGACAGAGGACAAGTGGGAAAGTTTTTGCAATGACAAAAGAGGATGCAGCGGCATCTAATGCAGTTGTTGCAGGTAATATTTCTATTGCCTCGCAATGTGCTTATGCGTTGTTTGATTCCGGTGCTACGCATTCCTTTGTTTCTACTGAATTTGCAAAGAAGCTTGATGTGTTGCCTGAGCCTCTTGAATATGAATTGCGTGTCGATACTCCTACTGGTGATTTCTTGGTTGCTAATCATGTGTTCAAGGGATGTGCGCTCCAAATTAATAATGTTGAAATGCCTGTGGATTTAGTGGAGTTAAATGTTCGAGATTTCGATATTATTATAGGGATGGATTGGTTATCCACATACCGTACTACTGTTGATTGTTTTTCAAAGAAAGTGATCTTTAGACTTCCGTGTCAACCCGAATTCTCTTTTTCGAGAAGTTGTAAAGACACTTTTCCAAGGTTGATATCGGTTTTGCAAGCAAAGAAACTTTTGAGAAAGGGTTGTAGTGGTTATTTGGCCTGTGTAAAAGACACAAGCAAGGTTGTAGCGAAGTTGGAAGATGTTCTAGTTGTCAGGGAATTTCCCAATGTTTTTTCCGAGGATTTACCAGGTTTGCCTCTTGATAGAGAAATTGAGTTTTGTATCGAATTGATACCTGGTATGGCACCTATCTCTAAGGAACCATATCGAATGGCACCTACCGAGTTGAAAGAATTAAAAACGCAATTACAAGAACTTTTGGATAAAGGTTTCATCAGACCTAGTGTCTCATCTTGGGGAGTTCCAGTTTTATTTGTGAAAAAGAAGGATGGTAGTATGAGGCTTTGTATAGACTACCGAGAGCTTAATAAGGTGACGTTCAAAAACAAATATCCTTTACCCCTGATTGATGATTTATTTGATCAACTTCAGGGAGCTCAAGTCTTTTCTAAGATCGACCTTCGTTCTAGGTATCATTAGTTGAAGATAAAAGAAGATAATGTGCCTAAAACTGCTTTTAGAACAAGGTACGGCCATTATGAATTCCTCGTCATGCCTTTTGGTCTAACAAATGCGCCTGCTGCTTTCATGAACTTGATGAACAGGGTGTTTAGAGAGTATCTAGATAAATTTATTGTGGTGTTCATCGATGACATTCTAGTGTTTTCAAAGAGTTTGGAGGATCATGAACAACACTTAAGGTTTGTCCTCTAGACTTTGCATGAGAAGAAGTTGTATGCTAAATTTAGTAAGTGCGACTTCTGGCTTGATCATATAGAATTTTTGGGTCATGTAATCTCGAAAGATGGCATATTAGTAGATCCAAAGAAAGTTGAAGCAGTTGTTCAGTGGAATCGCCCTACTAATGTTACAGAAGTAAGAAGTTTTCTTGGGCTAGCTGGCTATTACAGGCGATTTGTAGAGGGATTCTCAAAGATCGCTGGTCCACTTACTCGCCTAACTCAGAAGAGAGTTAAATTTGTATGGTTGGATCAATGTGAGAGCAGTTTTCAAGAGTTAAAGAGGCGGCTAGTGTCAGCCCCTATATTGACTTTACCTTCAGGAACTATTGGCTTTGTAATTTACTGTGATGCATCTAAAGAAGGTTTGGGTTGTGTTCTTAAGCAAGATGATAAAGTTGTTGCCTATGCTTCTAGACAATTGAAACCACATGAGAAGAACTACCCCACTCATGATCTCGAATTAGCAACAGTTGTGTTTGCCTTAAAAATATGGCGGCATTATTTGTATGGTGAAAGATGTGAAGTTTTTACCGATCACAAAAGTTTGAAGTATATTTTTACCCAGAAAGAGCTAAACATGAGGCAGAGAAGATGGCTAGAACTTTTAAAGGATTATGACTTGTCTATTAATTATCATCTAGGAAAGGCTAACGTGGTAGCTGATGCCTCGAGTCGTAAGTCCTTTGGAAATATGGCAACTTTACTTACTTCTCAAAAGCCTATTCTTGAAGACATGAGGAAGTTGGACTTGGAGGTATTAGTACATTAGCTTGGTGCTTGTTTAGCTAATCTTCGAGTGCAACCAACATTGATCAATAGAATTAAGACCAAACAGAATGGAGATCCTCAGTTGCAGAAATTTAGAGAAGTCGTGGAAGCTGGAGGACAAGTAGACTTCAGTATATACGTAGATGGGTCATTGAAGTTTCGTGGTCGTCTATGTGTTCCTGATGATTCAGAATTGAAAAAAGAGATATTGCAGGAAGCTCACAGCACTAGATTCTCAATTCATCCTAGAAGCACTAAAATGTATAGGGACTTGAGAGAGAAATTCTGGCGGGTCAATATGAAGAAGGATGTTGTAAAATTTGTCGACGAATGCCTAGTTTGCCAGCAAGTGAAAATTGAGCACTAGAAACTAGGTGGACAATTACACCCTCTAGAGATACCTAAATGGAAGTGGGAGCATATCACCATGGACTTTATAGTTGGTCTACCGAGAACGCCAAGCGGTAATAATGCTATATGGGTGATTGTTGACCGATTGACTAAGTCTCGCACACTTTTTGTCATACCGATTCGGCCTTTCAATGGAAGACATGGCAAAACGATATGTTAATGAGATAGTAAAGCTGCATGGAGTTCCAGTAAGCATTGTTTCTGATAGGGATCCCAGATTTGTATCTAATTTTTGGAGGAGTGTACAAGGAGCATTAGGTACTAAACTCAACTTGAGTACAGCTTTTCATCAGCAAATAGATGGGCAATCAGAGAGAACGATCCAGACATTAGAGGATATGTTGAGGTCCTGCATCATTGACTTTGGAGGTTCTTGGGATGAACATCTACACTTGGCAGAATTTTCTTATAACAACAGCTATCATTCCAGCATTAAGATGGCACCTTTTGAAGCTTTGTATGGCCGAAAATGCAGAAGCCCCATTTGTTGGGATGATGTTGGTGAGAAAAGACTAACTGGTCCCGAGTTCATTCAGCAGTCAGAAGAGAAAGTTAGGTTGGTTTGGGAACGTTTCAAAACGGCTCAAAGTCGTCAGAAAAGTTATGCAGATCTTAAAAGGTGCAAGGTAGAGTTTAGTGTGGGGGATCATGTATTCCTAAAAGTTTCTCCTACGAAGGGTGTTATGAGATTTGACACGAGTGGAAAGTTGAGTCCAAGATACGTGGGACCATTCTTGATCTTAGAGAAGATTGGTGAAGTCCCTTACAAACTTGCTTTGCCACCGCACTGTCAAGTGTTCATAATGTGTTCCATGTCTCTTTGTTGCATAAATATGTGCCAAATCCTGAGCATGTACTAGACTTTACACCATTGAGGTTAAGGGAGAACTTGACGTACGAAGAGCAGCCTATTCGTATCGTCGATAGGAAGGATCAGGTGTTGTGACGGCAGACCATTCCTTATGTAAAGATACAATGGCTGAACCACACTGAGAGAGAAGCTACTTGGGAACTTGAGGAGGAGGTAAAACGCAAGTACCGTCACTTGTTTGAAAGTTGAGGTAAGTACAAATTTCGAGGACGAAATTTCATTTAAGGAGGGATGGATGTAATATTTGGGTAATTGCCAAAAAAAAAGAAAAAGCCAAAAAGTCTGAAAGTCAAAAGTTGCTACAGTGACACTGTTTTTCTTATTTAAGCTGCAAGCTGGCTCGGCCGAGACAAGGAGAAAGGAGAAGAAAGAAAAGGAGAGAAAGGGAAAGATAAGGAAGAAGAAGAAAGAGAAAGGGCTCACGTCACCGGAGCCTCGCCAGCTCGGATCAACTTCATATCGCAACGTCCGGTAAGTATTCGCGCCCCTCGTTGGTTCAATCGGAATATTTTTCCGAGTTAGGGCTCAATTTCGGAATTATGTGTTATTTGAGCGGCGAAGTCCGATTTTTGAGTCGTTAAGCTGCGAATATTTATAGAATTGATAGTTTAGGGTGTCATGGAGCCGTGGGATTTTACGGATCTTGATTTGGACTTGCGGTTTGCCTAATATGAATTTTTGAAGTTAACCGCACTAAATGAACAGTGCGCGACCAGCGATCTTTAGGCTAATTTTCGTCGGTTTTCGGCTCGATTATGGGACGGCCAAGTTGGGGTTCTTGTAGTGCTCTGAGTGGTACTATCTCTTTTTTGAATTTATAAACTCATATTTTGAAAGTAATAAGGATTTGAGTAATCGTACGAGTTGTGAAAGAACATATTTATTGAATAAAAGTATGGATCGGGCATTTACTACTTTTTAATAGTTGAGAATGATTTGGAAATTGTTTCAAAAATATATTATGAAATGATACATATGTGTATTGCATTACGAACTTGTTTATGAAATGAGTTTGGAAATGATTTGAGAAATGCTCTACGAAATGTATTTCTTGCGGATGAGCCGTATTGTGAAAAAGTTATTTGTTTAGTTTGTGAAATGTATTCTGGATTGGATTTCTGATATTGGATGATGATTATTTGATGCTCAATATGACTGTGGACCCATTGAGGGGTTTTGGGGTATGCATACCGGGTTTAGGATATCCTTCTGGACCGAGCCACCGGCTTTGTAGGTGGAGACCTTGCCAAGGGGGGAATCTTAGTAGCCTTGTCACAAGGCTTTGTGTCATGACCATGGTTTGATATTGAGCAATAGATTGGCCATTGGAATGGACCATCTGCATGTGCTTTTGATGAGATTCATTAATGGAATAGACCATTGATGTGTGATTTAAGATTAGTCAATGGAATTGACCATTGACGTGGTTTTTAATAGAGATTGATCAATGGACTTGACCATTGATGTTTATGATGATTTAAAATGAGTATTTTGCTGAATTGTATAAAGCTTTGATGAAATGAAACAACTCTTATATGACTCGATATGTATTTTATGTCTTGAGTTTGATTTCTGAAGTTCTGGTATTATTTTGTACACATGCATAGTGATTGCTCGATCTACTTAGAAGAGATGTACTATTCACTGAGCTGTAGTTGCTTATCCCTCTATTTTCTCAATCTTTTCAGGTTCCTCGGCTAGCGGCCATTAGCTGAGGCGCTTATCGCGGGATGTTTGGGAGATAGATTTTTGGGTATGATTTTTGAGTTGCTTGTAAGGTTGTTGATAGTTCGTCAGGTTGGCTGAGTTCTTGATGTATATGTTCTTTTGGTGGATTATAGAAACTCTGATGTTGTAACCAACCCGTTGGTTTATCTGATATATATGTGGTTTGAAATATATATATGTTGATAACAGGTTGTTGGTTATTGTTGAGACTGTGTCCTTCGTGCGGAAGGACAGCCGTGTCATCTCCTTTTTCTAGTTGTTTTTGGGGTGTGACACTTGAGGTGGTAATTGAGAGAGCGAGCGAGCACGAGAGAGAGAGCTTACTTGTTTATTAACTTCCTGCTTCTGACGACGGGCAAATCTTGCTTGCATGACAGTGTTCATAGGTGATATACTTGTACTCGAGTAACTTTTTTGTCCCAAGTTCTCGATGAAAAGGTAGGTCGACATTTCTCGCCGGAGGTAAATTTTTTTTTATATCAAAAATGCAAATTCTAGTGGGAAATCTGAACTTGGTCTATCTATCGTGTACCATTTTGTTGTATAGGTGCAGCCTGTCACTTGGAATTATCTTGTTGGCCACGCCTGCCACTCTGTGGATTTAGCCTTACCCATTACGCGTGGAGGAGGAGGCGATTTCGATGCACCTCCTAAATTTTGAAAATCGAGATCGTATGTCTGTGTTTTATTTTAGTATAAACTGTTAGTATTACCTTCCAATGGGGTACATCGGTACTTGGCTGGGAGTTCAATAGGTTCTTGTACTCGTCATGGCTGAGGATGTAGAAGAAGGTGACCAGTTCCAGCTGCGCGAAGAGCCAATAATGGTTATCGCTCTGTAACGCAATATAGCTGCAGAAGGCGATGAACTCGTCGATGCTTGCATTGCCGCTCTTGTCTGTGTCCATGGCCTTGAAAAGCCTCCGGGCCATCTGCTTCTTGTCCTCCGCCAAGCCCTCGTAGTGAGCCAATACAGCCTCGCGGACCTTTTCTTTATCCATCTTTCCCTCCCTCCTTCCCTCTCTGTAATTTTCGTTCGAGGAAGTGTGCGAGTGCTATTGCTATGGCGGTTATTGAAGCATCTATATTGAGAATCTCCGTTGACCATTCCATGCATCAAACGCACACAAGAAAGAACGAAAAAAAACAATGATTAACACCATGAAAAACCTCAATCTAGTACACTTGTGATAATTTTACCAAAAATTAATTTTTTATCACAAAAAATCTCAAATTGGTACATATGTAACATATTTATCTCAAACTCATTTTTTTGACCACTAAAACCCCCAAACCAGTACATTTACGGCAAATTTACAAATTTATCCCAAACTCATTTTTTTGACTACTAAAAACCCCAAATTAGTACATTTACGGCAAATTTACCCTCCGTTAATTTCCTTTAAATTGGATTAATATTACAAAAAATCACAAACTGATACACATATGACAAACGGAGGGTAAAACATAAAACTGGTACATCAGCCAACCGCTGAGTGTCATTTAACAAAGCAATTTGATAATAAAAATTAACGGAAACTAACTAAGGGTAAATTTGTCATAGTTGTATTAGTTTGGAGTTTTTCGCGGTATTAACCCCAAAAAACAAAGCGTGAATTGGTACTTATGTGAGATCAATATCCATGCGTGTGAAGCAAAGAGAGAGGAAGCAAAATAAATTCGCGGACTTTCAATTAGAACTGGCAAGTCCCTACGTCTGCTGCTGACCGAGCAATGTTACACCGGGGAAGTAAATCTTATATAAAACCTCTTTACCATGCGACTCGTAAATTTTTTTTTATTGGGTATGCAAGGAAACTAAGTGATCCAAGGCATGAATCCCGATGGTTTTAATCCAATTGAAACTCTCAAATGTGTTTTTTATTGCCTCCATATGGTGGCGGTCCATCGTACACCTGACGAATCGCCGATTGAGTCTAGTTTTCGGCGTGTGCAGGCGACCTTGATCGAGAATTGTTTGCTTGCAATTAACGAGATTCAAAGCAGTGACTGCCGATTTTATGAAATAGAAATCTCCTAATGCCCTGAACATCTACACCGACAAATTTCTCAGTACATCTACCGTCGTGGTTGCCGATCCATTGGTTGCGACAACTTATCGATGGATGAATTACGAACTCAGCTAAGCTAATGATATGGTCATTCAGAATTACGTTGAATTCTGGACCACAAGTGCTCTTTTCCAGGTAACTTGCAACCAGCAAGTTCATGAAAGTGCAGGATGACCATTGAGAAGTAGATTCAGCAAAATATTCTTTTGGAAAGGAAGGTGAAAAAAAAAAAAAGTTTTAGACTGTATTCATCCATAGAACAATTACCAGGATATGAAAAAATAAATTAGGATAAAAAATGTAGTGAATGGTTATAGCTTATTTTTTGTTTGGTAAAACATTGTGTATCATGTTGGGTACGGTTATAGACAAAAAGAAAACGAAAAATTACTTAATAAAGTTTAAAAAATAAAAATAAGATAAAAATATGGGACAAGGAATTGTGGGTTGCTAACCATAGTGAGCTACCGTTGTCGTAGTGATTAGCCCGATGGTGGTAATCGTATTTGTCATGATGGTCGCCTCAAGGCATAGTTATTAATATGATTATACCAACACTCCCTCTTATGTGTAAGTCCGTTCCTTACACCTGCTTAACTCAGCTTGGCTATTGAAACTACGTTAAATTGTAAAACCCAAAAGCTTAAGATGGCAGAAGGTGACCGCACGTGAATGAGACGCATTATAACCATGTACATAGGCAGAAACCATATCGAGATCTTGATATCGACCTACATAGGTGATCACTGTTATGGTGGTTGCTTGTTAATGGCCACCACAAATTGTGGTGGCTGTTTGTCCATGAGACGAGACTACCATCGTAATGATGGCGACCGTCAAGGAGCTATGTGGTCTCTCATATGTTGTCCAGGTGACTTCATAGAAAAGAAACATTTTCAAAACTCGTGCTAAAAAAAAAAAACAAAATAGGGGTGATCGAACCCGAGGACCTAAATACTTTCTCTTTTTGTAATTTGTTACCTCAATTACCCCAATTTCGAAGATTGGATTCACTCTATCGGTTAGTCTCTACAGTGCGCGCCCGAGGAAACTCGGACTCGAAACTCGACAAGAACAGAGGAAACTTTCTTTATTTCCAGTTGCGCAACACACGACACACTAACAGCAATACAGAAACTCTCCAACCGGTGACAATGCTCAATCGCTCATACAGTCTTCCTAAACGATGGTGCATCCATTTTGGTCCAGGAATTGCCAAATCTGGATCCCGCTGGCGAGCAGATTGACATTTTCCTTCCACTCCGAACGCTGCCCCTGCAATCGGAGCATTAAATTCTTTCATGCCTTAGTGGGAACCGACGGACGGGATGGATATTATGGCGATCGTCCCTACGGCTACTTCCCAGTTGCTTTTACTATGATCAACCGACATCGCGTCAATCTCTAAGTGAAGCCTTCAAATTAGGTTACTATAACCACTATCACATTCTCGAGTAAAAGACAATTACATCAGATTATGTCCCGGTGATTCTGTCTACTTGAGGTGGTAATTGAGAGAGCGAGCGAGAGCGAAAGAGACAGAGAGAGAGCTTACTTGGTTATTAACTCCCCGATTCCAACGACGGGCGAATCTCGCCTGCACGACAGTGTTCGTAGGTGAAAACATACTCGAACTCGAGTAACTTCTTTGTCCCAAATACTCTTCAGAGTAATTGGGTTTTCTTTCTGCTAATGAGAAAATTAGTCTTTTCACATATTTTCTTGGGTGAATGTCACGTTTGGATTGAGAAATTGATTCAGCTTTCAAAAATCGCTTCACAAAATATTTGTTACACACTGTCACTTGGAATTATCTTGTCGGCCACGCCTACTGCTTTGTGGATTTAGCCTTACCCATTGCGCCTGGAGGAAGAGGAGGCGATTTCGATGCACCTCCTAAATTTTGAAAATCAAGATCGTGCGTCTGTGTTTTATTTTAGTATGAACTGTAACGATTACCTTCCAATGGGATGCATCGGTACTTGGCTGGGAGTTAAATAGGCTCTTGTTGTAAAATATGGATTAAAAAAAAAAGAAAAAAAGAAAAAGGGGTTGAAAAGTCGAAGAAAAGAAGGAAAGTGGAAATTGCTTTATATAAGGAAAAGCAAGGCAAAGAGAGAGAGAAGACCGAGAGCTCACTCGGCTGAAAACTGAGAAAGAAGAAAAGAAAGAGAGAGGAAAAAAGAAGGAAGAAGAAGAAGAAGAAGAAGAAGAAGAGAGGGTTTTGCGTCGCGGGACCTCGCTAAGCCGATTCAACTTTATATCGCAACGCTCGGTAAGCACTTGTACCCCTCATTCGTCCGATCAGAGAAGTTTTCCGATTTAGGGTTTAAATTCGGAATTTTGGGAAAATCGAGCGGCGAAATCCGATTTTTGAGTCGTTGAGCTGCGTATATATATAGAATTGATAGTTTAGGGTGTCGTGGAGCCGTAAGATTTAATGGATCTTGATTTAGACCTACGGTTTGCCCAATATGAATTTTTTAAGTTGGCTGCGCAAGGTGAACAGTAAGCGACCAGAGGCTCTTAGGCCAATTTTCGTCAGTTTTCGGCTCGATTTTGGGACGACCAAGTTGGGGCTTTTGTAATACTCGGAACGGGCTTTCTTTTGACTATAAGTTTGCTAGGATCGGATTTCGATGGAGAAAGTTATGATGCGATCAAGTTTTGCGCTCAAGTTCCGCGTTGCGGATGATTTGAATAATGGCCTTGGATGAGCAATTTGTGGGCGTCTTTGAGCTGAATTGTTAGCGTTTAAGTGTCGTTTAGCCGTTTAGTAATTATCTTAGCATTTTACTTGGTTTTGATGTTGATTCTCGTTCAATTGATAGGATTACGAGATTATCGGAGCGTTTAGCCGTGTTATTTGATTTTGAGGCATTCCATGTGAGTGGAGTCATCTCTTTTTTGAATTTATAAACTCATATTTTGAAAGTAATAAGGATTTGAGTAATCGTACAAGTTGTGAAAGAACATATTTATTACATAAAAGTATGGATCAGGCATTTACTACTTTTTAATAGTTGAGAATGATTTGGAAATTATTTTGAAAATATATTGTGAAAGGATATATTCGTGTATTGCATTACGAACTAGTTTATGAAATGAGTTTGGAAATGATTTGAGAAATGCTCTACGAAATGTATTTTTGGCGGATGAGCCGTATTGTGAGAAAGTTATTTATTTGGTTTGTGAAATGTATTCTGGATTGCATTTCTGATATTGGATGATGGTTATTTAATGCTCAATATGACTGTGAACCCATTGAGGGGTTTTGGGGTATGCATACCGGGTTTAGGATATCCTTCTGGGCCGAGCCACCGGCTTTGTAGGTGGAGACTTTGTCAAGGGGGGAATCTTGGTAGTCTTGTCACAAGGCTTTATGTCGTGACCATGGTTAGATATTGAGCAATAAATTAGTTGATGGAATGGACCATCGGCGTTTGATATAATATGAGATTTATCAATGGAATAGACTATTGATGTGTGATTTGATATTAGTCAATGGAATGGACCATTGACGTGGTGTTTATAGAGATTGATCAATGGATTTGACCATTGATAGCTTGAATTGTAATGGTGGATTTAAATGTGTATTTGTTATTTGTACAAAGTTTTGATGAAACGAAATAACTCTTATGTGATTCTATATGTATTTTAAATCTTGAGTTTGGCTTCTGAAGTTCTGGTATTGCTTTGTACACATGTATAGTGATTGCTCGATTCAGTTAGAAGAGATGTACTATTCACTGAGCTGTGGTTGCTCACCCCTCTTTTTTCCTTATCTTTCAGATTCTTTGTTTAGCAGCCATTAGAGCAAGAGTGATGTCTTGGAGACTTTTTGGTGATTTGAGGCTGCGTCCTTCAGGTGGAAGGACGGCCGTGTCATCCCCCATCCTGATAGATTTCGGGGTGGGACACTTGTACTCGTTACGGTTGAGCATGTAGAAGAAGGTGACTAGTTCCTTAAAATTGAGAGTGCTGTTGTTGTCCTTGTCCAGCTGCGCGAAGAGCCAATAGTGGTAATTGCTCTGTGACCCGACAGTGCTGAGGTAGGTGACGAACTCGTCGATGCTTATGTTGCCGCTCCTATTCGTGTCCATGTGGGCAAAATAGCTCTGGGCCATCTGCTTCTGGTCCTCCACCAAGCCCTCGTAGTGAGCCGATGCGGCCTCGCGGACCTTTGCTATATCCATCTTTCCCTCCCTCCGTCCCTCTCTGTAATTTCCGTTCGCGGATGTGTGCAAGTGCCATTGCTATGGCGGTTATTGAAGCATTTATAGAGAGAATCTCTGTTGACCGTTCCATGCATCACACGCACACAAGAAAGAACGAAAAAACGATATCATGAAAACCTTAAACCGGTACATCTATGATAATTTTATCTCAAATTAATTTTTTGACCACAAAAAACCCCAAACCGGTACACATGTAATAAATTTATCCCAAACTTATTTTTTTGACTACTAAAAACCCTAAACTTGTATATTTATGATAAATTTATCTCGAGTTAATTTCTATTAAATTAGATTAATACCACAAAAAATTACAAATTGATGGCTTCTAAGTTCAATAACTTACCGAAAAGTCATTTAGAAAAATCTTCATTTTTAGTTTCTTAATGTTCTGTAGTGAAGAAGGAACGAAGGTCTTTGATAGTTGAGGCCCGCATGGATCTATATGAAAAGCCTTTCTCTACTTTTGATAAGGTAGGAGTTAGATGGTGGATCCTACTTAATTTTCTCTTCTTCCTCGAGCTTTGGAGCTAATGGAGGAAGCTCAATTTCGATTCAAATGGAAGGAGTCTGATCTAAAAAATCTGAAATGAGACTTTTGGACTTTCGTTTACTAAACCAAAAGTTTAGTGGAATATAATCAAAGCTAAAGTTATCGGTGAACAAATTTGAACTTCCATTGGTCTCAATTCAAGGAATTTGATACTTCCCAATAGTCTTTTTTTTTATTCATCGAGTTATCATGATTTAATAATTTTGATCTTAAAATTTTTTTGTGACGCTTGGATATATGTCTAAAAAGGCTTAAGAACTTATGAGTTCCAGAATGGAACATTTTTTACACCTCCGGTTCTAGCAAGATTTTACTCTCTCCTCCTTGGCTGCCCCTTGGCTGCCCCTACCATGTTCTTGCTCCGTGTTGTCCTTATCAAATATCAAATAGGTCCATATAATCAACTTCTGTACCCGATCGAAATCTGAAGGTCTTGCTGGTGTTGGCGCATTCACTTCACTCATGCACTTGAGGAGGCCAGCTCATCAACCCCCGGGAATGACCATGGCCCTGTTTTATCATTGAAACCAAATGCCCGAAAAAGAAAGAAAAAGGTGGAAATTCCTCGCCACAAGGGGTATTTGGGTTATTTTGGCAGCAGCAAAAGACAGAATGCAATTGAGTGGGGACCAGAGAGGAAAAGGACGGGGGCCTCATTTTGGCACCAGCAAAAGACAGAATGGAATTGAATGGGAAGCATAGAGGAAAAGGACAGTCGGGGGGGGGGGGGTGGCCGAGGGGCCGTGATTATGGTGGATGGAGCGGAAGAAGAAGAATCACACCGACGATTCATTTTATTTGCAATGCAATTGCGTAAATGCTGCAATCACCCGTACCTTTTTCAAGGTGCTGAACCAGGCCCTCCTTATACGACAGGAGATTATTTGATAACGAATGCAGGTGAGATTCTGTTTGAAGTGGAGTTTGTGGTGCCTCCCTACCAGATAATGGCTGATGCCCTTGTGTATTAATTTTAATTGCAGGTAAAATGGTTCTTTTGGATAAGTTGCTCCCAAAACTAAAAGAACGTTATTCTAGGGTCCTTATTTTTTCACAGGTAAAGTGACCTTTGAAACATTATTCTTTCATGAGTGCCATGAAATAAGGATATGTTTGTATATGTGGTGTTCTTTCCTTTTGAGCATCACGTACAATGTCACTCCCCGAACCCTACGGTACGCGACAACCCTACCGAGGTTGATTCAGTGTGACGTCTTAGGATGCGTCGCCAACCTAAAACCTAAACAGAGAACAATGCATATGCGGAAGTAACGTAACACCCGTACGATACGAAACAACATGACCAAGGGATAGCAATATATACAATAAATACAGCTTGCGTTCATAACAGGGATTTACAATATCCATCAATACAGAATTATACATTAACAAAAAAATGGGTCAACAACCACTAACTTCAAAAAGGGGTAAGTGGCTCTGGCGGTCAGAGTACTAGACCTAAATAGGGCACCTGTCAAAAAGTGTCGGCCCTACCTAACTATGGTCAAGGCTAAACCTGGGGCAACCAGTCCAGGTCGGATCCTAAGGACTTGAACGAATCATCAGACGACTCGGACTCAGAATCCATCGAATCCGACTCAGACTCAGCCTCTACAGACTCCACCTCGGAATCATCCTCCGGTTCTAGCTCTTGCTCCATAGGCTCCTGCTCTGGCTTGATGTCGGACTCTCAGTCCATCGACTCCTCCCCCTTAGACTCGGTATCCATCTCGATGATGATTGGCTGGGCGCTGGAATCCTCCTTGGACATGGCAGGTGGGCTAAGGATCTCCCTATCAGCAGCCTGCGGCTCCGACCGGCCTAATGTGTCGAACGGGACGTCAAAGGTCCTAAGTGGTTCGTGTGTGCTGAACTGGACCCGAAAACACCAAACAAGATAAGGATAGGCTCGAAAATGTGGCCCACCCTCATCGACCTATACTATATTGTAATACCTAACATAGGACTCCCCGTTCCCTACGGGGTGCTCCGTCATTTATCGCTCTATGCGATACGAAATCCCAAAACAAAGCGGCGCATCTATCATCTTCAAGGTCGGGGGTCTGAAAAGTGGGGTTTAAACAACAGTGAGAATAAATTTCAGCGAGCAGGCCCCCAAACCTAAACTAGGTTAACATGCACCTCCGGATAAGTACTGAACAAACACATAGCCCAAAACACAAATGACTTAGGCCCTCAGGCCCAAATCAAAAACATAATTGACCCTGCAAGTTATGCACATAATAATCGCAAAAATGGCACAGAACCCAACCACAGCACATACACACATATCACTTAGCCACGACACATGTCATGCACATGTTCATGCTCATACTCATGATCATGTCTCATCGATGCACTTTTGCATACTTGCACACTTGTACACTTGCCAATTTCCATTTATTCACCGACCTGCGTAAAACGCATCAGGTCCGACTCGCATAAAATGCATCAGGTCTATCACTTCGAAATTGATCTCTAGCCTGCGTAAAACGCATTAGGCTCATGACATAAAACCCGCATAAAACACATCAGGTTGGCCATCTTCCGATAGTCCGGGCATCGTCTCGCGTAACATGCCTCAAGACGGGTTCAATACCCTGCGTAAAACGCATTAGGGTTTTATGTGATCACATGTACACAATCACCAATTATTATCTGAACCCTGCATAAAACACATCGGGGCATTTTAGGTGATCACATGCTCATGTCATTCGTGCACACTCACATATGCACATGTTATGCTAATGCTCGAGATGCACACTCATAGCCATAATGTTCACACTCAGGCATCCATGAAATTTATAATGATCATTCAATTTCACAAAACCACTTGTTCAATTCACACCACAATATGCTCAATTCAAAATATCAACAAGCCCAACTAATCAAATCATTCAATCCAGCTATGGCACATACTTGACACACGAAATTACGAAATTAGATCATTAAAATTTCACAAGTCCATGATCCTCAAGGCTCCCTCAAGTCACGGCCACACAAGTACCCAATATGTCATCAAAATACTAACATCAAGTTGCGTTCAATTCAACCTCCTCATGGTCCATTCACAATACACTTGGCAATTTACATTAAGACCATGATTAATCAAATATGGCCCAAATCCAATCTACACCAAATTAGCCATGAACAGTCCACCCTAGGCCATCAATTCACTTCCAAATCAACACAATGGACCTCTAAAATCACCACAAGGTCAGCCACTACACGGCCACACAATGCACCAAATAGTAGTCCACATAATAGCCTAAATCAAGTCCACCATGATCAGCCAACAACCAGCCCGTTCTAGGCCATCAAATTACATTTAAATCATCACATTAGGCTCTCATAATCACCACATTTTCAGCCTAACTCACAGCCCACACATTGCGCCCATTTAATCCACATAATGGCCCGAATCGAATCCACAATAAACAGCCATTGATCAGCCCATTCTAGGTCATCATATCACATTTAAATCATTATACTAAACTCTCAAATTCACCACATAATCAACCTAAGTACCAGCCAACAGATTAACCCTTAAAATACCCTAAATAACCCCTAAAACTCATCTAGAAATGTACATTAGCCTAACTAGGGTTTAGGATTGTACTCACTAGGTTTCTTAAGCTCCAAGGTGGTGAGGGTGGCTGATCATGGAACGGCGGCAACGGTGTGTGGTCCTGGCGGGCGGCGGCGCTCCGGCGTGGCTTGGTTTCTCACGGCCAAATGGAAGAGGAAATGGAGAGGGAGTGAGGCATGAGAGTGGGGGAGTGAATGGAGAGGGGAGTGGCCGTTGATGGTGAGGAATGAGGGAAGGGAGTGATTGATGGAGAGTTTTATCCAAATTGGTAAGTGGGGGTTGGTGAACTACTTCCCCAAAAATGACCATCTTGTCCTCAATTCAAGGGCTTGGATTGATTCTGGCCAAAATATCTAAGGGCAACATGGTCCATGACTTTTCAGCGTTATTGGGGGCTGATTAGTCTATTTTTAATTCCCAAAATTCGGAACCTATGTATTGGCTTAGGGGCAAAACGGTAATTTTCCATTCCTGAGCCAAATTTCCAATTTTTTTTTACCATACCGATCTCAAATATAATTGACCACATTAATATGACGCCGTTCTTGCAAAATAGTTGCGTACGTCCGTGAAATTCAACACTAAAGTTCGGATCAATTCAACAATTAATTTCGTTCAAATGCGATTTTAGCGTCTCTCACTAACGGACAGCTGTTTAGGGGTTACGCGTATCGACTTAGGATACTTGAGTCGTGATGGTCTCGATTTCCAAGAGGGCACGAGGATTTATTGCTACTTTCAGGAGTCGCGATCATTCGAAATAAGTTCGGGATTGTTGGCCATGCGTACTCTCGATCGTGCGGAATCACCCGCGATCCGATCGTACATCGTTGACCATATCAAATTTGTCACTCTCTTTGGATCGGCCCACATTGGCCCAAAATATTTTCTCGTCGTTCTCCAGAATCGGACTCAATTCACGATCAAGTTCTTGGATCCACGTACCGTTTTTCCTAGTTAGCCATTCCCTATTGGTCAATATCCAAAAAATGATCGGTTCCGAGCAAGACTTACTAAAATGAACCGAGAAATAAACATCCATATCATTAATCTTGGAAGTGGGTCGAATTCAGGACGTTACAATTCTTCCCCCTTACAAAAATTTCGTCCTCGAAATTTACAAATCAAACCCGACTACTCAAACAAATGGGGGTGTTGACGTCGCATCACCTCTTCACTTTTCCATGTGGCACCTTCTGTCCCGTGATGCTCCCAAATAACTTTGACCAACGGAATCGTTTTATTCCTTAAAACCTGCTCCTTTCTGTCCTCGATTCGTACCAGTCTCTCCACATACGACACTCTATCGTTCATGTCTATTACTTCATGATTCAGCATGTGGGTCGGATCTGGTTCGTACTTTATTAATATTGACACGTGGAAGACGTTATGAACTTGCGACAAATTTGACGGCAAGGCGAGACGATAAGCTAGCGTTCCAATCATTTCTAAAATCTCGAACGGACCTATATACCTTGGACTCAGCTTTCCCTTCTTGCCAAACCGAGATAGTCCTTTCATCGGTAAGATCTTAAGGAAAATGTGGTCGCCCACTTGAAACTACAACGGTCTATGCCTTCAGTCCGCATAACTTTTCTGACGGCCATGTATTGTCTTTATCCTTTCCCGGATAATCTTTACCGTTTCCACCGACTGTTAAACCAACTCTGGACCTGTTACACTTCTTTCTCCCACCTCATCCCAACATAAAGGTGTTCTACATGCTCTACCATAAATCGCTTCAAACGGTGCCATCCCAATACTCTGCTGAAAACTATTATTGTAGGCGAACTCGACTAATTGCAATTGCTCTTCCCACTTTTCCTGAAAATTTAATACACATGCTTTCAACATATCCTCTAAAGTCTAGATCGTCCTCTCCGACTGGCCATCTATTTGAAGATGATAGGCCGTACTGAACTGAAGGTTCGTCCCTAAGGCCACTTATAGACTTTTCCAAAAATTGATCATAAATATGGGATCACGGTTCGAAGTGATTGTCACCGGTACTCCATGCAGTCGGACAACTTGTCGCACATATAAATCTACATACCTTTCTAACTCGAAGTCCTTTCGTACTACCAGGAAGTGCACTGACTTAGTTAGTCTATCCACCATCACCCAAATAGAATCGCGTCTCATCTGACTTCTTGGTAATCCCGTGATGAAATCTATCGTGATATGCTCCTATTTCCATTCGAGAATATCTAAAGGTCGCAGAAGTCCTCCAGGCTTACAGTGTTGCGCCTTTACTTGCTGACAAGTCAGACATTTTGCCACATGCTTGGCCATATTCGCCTTCATCCCATTCCACCAATAATGTTATCAAAGGTTCTGGTACATCTTCGTGCTGCCCAGGTGAATACTATAATTGCTCCTATGAGTTTCCGATAAAATCTCTTTCTTAAGCTCCAAATCATCGGGCACACACAAATATCCTCGAAACTTCAGAATTCCGTCCTCGGACACTTGAAAGTCCGGTTTCCTCTTAGTGCCATCCATCTCCAGAATTTTCTAGATCTCAGGGTCCGTAGATTGCAATGCCTTAATTTTGGTTCGCACCTCTGGCTCAATCCTTAATGTTGCCACCAAACTCAAGAGGTGTCCTACTTCGAACTTAAACTCTAAGTCTTATGCTCCTTCCAATAAAATCCACTCTTTGACTATTAATTGCGCGATACTCAATTTTCAGTTTAAGGCATCCTCTACCGAATTGGCTTTTCAGGGATGATACAAAATAGCACAGTCATAGTCCTTCAGCAACTACATCCAACAACGCTGTCTCATATTTAGCTCCTTTTGAGAAAATAAGTACTTGAGACTCTGGTGGTACGTGTAAATCTGGAACCTTTCTCCATATAAATAGTACCTCCAAATCTTAAGTACGAAAATGATTGCAGCCAGTTCCAAGTCGTGAGTCGGGTAGTTCATCTCATGAGGCCTTAACTATCGCGATGCATAAGCAACCACCCTTCCATGTTGCATTAGCACGCATCCCAATCCTTTAAGTGAACCATCGCTATAAATCTCATATCCTTCCATGTTGCATTGGCACAATCGTCAATCTATGCTTCAACTCTTGAAAACTCTCTTCACACTTTTCCGTCCATTTAAACTTTGTCTCCTTCTTAAGTAACCTTGTCAATAGAGTGGCTATCGCGGAGAATCTTTTCACGAATCGTTGATAATAACCTGCCATGCCTAAGAAGCTTCGAACCTTAGTAACTATCGTCGATCTCGGCCAATCCATTATTGCTTCAATCTTCGCTGGATCTACGGAGATTCCTTCTCTGAAAATTATATGCCCAAGAAACGCCACTCGATTCAGTCAAAATTCGCACTTGCTAATCTTAGCATACAATGCATGCTCTCTTAACGTTCATAAAACCTTTTCCAAGTGTACTTCATATTCCTCGGGACTCTTTGAATACACCAAGATATCATCTACGAAGACAATGACGAACTGATCCAAAAACTCCTTGAATACCCAATTCATTAAATCCATGAAGGCAGTAAGGGCATTTGTCAATCTAAAAGGCATTACTGTGAACTCATAATGCTCATACCTCGTCCTAAAGGCCGTCTTAGGAATATCCTCCTTTGGGATCCTCAACTGATGATGCCTTGTTCTTAGGTCAATCTTAGAGAATATCGAGGCTCCTTGCAATTGATCGAATAGGTCGTCAATTCTTGGGAGAGGATACTTATTCTTGATTGTCATCTGATTCAGCTAGCGGTAGTCGATGCATAGTCTCAATGACCTATCCTTCTTCCTTACCAACAAGACTGATGCTCCCTATGGAGATGCACTCGGTCGAATAAAACCCTTATCCAGCATTCCTGCATCTGAACCTGTAATTCTTTCAACTTCGATAATGACATCCTATAAGGCAGCTTCGAGATTGGCTAAGTCCTAGGGGCCAACTCAATAACTCCGACAATGACATCTTATAAGGCGGCTTCGAGATTGGCTGAGTCCCAGGGGCCAACTCGATAATAAACTCCACTTCTCTTTCTGGTGGCAATCCCGGCAATTCCTAAGGAAAGACATTGGGAAAGTTGCACACCACTGCTATATCCTTTAATCGCACTTCCCTTGCCATCGAATCAACCACGCTTGCTAGGTAACCTTAACACCCCTCATCCAATAACTTGGTTGCTTCTACTGATAAAACCGAAGGGATCAAGGTTTTTCCTTGACTTTCTACAAACTTGAATCTAGGATGTTCAGCCGGACTAAACTAAATCACCCTGCTACTACAATCCATCACAGCATTCTGTCTGTTTGACTAACAAATCCATGCCTACAATCACATCAAAATCATACATCGTCAAAACAGCCAAATCTATTTTGCTTTCTACACCACTAATTACTATCTTACAGTCCGGGTACCCTAACAATATGCATATCGTATCTATCAATGGCATGGTCACACATAACTGCACTTCCAACAAAACAGGTTTCAATCCAGCCAATTCAACAAATTGAGCAGACACAAATGAGTGCGATGCCCCTAAATCGAATAAAGCATACATAACATGATTGCACAGAGAAACCATACCTGTGACTACGCTTGGCGCATTCTCAACCACCCTTCGTGCCATGGCATACACATGCCCTTGTGCAGGCGGCCTGTTCAAATTAGCCAACGGGGGATTCCAGTCTGATTTTCAATTTGGGCCTGCTGTACCTGCACCGGTGGTCCTGATGGGCATTGCTCGGGGCAATTCCTTATCTGGTGGTCTAGACTTCCACACTTGAAACACACGCCAAATCTGTTCTACTAGTGGTTTGGCTTCCCAATGTTCTTCTTAATGGGAGGGACAAATCGCCTATTTCCCACCATCGGTTTCTTCCCGAATCGGCGGTTGTCGCTGGCCTGGGCAAACCGCAATCCATAAGCGGTTGCCCTGTCCATCTAGTCTCACTCTATAGCCTTTGCTCACTTGTATATCTCCCCATAATCCTTAACATTGAGCGATATCATCTGGCTTTGAAGATCCGATTTCAGCCCATCCCAGAATCTCCAGACCTTGTCCTGAGAGTCCTCAACCATCCTAGGTGCGAACTTCGACAACCTCATAAATTCCGCCTCGTATTGGTCTACAGTCATTGATCCTTGGCGGAGCCTCATGAACTCTGCTAATTTCCTCTCTCTAGCACTATCGGAGAAATACTTCACATAAAAATTCTTAGTAAACATGGCCCAAGTCTGGACGGTACCCTCGAGAAATACCCTGCCCTTGGTGGCCTTCCATCAGTCGTTAGCATTATGATACACTGCCAAAATCACCCTTTCAGTTTCGATGCACCCCAAAACTTTGAATGCCTTCTCCAATTCTTCAACCCAACACGGCGCGGCCTCGGGGTCACTCTTTCCATTGAACTTCGGCAGTTTTAACTTCAAAAATTGTTCGACCAACTTAGACATCGACCTGATCACATTTGCCGGTCCAGGAGCTAGATTCCCATTATCCCCCTGATTATCGTTATTTCTGTTATTCCCATTGGCCCCATTTGACAGTAGCAGCAGCGGCCTCAGCAGCAGCAGCAATAGTGGCATTTCTCTCCTAGGTCTACCTACCCATCATAATTCCTACTTCCTTGAGTACCCTTAAAATCCCATCTACCCTGGGATCTTTTGCAACTCTCACTTACTGTTCTACGCGGCCTTACCCACGACCTCGACCTTGACCTCTACCACGACCTCGTCCTCTACCTCTTCCTTGGCTACTCATCTTTATAACTCAAATACTCGCCTACCTGCTATAATTTCACTCAGGAATTAGAGATTTAGGCCAAACTACATCAGTCTAAAGTCCTAGGCACATAATCATAACAACAATCACATAGCAGGCGGTCAAACACAAGTAGCATAAGTTTTCAGCCAAAGAGACAAGTGTCCTTACCTCAGATCTTGCCGCACCTGCACTTTATAGGTCAATCACAACCACTCAAGCAATCAAGAAACCAAATAGTTCGAAGGTACACATAGCACACAAGTCTCCGTATCCGCTACCCAAGGTCATCGTTCCTTATCACTCCAAGTTTTGGCCAACTTGTATCGAGTTGACCTTGCTTTGATACCAAATCAACGGGGGATTGTTGACACCTAAATTTTGGCACACCATTTAGTGATTAACTGCATAGAAAATTGGGGATTAAATTTTAACCCCTAAACAAAAATATCAAAATCGCATAACATGTAGTTCAGGATCATATAGGTTAGTTGCATTTGCATTGGACCAGCAGTGGATGGACTCGAGTGAACGGCTCTGAACTTAATGAAATTGGACTAAGCCCGCGTTCAAGAAAATTCTTGGCCAAGCTCATGAACATTATAAGAGCTAAAATTTTTATTGGAAAATGTTGAGCTGGAAAATATTGACTTGTCAATCTTGATATTATCACGATTCAAATTGAGTAAATTGATATTCTCACAGAGATATTACAATATTTCCTTTGAATCAAAATAGGAAGTAATTGCAAGCAAAAACCCTAAACTTTGCCTATAAATACATTGAGAAATCGTGAGGGGGATACATACACGGCCACAAAAATTTGACACACACGAAAGAGAGAAAAAAGAAAGAAGGGAAAGGAGGAGGCGTGAGACCATTGAGAGAAGAAAGAAAATCGTGAGAGGGGAGGCCATATTGAGAAGATTCGGTCAACAAAGGGGGCTTTTTTTGGGGAGAGATTCTGACGAGAAACACAGGCCCATTATTCAAAAGACAAGAGAGATACACACGGTCAAAAGGGAGAAAAACCGAGAGTGCAAATTGGGACAGGACAGGAGCACAATCTCAGCTTCACGGTGACCCAACTGATCGACCTTTATTGACGGTCTCTGTGCACCTCAGCCCCGACGGCTTCCTGCGGTGTTTTCCAGCTAATTTCAGCGAGTACCCCGGCTTTTTCACAACACCTTTGCTCCTCCAACTTCCCTGCATCAGCCTCGTCAAGAACATCCGTAAACAGAGCTCTTTGACCGACGCCCAAGAACTCCAATCACGCCGGAGGATACCACCGCCACTTCGATTTCCGGTGACTCGTGGACGCCAGCAAGCTTGGATTTGTTTCAAGTCGATCTTTACACCTTTGTTAAACCAAAGCGCTCTGCTTGCACCATCGAGTCATCGCCATCACGTAATCCTTGCTGCAGTCACCCAATATACAAAGCGATCGGGCGTAGTCCCTCGAGCACCCCCGGCGAGACCCATCTGTTTGTTTATCCTTTGCAGGTTTCTTGGTGAACTCCGGGAGGTTACCAGCTCATACCGACATCTCCAACGATCGTTCACTCGCAAGACGCCCCTCATCCCGTTGGAACGACCAGCAGCCACCGAGAAGTTAATCCCCTGCGTCGAGCTGTACCACCGTAGTTCTTCCTCGACTGAGAGCACTGCTGGCCATATTGCAAGTCACCGTTGGTCATCCATACCGTGGTCCATCGCCGTGAGTCCAACGGCCGCCGTCGCCCCCGACGCCGTGCCGCCGCTCCCGACGCATCGCCCGATCCGCAATCCCGATCCGCTGCAAATTCAAATTTGGAAACAAATCTTTGGATTAGGTAAATACCTTATCCTGATTTGGTTTGAATATTTTATTGCCTAATTTGTGCTTATTGATATCTAATTTTGCATATTTGGATAATAAGCATTATTCCAATTAGGACTTTATTTCTTTTTGAAATCTTGGATATCAATCACTTTTCAAATTTGGATAGAAATAAGAATTTTCAAAATCTTTTGAATATATCCAAGATATTTGAGATATCTAAATCTTTTCAAGATGTGATCGATTAGGAAAATTTCCTAATCCGCAACCGCATACGTGGAAATAAATCTATCTATCAGGCTTTAGATAGAGTTATTTCCATAGCGGTATTTCGAATTTTAGGATTGATTTGTCGGGGCTTGGATCGAAACTTAATTCGAAAGATTTAGCGTTTTTTTTTACTTGATTTTAATTTCGAATTTCGATAAAAAAATACCAAAAATATTATTCTAAAATAGGTTAATTTCTTTAGTTTAAAATTGCATGCTTAGATAATTAGCTTTTTTTATTTCGAATTTCAAAAAAAAAAAACAAAAAATAATATACCCGTAATTAGAAATAGGTCACGTCGTCGCACGACATATAGTTTGCATGTTAGGTTGCATTAATCGCATGTCAATTTTTGCACGTCATTACATATAGGTTAGCTTTAATTTAAATACGTAAAAAAAAAAAAAAAAAAAGAGAAAATTTCTGCACCTTTGAACTTTAAGTCAAGATTCATCAAAATTGTCAAATTGAGTATTTTTTCGGAAATTGGTACGGAAAGGGCGTTAGGGAATTTAGCGTAACCAAGTCCCCGAATTCATAATTTCTGGTTCGCAGAAATAAAATAGTACTCCCGCTATTTTATTTAGGTTTCTAATCAACCTACCCTAAATGATTAGTGGCGACTCCTATTGAAAATATTTGCATGCTCACAATTAGACCTAAGTTGCGATTTGGTAGAGTTTGGGAGAACTCGAGCTAGGTTAGTTAATTTAATTAATCTAGTAATCCATTAGCCTAAGATCGGAAAACCCGATTTTTTTAGGTCGCGACAGCTTGGCGACTCCGCTGGGGATTAACTTGAATTTTTTTTTTTATAAAAAAATTTTAAGGAGGGCTTAGGCCAAAAATTTTTATGGAAAAATCACTCGATTTGACAAAATTTGATTGATTTCTCATTCTTAGGTGTTAAATGGTTTTGCAGGATGGGAGTTATAAGGGGAGTAGTGATTGGCTAACCCTTTGTTTTGCAGACTTGGTGGAGTAGAATTGTGATTTAATTTTTGTATTATTGAAGTGATGTTTGTATATATTTGTTATGCATGATTTACAGTATTTGTACTACACCACACACAACCTGTGACCGGACCTGGGTCACACCCATAGTTTTAAGATGGTATTTAAATGGTTCTTTAACCTTGGCAGTAAGGCTTCGCTAAAGGTTATCCCATTTGGATCCCGAAAATTTTCCAAAAAAATGGCTCAAGGGCCGTTTTCATGCACGTGAGGCTATGATGCATAGGGGTTGTCCTTGTCGACCAAATCAAACCGAAGTGATTGGACCCGACTAGTCATGACTATTGTATACGAGGCTGCGACTAGTCATGATGATTGTACGCGAGGCTACGACACGTCGTTCCGTTCATCATTTCACTTTGCGAAAGCCATTAGGATAGATAGATTAAGATTTAAACTCACGATTCATGCGCATGTCTATGTGATTGACATTTTTTCCAAAGACGGTAATTTCTCGAGCTTTATCTTTGGTTTTCTCTATCTTATTTTGAGTCAGTCCATGGTTTAGGTTGAGTTTTTTGGCACGTGGTCTATATAAGAATGGGTCATCTCGATATCCGTTTCATGCCTACTCCGAAGCTGGAGCTCAAGAAGTTATGGAGCCAGTTGAAGCCAGATGGTCAGCAGTACGTTCTCAAGCGCATTGGATTCATGCTGCCAATCCTAGACATAGATGTTCAGAGCGGGGTCATGCAGGCACTCGCCCATTTTTGGTGTCCCGAGACGACCACATTTGTGTTGGGAGTTAAGTTTGAGCTCACACCGACTCTGGAAGAATACAGTATTGCCATTGGGAAATCGATTGAGTTGGATATAGTTTAACCACCCATTAAGGTAGATCCTATTGTAGCACTTGCTGAATTTTTGAGTTTAACCAAAAAAGAAATTGAAAAAGTGCTAAAAGGTAATTGTCAAGCATGCCCACTATCTTTTCTTATTGAATGTTTCGAAAATAGCTCCCTCATTATGAAATATAAGATTTTTATCTTTGCCCTTTTTGGATTCATCATTTTTCCATTCCGTCAAAATGCTATTGATCCTGTGATAGCTTGGACGGTAAAACTAATATGTGGTGGAGTTAGTTTCATAAACACAATTTTGGCAGAGACTTTCATATCTCTGACACGTTTCAAGAAAGAAAAAGATAGAACTTTTCGAGCCTCGATTGAGCTTTTACAAATATGATTTTTCTCACATCTTTCTCAATTTGGGAAAAATATGACTGTATTTGAAATGGGCATGACTGATAACCCTATTTTAAGGTTCAAACAAATACAAGATCAAACTAAGAGCTTACACTATACACAATGGGTTCATTTGTTCAAGGATCCAAGCTCTAAAATTTTCCTTTGGCAAGCTGTGTGGTTTCGAGAGGTTGAGGCTCGACTATACCATGACGATCAGAAGCCCATACCTTTGATGGGTATTTATGGGGCAACCAGTTATCAGCCTCTTCGGGTTACACGTCAATTCCGAGTTCTGCAGGATGTCCCACCTCCACTCAAGCCCAATGAATTTCAAGTCCAGTTCGAGAAAGGTGAATCCTACAGAGTCGAGCTTAGGCGTCATTCTGAGGCTTGGCAGAATTGTTCCACTCAGAAGCTGATTTGGCCCTTGAGGCAGCCCTTTGGAAGGATAAAGCGTCACTTTGCCATGGCCCGGTATATTCAACATCATACCATCCTCTTTGAGATACTCCCCAAGATCCCGGTCGTGACAGACGGCATACCCTTCAGACTCAAATCAAAATCAGCGAAGAAAAAGCGACGAAGGCCCAAGATAAAGCAGATGCTCTGGCTGAAGAGAATGCACGATTACGGCCCATTCGTCTATAGATCACGTGGCCTTTAAAAAGAGGAAGACCGTCTGATTTCTAGTTTGGTTTAGGAAGTTTTTCTTTTTTAGGATGAAATGTTAGCTTACATTTGTACTTCATGCTATTAATTTTTAGTAATAAATGTCGCCGAACGACTTTTATAAGAATTCTTTTGAGACATTTTCCATTTTGAGCAATTCAATGAAAAAACGTGGAGCTATAATTTGTAAATTTTGGAATCAGGCCAAGTTTTTATTTGGAATTTTGGGATTTACTGGACGAATCGGTCGTTCGAAAGAAATTTCACCTTGAGGGTCTAGAGGATGTCATGGACCGACTCGTCATTCTTATTCGTTGTATTTATTCCATCGTTACTTTTGCAGGTAATTTGCCACGGATCCCCCTCATCCTCATAATACTCGATCGGTGACCAAAAGAAGGATGGCCAATCAAGCTGAGATTGCAGCCATGATCGACGAAAAACTGAAAGAACACATGAATGCAATCAATGAGCAGGTCACGGCTGCCATGTCCAAAATGATGAGTGATCTCATGGCTAAGAAGCAGCAGTAGATCAATGTTGCCTCCCAATCGGAGATTCCACCTCCAACTCGTCAAGGCCTCCGCCTTGACAAATCTCCTATACTGAGCACTCCTCAACTGGATGATGCCATTTTGACCAACAATAATGCTTCTCCGTCGGTCCCTGTTCCTCATTCACCCCCCAACGATGAGAATGCCAAGTTGTTGGCCAAACTCGACCAGAGGTTACGCGAAGTGGAGGGAACTGAAAGTGTTCTGCCTATTGATTTGTCCATTTTTACCCGGGTCCAAGTACCCGATAAATTCAAGATGCCAGCCTTTGAAAAGTACGACGGCACCTCAAACCCAATTCAGCACATCGATATGTACTAGGGGCTCATGAACAGATATGTGTCCAACGGACCCCCTAATGATCCAGACCTTCCAAGCAAGCTTGAAGGATGCTGCAATGAGATGGTATACCAACCACCAAATCAACCGAAAAGACTTGTGGGAAGAGGTGGCAAATCTTTTCATCAAGCACTTCAAGTTCAATCTCGACGTCACTATTACAAGAGAAGACCTGGAGAGAGCTGAGCAGAAAAAGGGAGAGACTCTGAAGGAGTATGCCACTCGTTGGAGGAACATGGCGGGACAGATCATGCCTGAACCCTCTGAACGTGACTTAATGAAATTGTTCGTGTCCACTCTACCACAGCCAGTTCGTTCACGAATGCTAGTAACGGCCGTCCAATCTTTTAGCCAGCTGATAGCCATGGGTGAGGAGATTGAGTCTGGGCTCAAGAAAGGATGGTATAGTGAGTCAGGTTCATCAGGCAAAAGATTCACTAGTAAGAAGGACAAAGAGCATGCCCCCGAAGTCAACATGACTTATGTGCAGAAGACGCCAGCTTAGGCCCCGAAGCTACAATTTAGCACCCAGCAGACAACCTCTTATGGACGGCAAGGCCAGCAGGACTCACGCCAAGATGGCGCAAAACCTCGCCGGGATTTACTCCGCCTCGGGATGTTATCTCAAGTCTTGGCGGTCTTACGAGGAAAAAGAACTTACTGAATTCAGAGCCACAAAGAGCTAATGCTGCTAGCTTTGCAAGGTATGATCCGTCGAAGAAATGTGATTACCATAGAGGTGAAGTAGGACATTCGACAGATGATTGCCAAGTGCTCAAACATTGAGTACAAGATCTACTTGACACTGGAACGTTTGTATTACAATCAGCCGGTAAGCCCAATGTGCAGAACAATCCACTTCATGATCATTCCAGCAGTGCAAATGTTGTCCTTGGCCCGGGAGTCAAGCGGGTTCGAGGCTTCAGGGTCCCTCTTGAAGATATGTTCGATGCTTTAGTCCGAGCTGGTTATGTTTCGACCGATGAGGTGGTGTCACTCGGTGACATAAGAAAGAAAGTGGATAAGTTGGCAAAAGAGGGGATGATTGGGACAACAGATGAATTCGGGGTAGTGGCCATTATATCCCAAATCATCATTGATTGGAATGAAGAACTCGCAAGGATGACCGATGAACAAGTGAAATTGGATCCTGACATGCCCGCTCTCGAGGACACCTCTGATGATGACCTCGGGATCATTATACCCGTCACTCCGAAAGTATTGATCCTGGCATCACCTTAGCCCTATGCTTATGAGAGTGACAAAATGGTTCCATGGTCGTATGACGTTGATTTGATAATGAGGTCAGGACGAACTTATCCTGATAAACAACCGGCCAAGCCAGTGGCTGAGAAAGAAGCGAAGGAATTCCTAGCTGTGATTAAGGCTAGTGAATATGACGTGGTTGATCAGCTGAGAAAGTTACCTGCACAAGTTTCGTTGTTGGAACTTCTCCAGACGTCAGATAATCATCGGAGTGCTCTAATGAAGGTATTGAGTGAGATTCATGTATCCGAGACTATTGAAGAAGATAAGCTAGAAGGGTTTGTCGGGACGATCCTCCTCAAAGATCAAGTAGCATTTTCTGATGAGGAAATCCCAATTGAAGGACGTGGTCATAATAAGGCGCTTCACATATCAGTGAAGTACAAGGAGACTCACGTGGCTAGGGTGCTTGTTGATAATGGATCAGCTTTGAATTTATGCCGGTTGGCTACTTTGAAAAGACTAGGCATTCATCCATCTACCATGCAAGCAGCCAAGACTTCTATTCGAGCCTTTGATGGAGTAAAGAAGGATGTGATAGGCCAGATTAACTTAAAGCTGCAAATCGGACCTTCGGTGTTCGATATTCTTTTCAAGTCTTTGGATATCCCTTGGCTTTCAACTTCTTTGGGGGACGGCCATGGATTCACAATGCAAAAGCATGATACCCTCGATTTACATCAGAAGATCAAGTTTGTGGCTGAAGCAAAGTTGGTTACAATTTATGGAGAGGAAGATCACCGAATCTTTAATGCAACATCGATCCCATACATAGAACCCGATCATATTGAGGAGGATAGCTATCATTCATTTGAGATAGTTCAAGTTGTTCAAGCTTCCTCTGATATGCCGTTGCCCGTTCCCGAAGTTTCTAAAGCAGCTCTCATGGTGGCCAAGGTCATGGTCAGTAATGGTTTTAGGCCAGGTCAAGGTCTTGGGAAGGAAGGCCAAGGCATTCATGCTTCGATCGAGACAAATGGACAATCCCACAGAGCTGGTTTGGGATATCATGGGCAGGGAAGCCGCGAACAAAGCAATAATTGTTGCAGAAGCCGAACAGGAGCAGGTCAAAGTCCCTTACCACCGTCCATCAACGACACCTTTCACTCGGCTGGAGTAGTAGGGGGATATGAGCATTTAAAGCCGAACCCGATTGAGGATGATCTCGAGCTTATCTTCCTTAAGTCGCCGCAAGCCCTAACTGACTCCCCTAAGATGCACGGTAAAGCAATTTTGGTCAGTTTGTCTGATGATTCTGAGGATGACCAGACACTCTGTGTTTTCAAGAAGCCGGAGTCGAAGGTGGTGGACTTTGACTTTAATGATGACATACCGTACCTCACCGGTTGGTTTGCTGAGACCTCCATTGGTGCAATCACTGAAGGACCACTTGAAGGGATAGGCGCAGGCCCTCGAGAGTAATTATTTCCAGTTTTAATATCTCCCCTGCGTGGGAATCTTTATTGGTTTTTCTCGATTTTCATTCCAATTCATATTGCAGTTAGATTTTTCAATCCAATAAGATGTAATTCATTGATTCGATATCAATAAAATTACAGAGGTTTTTATCATTTTTTGAATCTTGTTGAAGTGCCCCAAACCAACCCGATGATGATAACCAACGATTGAAAAATTTGTCATCTACGGTAAGAACTGAGGGTTGGGCTTCTCAAGAATTCTTGTTTTGAGGTCTTCAAAAGAAAAATGAATTTCAACAAAAAAAAAAAGCAAAGAAAAATTTTCAAAAATTGCATTTAGTTAAGCTCTGTCTTGTCTTTTTGATCCCTTTCTTTCATGTTTCAGGACTAATCTCGAGGCATGTGAAGGGACAGGAATCGTGGACCCTCATATATGTGATGCAAGCCAATCCGATGACTCAGATGATTCGAATGATGAAGAGATACGACGGAACTTGGAAATCCATGAGAAATCCAAGCCTCTGACTGCCGAAGAAACCGTGGTGATCAACCTTGGCGACACGGAGAATCCTAGAGAGGTTAAGATTGGGGCATGTCTTCCTGAAGATGTGGCCAAACGCTTGACCCAGTTGTTGAAGGATTACCAAGACATCTTTGCCTGGTCTTATGCTGACATGCCGGGTCTTGATCGATCAATCGTCGAACATTGTCTACCAACTGATCCTTCGGTTGAGCCTATGAAACAAAGGACGCGAAGAGCTAAGCCACAGAACTAGCGAAGAAAATCAAAGAAGAGGTCATGAAGCTTCTTGATGTGGGATTTATTGAGACTACCCAATACTCAGAATGGGTCGCTAATATAGTCCCAGTGATGAAGAAAGACGGTCGGGTTCGAGTATGTGTTGACTACCGAGATCTGAACAAGGCTAGTCCTAAAGATGATTTTCCACTCCCGTACATTGATGTGCTTGTGGACAGTACAGCTGGATTCGAACTGTTCTCCTTCATGGATGGTTTCTCGGGTTATAATCAGATCTTGATGAATGAGAATGATAAGTTGAAAACAGCATTTACCACTCCTTGGGGGACATTTCATTATAAGGTGATGCCCTTCGGTCTCAAAAATGCTGGGGTAACTTACCAGCGGGCAATGGTCACGTTGTTCCATGACATGATGCATAATGAGATCGAGGTCTATGTTGACGATATGATTGCGAAAACTCGACGTGGAGAATATCACATAGAAACCTTGAAGAAATTATTCGACAGGCTTCGTAAGTTCAAATTGCGCCTTAATCTGGCAAAATGCGTGTTCGGGGCAGCCTCCGGCAAACTACTCGGCTTCATTGTCAGTAACAAAGGGATTGAGATTGACCCATCAAAAGTGAAGGCCATTTGTGAAATAAAATCTCCCTCTTCGGTGAAGGAAGTTCGTAGCTTAATGGGCAGACTAAACTATATTGCCAGATTTATTTCTCAGCTATCTGAGACAGAGAAGCCTTTTTTAAACTCCTCAAGAAGAATGCGGTGGTTAGATGGGATGAAGAGTGTGAACTGGCATTCAACAAGATTAAGCACTACTTGATGAATCCTCCAGTGCTTGTTCCACCAACACCAGGGCAACCTCGATCCCTGCACCTTTCAATCCACAAAGTGAATCCTTAGGCACCATGCTTGCTCGTAAAGGTGAAGAGGATGGAAAGGAGGCAAGCGATTTATTATTTGAGTAAGAAGTTCACCGCCTCTAAAATGAACTATTCTCAAGGTAAAGAACGGCGCAAAGATTGGTCCGGTGCTACATGTGTTGAGGCAAGACACTTTGCACTATCGAGATATTGCTTGTGACAGAGTGTGATCCCATCAAATACTTGCTCAATCAACCCGCTTTGGTTGGAAAAGCGGCAAAATGGCGATTCTCATCTCGTAATTTAATGTTCGATTCATGTCCCGTAAATCGGTCAAAGGACGAGTAATTGCCGATGTCTTAGCTGAAAATCGGGAAAAATGAGGATCCTGGATCCGTTAGAAGATAGAGTCATGCCAATTGATGAGTATGTATGGACCATGTATTTTGATGGAGCGATAAACTTGTCGGGATCGGGTATTGGGGCGCTTTTAATATCTTCAGCGGACAACATTATCCAGTGGCGGCGAAACTGATATTTCCTTGCACGAATAATATTGCCGAATATGAAGCATGCATCCTCGGGTTACAAGCTGCAATTGAAATGGGAGTAGCTCGACTTAAGGTGTTCGGGGATTCAGCCCTCATCATTCTTCATACCATTGGTAAATGGCAAACTAGAGATGCTAAGTTGTAGCCCTATCACGTCTATTTGGAGGAGTTGGTGGAAGAGTTTGAAGGCATTTCGTTTGAATACTTGCCAAGAACTCAAAACAGTTTTGCCGACGCTCTGGCTACGTTATTGGCAATGTTACAAGTGACAAGTGGTTTAGAAGTTGAACTTTTGAAGATAGAGGTTTTACAGAAACCAGCTTATTGCATGGCCTTGATAGAAGAGCCTGACGGCAAACCGTGGTATCATGATATCAAAACATATTTTCAAACACAGGAATTTCCTGAGAAAAGTACCGCATCTGACCGGAAGTATGTCCGGAAAATGGCGTCGAAGTTCTTCTTGAGCGGAGAATGCCTATACAAGCGGTCCTATGATTCGGTTTTATTAAGGTGTGTTGATTCAACCGAGGCTGTTCGTTTGATGCTAGAAGTGCATGAGGGAGTATGTGGTCCGCACATGAATGGTCATATGCTGGCAAGGAAGATAATGAGGATGGGTTATTACTGGCTCACTTTAGAGAGTGACTGTATTCAGCATGTCCGGAGTTGTCACAAATGTCAGATCCATGGTGACAAGATTAAAACTCCTCCGAACGAATTGCATCAGATGTCTGAACCATGGCCATTTTCTATGTGGGGCATTGATATGATTGGCCCAATTAATCCTGAAGCATCAAATGGGCATCGATTTATCCTAGTCGCTATCGATTACTTTTCGAAGTGGATCGAAGCTATGTCCTATCTGATGTGCTGACGGCCCGGATTGTGGTGAAGTTCATTCGTCGAGACATCATTGCTCGATATGGTGCACCTGAGACTATAATTACTGACAATGGGTCGAATCTAAATAATAAATTGGTGGATGATCTGTTCAAGGAGTTCAAGATCAAGCATTTGAATTCTTCTCCATATCGTCCGCAGATGAACGGAGCGGTCGAAGCAGCCAACAAGAACATCAAGAAAATTTTGGCTAAAACAGCTGAGAACTATCGTGATTGGCATGAAAGATTACCTTTTGCACTTATGGCATATTGAACTTCTATCCGCACATCTACAGAGGCAACTCTATATTTTCTTGTGTATGGTATGAAAGCAGTTCTACCCTGTTGAGGTTGAAATTCCTTCGTTACGTATTCTTTCACAGGTACAATTGTCAAAAGCAGATTGGATTCAGCAGAGGTTGGACCAGTTGAACATGATTGATGAGATAAGGCTTAGAGCTTTATGTCATGGCCAGTGCTACCAACAACGAGTTGCTAAATCTTTCAACAAGAAAGTCAAGCCTCGACATTTTCAGGTAGGTGACCTTGTCCTGCGGAAGTTATTGCCGATATTTCCTCTTACAAAAGGAAAATTCGCCCCAAATTATGGCGGCCCGTACATTGTGAAGAAAGTCCTTCCAGGAGGTGCTTTGATTTTGGCCGAGATGGATGGTCGTGTTTTTTCCGGTCCAATTAATTCTGATTCTGTAAAGAAGTATTACACTTGATTTTGTACTCATTCTAACTTTCATGAATCAATTGATGTTACTAAGCTTTGTTTGAGGAAAGCTTTTGATTTGGCAATCTGTTTCTGTCCTAATGAAGCAATCATATTGCATGAGAGACTTCAAGATGACGAAAGGCAAGTCATTTCCATAAACATCCTGAATAATAATCTCTAGTGCGAGTGGAGTGAAAATTCCGTGCTGATAAGGTAAAGGATTATCTCACGAAAAGTATGACAACCAAAATGATGAGAGTCATTCATTTCCTCTATCTAAACACTACAGGTTATCATTTGTTTAACCCCTTTGAACGGAGTTTCATTTCTTACCCTTGTCAGGAACAACCCCATACTGGGGCAATTTCTAAGAAAGATCAAAATGGTTAGAATTTTCTTGCTTTCACTTGCATCAATCTTCAAGTATATTTATTGCATGCAAATTCTGTGTTAGCTCGAGTGCCTTAGTAATGAAAAAGAGCGTTTCTTTCTATATCCCTATACAGTATACCCTTTGCTTACCCAATTTGAGCGGTGAATTCATTTCAACCCGATTGGTGATCATTCTTGTGATAAACAAATGAAATCATCTTAAAGCAAGTTCAAGGTGACTTGAGGCAAATGGGAGTTCAAAAGAAAATTCATCAGAAAGGATGTAAAAGGACTCCATTAAATCGAAGTTCTCTCTTTTGAAAAAATATCTCGAAAAGAAAATCTCTCTCTCTCAAAAAAGGGAAGAAAAAAACGAGAGAGAAAGAAAAGCTTGAGCAAGAACTGAGTCGATATGCAAGATCATTCTTTAAGAAAAAGACCATTTGAAGGTTCGTTTGTGGAGCAATTGCTAGAAGGGATGATCACCAATTTCCATGTTCATAATACGCCCCCTTTTGATGGAAATAGGCCATTCATTTCAAGCCTACCTGAACCTATGTTACAACCCTTACCGAAGTCTCTTCAGAATAGGGCACTTGAGTTAACGTAGAGTTTTAAATGCTTATAAATGTTGCTCAAAGAAGTGCGAGCAAGATTTTTCTATCTCATTGTTGCAGCATTCCTGACTTGTAAACCCGGAGCAGTTGGTAATATCAATTCTTTCAATAGCCTCGACTCGAAGAGTCCCTTTTGCTAAACCATTGACCAAGCCTTCATTTTAGTCCTTATGAAGACCTCTCAGATTGGCGAAGTTATACTAATTTTGAGAATATCCAAACCCTTGTCAAGCACGATGAAGAGAGTTTGAGTGATTCTTATACCCGTATCAAAGGTCTGGTCAAAAGCCTTTCATTGATAGTGAGTAGAAAGTCCTTTCTGATTAAAGGTCTCTCATTTAATATGATCGAATTGTCAAAAGGACGAAATGATTGTTCTTATTGATAAATTCCCCAGTGAAGCTTGGTAATGCAAGCAGATTCGTGAATTATATTTTCTCTACCCCTGCGCATGTGTTGTTTTAACCTTTTCTCAGGTAAAAACAGGTGCAATTGGTGTTGCCATTTTTATAACACAGGAAGAAATCAGGTACGTCTGCTAATTATTCTTCATTGTTTCTCTTTTCGTAAAATCTGAAACATGATCTCTCTCATATGTTCACCAAGTGGAACAGGTGACATATCTCTTGGTGTTGTCCAGTGGAATAGACAACACACCCCATTTAATGTTAGCCCAGTAGAATAGGCGGCACGATATCTCATTTTGTGTTGTTCAGTGGAATAGACTACACACCCCATTTCATATTAGCCCAGTAGAACAGGCAGCATGATATCTCATTTTGTGTTGTTCAGTGGAATAGACAACACACCCCATTTCATGTTAGCCCAGTGAAACAGGCAGCATAATTATTCATTTTGTGTTCACCCAGTGGAATAGGTGGCACAACCAACCTCATGCTCACCCAATGGAAGAGGTGACATGATCTTTTTCGTGATTGCCCAGTGGTATAGGCAACACATCCTACTCTTTCTTCGTATCATGCGCTATTTCGCATCTGTAGGAAACTACAGGTAACAGATAGGCAATTCTGTACCTTGAGAACCTTACTTTCAGTGGACTAGAAGTATGGAGATCGAAGGAGTTCACAGCATTATAAAGCTTCCCTTCACTTGGACGCTTTTTGTGCAATCCGTATGTAAGGCTCTTTCACCTCTCTACACGAAGTGAGAAGCCTTAGCATACGTTCTTTATTGTTTGTATATCATGCATCATTGCATTAAAAAAAAATCAAAAATCATTCACCATTTTGCATAGTGTAAATTTAGGTCTCAGTCTTTGAGCGAAACCTCTGCGAGCTTCCACTCAAAGAGGGGCAGCTGTTGACACCTAAATTTTGACACACCATTTAGTGATTAACTGCATAGAAAATTGGGGATTAAATTTTAACCCCTAAACAAAAATATCAAAATCACATAACATGTAGTTCAGGATCATATAGGTTAGTTGCATTTGCATTGGACCAGCGGTGGATGGACTCGAGTGAACGGCTCTGAACTTAATGAAATTGGACTAAGCCCGCGTTCAAGAAAATTCTTGGCCAAGCCCAAGAACATTATAAGAGCTAAAATTTTTATTGGAAAATGTTGAGTTGGAAAATATTGACTTGTCAATCTTGATATTATCACAATTCAAATTGAGTAAATTGATATTCTCACAGAGATATTACAATATTTCCTTTGAATCAAAATAGGAAGTAATTGCAAGCAAAAACCCTAAACTTTGCCTATAAATACATTGAGAAATCGTGAGGGGGATACATACACGGCCACAAAAATTTGACACACACGAAAGAGAGAAAAAAGAAAGAAGGGAAAGGAGGAGGCGTGAGACCATTGAGAGAAGAAAGAAAATCGTGAGAGGGGAGGCCATATTGAGAAGACTCGGTCAACAAAGGGGGCTCTTTTTGGGGAGAGATTCTGACGAGAAACACAGGCCCATTATTCAAAAGACAAGAGAGATACACACGGTCAAAAGGGAGAAAAACCGAGAGTGCAAATTGGGACAGGACAGGAGCACAATCTCGGCTTCACGGTGACCCAACTGATCGACCTTCATTGACGGTCTCTGTGCACCTCAGTACGACGGCTTCCCCGCGGTGTTTTCCAGCTAATTTCAGCGAGTACCCGGCTTTTTTCACAACACCTTTGCTCCTCTAACTTCCTATGATCAGCCTCGTCGGCAACATCCGTAAACTGAGCTCTTTGACCCGGACGCCAAAGAACTCCAATCACGCCAGAGATACCACCGCCGCCGGTTTCCGGTGACTCGGTGGGACGCCAAAGACAAGCTTGGATTTGTTTCCAAGTCGATCTTTACACCTTTGCCAAACCAAAAGCGCTCCCTTTGCACCATCGAGTCGCCGCCATCACAGAACTTTGCTGCGAGTCACCCAATATACAGAAGCCGATCGGCGAGTCCCTCGAGCACCCCCGGCGAGACCCATCCGTTTGTTTATCCTTTGTAGGTTTCTTGGTGAACTCCGAGAGGTTACCAGCTCATACCGACGTCTCCAACGATCGTTCACTGGCGAGACACCCCTCATCCCGCTGGAACGACCAGCAGCCACCGAGAAGTTAATCCCTGCATCTCGAGCTGTACCACTGTAGTTCTTCCTCGACTGAGAGCACTGCTGGCCATATTACAAGTCACCGTTGGTCATCCATACCGTGGTCCATCGCCGTGAGTCCAATAGCCGCCGCCGCCCCCGACGCCGTGCCGCCGCTCCCGACGCATCGCCGATCCGCAATCCCGATCCGCTGCAAATTCAAATTTGGAAACAAATCTTTGGATTAGGTAAATACCTTATCCTGATTTGGTTTGAATATTTTATTGCCTAATTTGTGCTTATTGATATCTAATTTTGCATATTTGGATAATAAGCATTATTCCAATTAGGACTTTATTTCTTTTTGAAATCTTGGATATCAATCACTTTTCAAATTTGGATAGAAATAAGAATTTTCAAAATCTTTTGAATATATCCAAGATATTTGAGATATCTAAATCTTTTCAAGATGTGATCGATTAGGAAAATTTCCTAATCCAAGAATCAAGATACGTGGAAATAAATCTATCTATCGGGCTTTAGATAGAGTTATTTCTATAGCGGTATTTCGAATTTTAGGATCGATCTGTCAGGCTTCAGATCGAAACTTAATTCGAAAGATTTAGCCTTTTTTTTACTTGATTTTAATTTCGAATTTCGATAAAAAAAATACCAAAAATATTATTCTAAAATAGGTTAATTTCTTTAGTTTAAAATTGCATGCTTAGATAATTAGCTTTTTTTTTTATTTCGAATTTCAAAAAAAAAACAAAAAATAATATACCCGTAATTAGAAATAGGTCACATCGTTGCACGACATATAGTTTGCATGTTAGGTTGCATTAATCGCATGTCAATTTTTGCACGTCATTACATATAGGTTAGCTTTCATTTAAATATGTAAAAAAAAAAAAAAAAGAGAAAATTTCTGCACCTTTGAACTTTAAGTCAAGATTCATCAAAATTGTCAAATTGAGTATTTTTTTCGGAAATTGGTAACGGAAAGGGCGTTAGGGAATTTAGCGTAACTAAGTCCCCGAATTCATAATTTCTGGTTCGCAGAAATAAAATAGTACTCCCGCTATTTTATTTAGGTTTCTAATCAACCTACCCTAAATGATTAGTGGCGACTCCTATTGAAAATATTTGCATGCTCACAATTGGACCTAAGTTGCGATTTGGTAGAGTTTGGGAGAACTCGAGCTAGGTTAGTTAATTTAATTAATCTAGTAATCCATTAGCCTAAGATCGGAAAACCCGATTTTTTTAGGTCACGACAGGGATGTCACGCCTCGAACCTTATGGTACGCAACAACCCTACCGAGGTCGATTCAATGCGACATCCCAGGACGTGTCGCCAAGCCAAAACCCAAACAGAGAACAATGCACATGCGGAAGCAACGTAACACCCGTACGATATGAAACAACATGACCAAGGGATAGCAATAAAAACAATAAATATAGCTTGCATTGATAACAGAGATTTACAATATCCATCAATAGAGAATTATACGCTAACCAAAAATGGGTCAACAGCCACTAACTTCAAAAAGGGGTAGGTGGCTCGAGCGGTCAAAGTACTAAACCTAGATAGGGCACCAATCAAAAAGTGTCGGCCCGACCTAACTATGGTCAAGACTAAACTTAGGGCAACCAGTTCGGATCGGATCCTGAGGACTTGGATGAATCGTCAGACGACTTGGACTCAAAATCCATCGAATCCGGCTCGGACTTGGCCTTTACAAACTCCACCCCGGAATCATCCTTCGGTTCTAGCTCTTGTTCCATAGGCTTCGGCTCTGGCTCGATATCGGACTCCCAGTCCATTGGCTCCTCCCCCTCGGACTCGGTATCCATCCCGATGATGACTGGCTGGGCGCCGAAATCCTCCTTAGACATGGCAGGTGGGCTCAGGATCTCCCCATTAGTGGCCTGTGGGTCCGACCAGCCTAATGCGTTGAACAGGACGTCAAAGGTCCTAAGCGGTCCGTGCGTGCCGAACTAGTCCAAAAAACACTAAGCAAAATAAGGATAGGCCCAAAAATGTGGCCCGCCCTCATCGACCCATACTATATTATAATACCTAACATAGGACTCCCCGTTCTTTATGCGGTGCTCCATCACCTATCGCTCTATGCGATACGGGATCCCAAAACAAAGCGGCGCATCTACAATCTTCATGGTTGGGGGTCTAAAAAGTGGGGTTTAAATAATAGTGAGAATAAATCTCAGTGAGTAAGCCTCCTAAACCTAAACTAGACTAACATGCACCTCTGGACAAGTACTGAACAAACACATAGCCCAAAACACAAATGACTTAGGCCCTCGGGCCCAACTCAAAAACATAATTGACCTTGCAGGTTAGACACATAATAATCGCAATAATGGCACAAAACCCAACCAATGCACATACACACATATCACTTAGCCACGACACATGTCATGCACATGTTCATGCCCTTACTCATGCTCATGTCTCATCGATGCACTTTTGCACACTTGGCAATTTCCATTTATTTATCGACCCACGTAAAACGCATAAGGTCTGACTCGTGTAAAACGCATCAGGTCTATCACTTTGAGATCGATCTCTGACCCACGTAAAACGCATCAGGTTGGCCATCTTTCGGTAGTCCGGGCATTGTCCCGTATAACACGCCTCAAGACGGGTTCAATACCCCGCGTAAAATGCATCAGGGCTTTATGTGATCACACGTACACAATCACCAATTATTATCTGAACCTCGTGTAAAATGCATAAGGGCATTGTAGGTAATCACATACTCATGTCATTCGTGCACACTCGCATATGCATATGTTATGCCAATACTCGAAATGTATATTCATGGCCATAACGTTTACACTCGGGCATCCATGAAATTTACAATGAGCATTCAATTTCATGAAGCCACTTGTTCAATTCACACCGCAATATGTTCAATTCAACATATCAACAAGCCCAACTAATCAAATCATTCAATCCAGCCATGGCACATACTTGTCACACGAAATTACGAAATTAGATCATTAAAATTTCACAAGTCCATGATCCCCAAGGCTCCCTCAAGTCACAGCCATACAAGTACCAAATATGTCATCAAAATACTAACGTCAAGTCGCGTTCAATTCAACCTCCTCATGGTCCATTCACAATACACTTGGCAATTTACTTTAAGGCCATGATTAATCAAATATGGCCCAAATCCAATCTACACCAAATCAGCCATGAACAGTCCACCCTAGGTCACCAATTGACTTCCAAATCAACACAATGAACCTCCAAAATCACCACAAGGTCAGCCCCTACACAGCCACACAATGCACCCAATAGTAATCCACATAATAGCCTAAATCAAGTCCACAATGATCAGCCAACAACCAGCCCATTCTAGGCCACCAAATCATATTTAAATCATCACATTAGGCTCTCATAATCACTACATTTCCAGCCTAACTCACAGCCCACACATTGCACCCATTTAATCCACACAATGGCCCAAATCGAATCCACAATAAACAGCCACCAATCAGCCCATTCTAGGCCATTATATCACATTTAAATCTTCACACTAAACTCCCAAATTCACCACATAATCAACCTAAGCACCAACCAACAGATTAACCCCTAAAATACACCTAAATAACCCCTAAAACTCAACTAGAAATGTACATTAGCCTAACTAGGGTTTAGGGTTGTACTCACTAGATTTCTTGAGCTCCAAGGAGGCTGAACAAGGTGGTGAGGGTGGCTAACCACATAATTGCGGCAGCGGCGTGCGGTCCCGGCGAGCGGCGGCGCTCTGGTGTGGTTTAGCTTCTCGCGGCCAAATGGAAGAGGAAATGGAGAGGGAGTGAGGCGTGAGAGTGGGGGAGTGAATGGAGAGGGGAGTGGCCGTTGATGGTGAGGAATGAGGGAAGGGAGAGATTGAGGGAGAGTTTTATCCAAATTGGTGAGTAGGAGTTGCTGAACTACTTCCCAAAAAATGATTATCTTGTCCTCAATTCAAGTGCTCGGATTGATTCTTGCCAAAATATCTAGGGACAACATAGTCCATGATTTTTCAGCATTTTTGGGGGCTGATTAGTCCATTTTTTATCGCCAAAATTCGGAACCCATGCATTAGCTTAGGGTAAAACTGTAATTTTCCATTCTCAGGTCAAATTTCCAATTTTTTTTACCATACCGATCCCAAATATAATTAGCCACATTAATACGATATTGTCCTTGCAAAATAGTCGCGTACGTCCATGAAATTCGACACCGAAGTCTGGATTCAATTCAATGATTAATTTTGCTTAAAAATGCGATTTTAGCGTCTCTCACTAATGGGCGGCTGTTTAGGGATTGCGCGTATCGACTTAGGATACTTGAGTCGTGAGGGTCTCGATTTCTAAGAGAGCGCGAGGATTTATTGCTAGTTCCGAGGGTTGCAATCGTTCGAAATAAGTTCGGAATTGTTGGCCACGTGTACTTTCGGCTATGCGGAATCACCCACGATCTGATCGTACGTCGTTAGCCAAACCAAATCTGTCACTGTCCTTGGATCGGCCCAAAATATTTCCTTGCCGTTCTTGTGAATCGGACTCGATTCACGGTCAAGTTCTTGGGTCCACATACTATTTTTCCTAGTTAGCCATTCCCTATTGATCAGTATCCCAAGAATGATCAGTTCTGGATGAGACTTACTATGAACCAAGAAATAAACATTCTTATCATTAATCTCAGAAGTGGGTCGAATTCAGGACATTACATCTTCAATGTGAGATCCCACTTTTCCTTTTGAGTGCAAGATAAAAGTGAACCTATTACCTCTAGAGCCAACGGAAGACCTCCAGCAATGCCTATTGCCCTTTTGGATTGGTTTGATATACTCGCCCAAAGGATAATCTCTTCTGAAGGCATGTTTGCTAAAAAGTTGAAGAGATTGATCGGGATCCATGCCATTAACCTTATAATGGTCGTCCACTATGGGAACCTTGAGAATGTCTTTGTTTCTAGTAGTAATAATAAGTTTACTCCCTTTACCAAACCAATTACGCTCACCTACGAGTGCATCCATATGTTTCTTTTCATCCACATCATTGAGAAGAAGGAGGACTTGTTTAGTAGACAACCTGTATTTAATTGTCTGATTCCCATTATTTATGTTTTTTTTTTATCTTTTATTTTGAGGATGTCGGAGATGAGTTGATGCTACAAGCATTCAATGCCCTTGTGTTCTGACATTTCACGGATGTTGGATAGAAAGCAACAATGCTTGAAATTGTTTGAAAGTTGATTGTAAATTATTTTGGCAATAGTCGACTTTCCAACGCCACCGATCCCATGGATTACTATAATCTGTGTTTCACTTGTCCGATGGTGCTTATGCGTGAGAAGTACCGATTTAAAATCTCAAGAAAAGCAAGATAGTGTAGGGGGATGCACCATGTCCGGTTCAACTCGGGAATCCGACCGAACCAGATTGGACCGGCTAGTTTAAGGCCGATGCTAAAGAGAATCGGTCTGGTTCCCAGATCCAGTTGTGAGATTGAGAGGCAAATTATTCAAGTCGCAATCGACAAATACCCGTAGGATAGCGTTTGCTTCTTTACGGGGCCACCAATGTGGACTAATAGATGCGTCAGATAATCTTTGCAATTCTCATCAATCAACGATTATCATTAGGTGAGGTCTATGTTAATTGTAATCATTAAAATTCAAGACAAGACAACACTTGACTAATATATGTTTCATAGTAAAACTATGTAACTTTAATGTATATCATATAAATTTTATATTTACACAAAATAAAGAATGGACCAATTTTCAGGTAGAATCGAAAATCAGAACCGAGCTGGCTGGAAACCGATCTACTCGAGAATCGATCACTCCTAAGATAGAGGCAATCCAAAAAGCACAGAAGAACCTCCAATTATCGATGGAGGATCGAGAATGCTCATGGCATGAGCCTTTGATGATTAATTGCTGTAATTCACAATTTCTGCATTTAGATCATGAAAGGGTAGGGATCCAACTATAGGATTATTGAATTTCATGCCTATCTATCTATATAGTATATCAACCTCGAGGAGATAGAGAGTCATTCGAAAAATTTGGAAGAACTTACTTTACGATAAAGTGAATTTGATGATTATTTTCTCAAGGCAAATCTCATCTCGGATTTGTTGCAAGTTCCAGATATTTAAACGAATCTCGGAGGTTGGAAATTCTTTGATGAAATAGGAAAGCAACGAGTCCCTAAAGCAGTAATTATCTTTGTTCCAATTTGGTACCGAAGCCTTTTCTTATTGATCATAGAAGGGAAAGTGACACCAATAAAAATTTGGCCTAATATGTGATTTAGTCCTTAAACTTTTAATTTGTTTAATGCAGTCCTTTAATTTTAACCCAATATGCATTGTGGTTCATGAACTTTTGGTACAAGTTCAATCTAATCCTAAACTGTAAGAAAATATTCAATGTTGTCTCTGATCTTACATTAATGAAAGGACAGCAATGAACATTTTTATATAGTTCGGGAACCATATTGAATATGTACTAAAAGTCCAATAACTATATTGAATAAATTAAAAAATAAAAGAATCGCATTTCATGTTGGGCTAAAGTTTAGGGATCACATTGCACACTAGGTCAAAATTCAAAGACCATTTATGTCATTATCCCATCTTAGAATATTTTGTTAATGGCGCGAATGACAACATTTCTCTTCCTCAGCCCTATTTGTAGCTAGAAATTGAAAAATCTATTTCTCTTTTTTTGACAAGTTTTTGAGCAAAAAGTAGAGTTTGATAACAATACAAAATTTATGTTCCTAGAATATAAATTCATTTGATAATGACACAAAATTTTTATTTCCGCTAGCTAATGAGCGGCGGCATCGGCGGCGGGGGGTAGATGACGATGGCAGTGGACGGGCAGTGGTAGCTAGTGGCGCCAGAGGACGGTCGGCGAGCGGCAAGGGTAAGCGATAAAAAAGAGTTGTTATTTCTGTTTCTGTTTCAGAAATAAAAAAGTAAAAAAATTCAACTTTTCATTTCTATTTTAAATCTATTTCTGGACCAAAATTTATCCCATAAATAAAAAAAAGGAAATCAGTTTACCAAATGGATTTCTGTTCCAAACTTATTTTTGGAAATAAAAACATCGAAAAACGGAGAAATAGAATGATTATCATTCGCGCACTAATACATAAGTTTTTTTACTCATTTTCATGATTGTGCTCATTATTTTGATCATTACCGGGAAGCTACACATTGTAGTTGGGGTGGAATCAAATGTTTCAAACAATGAAGAATAATTGATCGTTTGGGTCAATGTATGTGTGGAAAAGAACAGCCCGCGCCCAAGTCAAGGTCATGCTTTGGAAAATATCGACCTGTGCACTGTGTAAGGACCAAGCGACATTGTCATGTACCCTACTTTCCATCCTCCAATGAAAAATTCAAGAAGAATCCACCAATCAAAACAAGCCTCGGATGCTATATTCTGAAGCATAGTTAGCAGACATGAAGATACTGCGAGATTCGATGGGTTGTTCCGTCTCTCCCTAGTTTCCAAGAAATCAGAATGTTTCCTACTTTCTTCGAATTTGAACGCCCGTTACCAGAATTGACCCAAACATGAAAGATGATGCTTTTTTATGCGATGCTGTACAGTTCAGGCCAATTTCGATCCAAGGATTCATGCATTTTGAATGGAATTTGGCCTAAAAGTTGACCCAAGAATGGACAGAGTCTACCAGCCATTCGATCTATATGTAACTGCACTTTGATAGCTTAATTACTATTTGAAATATGTGGTGTGTTTTAATGTGGTAAGTTATGTCCTATGTGATCAAATCTCCATAGGAAATATAAACTTTTTCCATGTTATTTAGAATCTTGAGTATCAAATGCCCACATTAGTAACGTAAACACCTCCACAAAATGGTTTGCGATGCTTTCATTGCTTGGTTTCGGATGTTGAGTATTCAGGGTTCGAGTCTCTACTATCTCTTCTACTCAACATAACCTTGGGCACAACGCTTACCACACCCTTTGCGTGGAGCGGTACTCGGTATACGTGGATACAATGATTGACGTATAATCAAGAGATTAGTCAAATTGAGAAAGATTTCGACATCTGTTCTTATTTGTAAGTGAAAAGGGAAAGAAAAGGAAGATTAGACATGGTTAAGAACTTCACGAGGACTGAGGGGCTATCTGCAAAGATCTTTTCATCGCTCCTGGTCTTGGTCGTCTCTAAAGCAGCACATCCTTGGATGACTTCTCAAAAGGTTGTCGAGTGGATGATTGCAAGACGCCAAAACTGTCAAAGTGAACAGTATGAATCGTATTATATTTCTATCTTTTGCGTGCAGTTAAGTAATTCATCCATCATTAATTTGTGGGAACCATCGTGCCAGCCACGACAACGATCGATGCGCTGAGTGTTGGATGGATAATTATACAAATAATTTCTGAACTTTTATGTAACGTGCAATGTCGTTTTTAAATTTTTTAGTTTATTCAATGAGATTCTTGAATTTATGTTATCCCTAAATTTTTAATTTGTTCAATATGGTCTTTAAATTTTCGGTAAATATTCAATTTGGTCGATAAACTATATGAAAATATCTAACGTTATTTTTCTATTAATTTAAGTTTAGGGACAATATTAAACATTTACATATAGTCCGGGGTTAAATTGAATATGTACCAAATTTTCATAAATCAAACTAAAAATTCAGAGACGACATTATGTATTGAGTTAAAGTTTATGAATCATATTGAATAAATTAAAATTTTAAAATTAGTATTATATATTAAGTCAAAATTTAAAAATTATTTGTGCTATCTTTCCCCTCTTAAAAAATGAAGAGGAGCTTTGCTATGATTCAGGACTTCTCCTTGCAATGCGCTTGCCAGCTTGAAAAAAGACAAAGGAAAATCTTGGCAAACTTTACCTCTAAAGCAAATCTACTTTTACAAAAGCAACTCTATTATTGTGCAAAACTTTCTCGCTCTTGTGGACGCCACATTGTTTTGCCATGTGTTGTATTTTGCTTAATAATGAATGACTTGTGCCTACCATTTCAAGTCGTCTCACGCTGACAGTCACATAAGTGACGTATCAATTACTCCATCATAGGGTCGGCAAGGTTTTATTCTTCACATTAGGTTGGACTTTTTGGGTCTTCCTGTTCAACCGAAAAGATTTAGGTCTTCATTATAAAAAGATGTGACTCTTAAATATGAAAAGAAATAATTATTGATATGAAAAATGATAATAATTGGAAATAAGATATCTATTTCCAAGAGATCAATCGAAAAGTTTTGAGTTTTCGTTATAAAAAGACGTGACTCTTGAACATGAAAAGAAATAATTATTGACATGAAAAATGATAATGATTGGGAATAAAGTACCTATTCTCAAGAGATGCATCAAATCATACATTATTCAACACAATTGTTCAAAACAACAACTTCTTCTTCATAACTCTTTCTTTTTCTCTTTTATACACACAGTTTTTTTTTTTTTTTTGGTAAGGAACAAGTTTGATATCACATTTAGGGTGAAATTTCAAGAGAGAAATTGGGTAATTGTTAAATTCATTTTTCTGTGACTTTAGTGTATATCTTGAAGGTATATTTATTTTAAATCTGGCAACAATAATAGTTGAAGCAAATAATACCTTAAGAACATTGATCATCATCATGCATCAAAACATCAAATAATTACAAACTACTACTTTATCTTCATCAGCAATCAAATTTTCCTACTTCCCTCCTTGGAGACACTGATATTGGACTCCAGCAATCTTCCTTTAGGCATTAGAAACACCGAGGTGGAAACGCAAGGTTCTCATATCTACCAAAAAATTCTAAGTAAGTCCTCCAATCACGCCCATTCTCTCTCTTGGGCATCTTCATCTTCAAAACTCAAATATCACCTGAGGCTTGACGAGGGTTCTTCCATCACCCAGCAGACAATAGCTTTGCTTGTTACCTATTTCATTCTCCAAGACAGCCTTAAAAGAACTCCATTTCAGTTGCCTCGGGAATAACTTTCTACCTAGAATATGCTTTGCCATTGTATTTTAGGTTAATATCACAAAAAATCTCAAACAGATATAGATGTGATATTTTTATCCTAAACTAATTTTTGACTACAAAAAATCCCAAAACTGATATACCTATGATAATTTTACCTCAAACTAATATTTTGACCACTAAAAACCCCAAACTTGTATATTTATAATAAATTTACCCTATGTTAATTTCCGTTAAATTGGATTAATACCACAAAAAATCACAAATCGGTACACCCGTGACAAGCGAAGGGTAAAACATAAAACTTACATATCAGTCAATTGCCACGTGTTATTTAGCAAAGTAATTTGACAGTAAGATTTATTTAACAGAAATAAATTGAGGGTAAATTTTTGTCACAGATGTACTAAGTTTGGAGGTTTTGGTGGTCAAAAATTAGTTTGGAGTAAAATTATCATAGGTGTACCAATTTGAAATTTTTTGTGATATTCAGTTATTCACCTTATATTTTTACGTTTCTTTTCGTTTTTGTTTGGTTCTACAAGGTGTTGTCCTTTGACAATATGAATTTTCCTACATTGACAAGGAAATAGCTTATGTCCTTTGTCATCCTGATTTATCCTCGTGCTGGGTAGGATTAATTGCCGTAGCATATCTTGGTCCCGTATTCCTGCAGCTTAACGCATGTTTTACCCACAGACGAAGTTGACCAACTAGGCATGGACCTCCTCTATCGATTTCGATCCCGCTTGCAAATCCTACTCCCGCGAATGGAATGCCGATTTCCGCTACGCCTAAGTCCAATCTCGTGTTTCGAAACTCTCGTACTTTGTTTCACTTTTTTTTTTTTTTGTCTTTTTTCTGTGTGTTCAAACGAGTTTACGACGATGGAACGTACTATATAAAGAATTGGGCATGATACACTTTTTTCATTATTTCTCACATGTATTTAAAGTACAAGGTAGCTAATATTTTATGGAAAAACATCAGCTAGAATAATTGTAATACCATAACTTTCTTAGCTACAACCTTTATACATGGAAAGACAAAATCCTGAGAAAATTCCATTTTGGTATCCAAAATGGGGTCAAGTCTCAATTTGGTACCCAAAGTGGACAAAGTGTCAAATAAGGGTCTGAAGTGCTTAATCAGTCTCAAATAAGGGACCGAAATGTCCAAAAAGTCTCAAATAAGGGTTTGGGTCGCCGGCCAGCCAAAATGTCCATCGGCGACCAAAACAAAGTCTTATTCCGGCCCGGAACAATGCTTTTATTATTTTTTCGTTTTTTCTTTCTTTTTTTTCTTTTTTCTGTTTTTTTCTTTTCCTTTTCTTTTTTTTTTTTCTTCCCTCTTCCCTCCATTGGCCTCGGTGGAGGTTGCCCTCGCCGGCGTTGGGGCAAGGCCCGCCCGGCCTGGCCGGCGAGGGCTAGGGCCCTCACCGGGCGGGCGAGGGTCGCCTTGCCGGGTCGGGCAAGGGCGACCCAGTGGTGAGGGTCGCCTCACCGGGCGCCGGGTGATGGGCGCCCGCCCGCCTGTGGTGGGGCGGCCCTCACCCGACCCGATCGAGGGCATCCTCCGCCCGAGACCCGGCGGAGGGAAGAGAAAAAAAAACAGAAAAGGAAAATAAAAAAAAGAAAAAAAGAAAGAAAAAAATGTAAAAAAATAATAAAAGTATTGTTTCGTGTTTAACAAGACTTTTTTTTGGCCTTCGACGAACATTTTGGCTGGCCGACAACCTGCACCCTTATTTGAGACTTTTTGGGCACTTCGGACCCTTATTTGAGACTGATTAAGTACTTCAGACCCTTATTTGACACTTTGTCCACTTTGGGTACCAAAAATGGAATTTTACCAAAATGGAATTTTCCCTAAAATCCTTTATACAAAGAAAGACAAAATGAATTTGTCAACTTTGGAAACTCTCACTGCACTTGCTAATAGTATAAGAATTGCTTGACAAATGTTAATTTGATTGAGAGCGATTTTTGGAATTGCTTTTTGTTGAAAGATATTTTCTCCAATACGCCGCTGCAAGAAATCGTTGTGAATGCCGATCTTGGACCGTAAATGAAGAAATCGTTGTCATGCAAGAGGCTTTGTGAGTGCATCTGCGAGTTGATCATGAGTAGACACGTGACTCACTTGTGACGAGCCTTTGTTAACCATGTCCCAAACAAAATGATAATCAGTGGCAATGTGTTTCATCTTGGAGTGAAAAGCAGGATTAGCGCACACATACGTAGCACCAATGTTATTGCAATAGATGCTAGGTGTGCTCGAAAAAGACACTCCAAGTTCATGCAGGAGAGATTGAATCCATGTCAGCTCGGAAGCTGTCGCAGTAACAATGTGATACTTGACTTCAGTTGATGAGCGAGCAACAAATCGTTGTTTTTGAGAGCACCATGATATAAAGTTCTGGCCAATATAAACTATGTAGCCGATTGTAGACTTATGGTCATCCAGATTACCTGCCCAATCAGCATTAGAAAATGCATGAAGCGACGGAGAAAGACTACTTTGCAACTGTAGCCCAAGATTAATAACCCCTTTGAGATAACATAAAACACATTTAATAGCACTCCAATGTAACTCTGTCAGTTGATGCATAAATTGAGAGAGTTTGTTGATGACAAAAGCAATATCGGCTCTTGTGAATGCAAGATATTGAAGAGCACCAACAATCTTCCTATATTTAGTTGCATCAGTATGAGGTGATCCTTTGAAACAGATATCAAGTTTTTACTAATATCAGGAACGCACAAAACATCCGATAATGAATATGAAACTGTGGGAGAGGAAAGCTTAGTTGAACTTGTGTGTGTAATTTGCAAACCTGAGCCATCACCAATGAGGATTTCGTCTGGGCCTTCATAAATAGAATGAAGAGAGAGATTTTCCAGGCTTGAAGTGACATGATGAGACGCTCCAGAGTCCATGAGCCATCCTTGCTTAGCTAGGCGAGATAACACTTTACTATTTGCAGTAGGAGGAGAGGAGAAATATTGTTCGGCCCGATAACATTGCTTGGCTGAGTGCTCTACCCGTTCACATAGTTGGCACCTGACTCGTGCTTTTTGAATGGATTGATAACGATCATAATTGGTGCTCCTTAGCCAATGAGATTGTTGAGTTGATTGGAAAGAGTTCGAACCTCGATTTGAGGCACCGATTGGTGTTCTTGTGAGACTCTCTTGGCAAGAGTTGCAGTGACAAGAGTCGATTCACCCTGACTCTCTTCCTTTTTAAGATATTGCTCGAAGTCAACAATTTATCATGGAGTTCCTCAAAGGAAATAGGTGACTCACGTGCTTTGATGGCGATACAAATTTCCTTGAATTCAAAGCCGATCCCATTTAGAATGTGTATTATTAAATCATCTTCACTAATAGGAGAGTTGATGATGGCAAGTTCATCAGCAATTCCTTTGACGACTTGTAAATACTATGCCACTAATTGAGTGTCACGTTTTTGAGGATTAACGATTATTGAGACTCCTGATGCGTGAATGTGTCTTGTTGGCAAAGAGATGCGAAAGTTTGTTCCAAGCCTCATGTGCTGTTTTGCTAGAGGCAATGAGAGGCACGATTGAGTCCGAAGTGGAAGCTACGATTGCATGAAGCAATAGTTGATCCTAGCGTATCCAATGAGAATAGGATGGATTGGCAGTAGTTTTGCCACCAATAGTAATGGCGTTAGACGGACACAGTAAGGTTCCATGTACATATCCCATTAGGTCATAACCCAGGAGCGGAGAATTAAATTGAACCAACCATGAGGGATAATTCATCGATGGTAACTTGAGGGGTAGTTGTATAGCTGTATTAATTGACACAAGCATGGTGGTGTTATTTGAAGAGGGGCTATTGACTATCATAGGAGTGCCGGTGCTTGAGGATTCTTCTGTCATTGAAAAAAATGAACGATGCACTTGTGGGCAGTAGGCTATAAAGAATTGGACAAGTTACACTTTTTCTATTGTTTCTTACATGTATTTACGTACAAGGTAGCTAGTAGTTTGTGGAAAGACATAAGCTAGAATAATTATAATACAATAATTTTCCTAGCTACAAAAGATAAAATCCTCTATACAAAGAAAGATAAAATGACTTCGTCAGCTTTGGAAACTCTCATTGCACTTGCCAATAGTACATGAATTGCTTGACTGGTCATGATTTGATTGAGAGCAATTTTTGGAATTGCTTTGCTGCTGAGAGATATTTTCTCCAGTACTACACAATGAGGTGTGCGTTGATTTGTGTATGTACATGCCTCGGCTTCACGTCATGTTCCAAAATTCACATCGGAACCTCAGTATCCATTTCAATCATCCCAATTTTGAAGATAGCATTTACTCTATCAATTAGTCTCTAAAGAACGCGCCTGGGGAAACTCGGACTGGAAACTTAACAAGAACAGAGGAAAGTTCCTTTATTTCCAGTTGCACAGCACACAACGCACTAACAACAATACAGAAACTCTCCAACCGGTGACAATGCTCAAATTGCTCATGTAGTCTTTCCTAAAGATGGAGCATCCAGTTTGGTCCAGGAATTGCCCAATCTGGATCCCGCTGACGAACAGATTGACGATTTTGTTCCAGTTCAAACTCTGCCCCTGCAATCGGAGCATTAAATTCTTTCATGCCTTCGTGGGAATAGACTGTCGGGATGGATATTATGCCGATTATCCCTACGGCTACTTCCCAGTTGCCTTACTACGATCAACCCACATCGCATCAATCTCTAAGTGACGCCTTCAAATTAGGTTAGTATAACCACTATCACATTCTCGAATAAAAGACAATTCAATCAGATTATGTCCTGATGATTTTGTCTACTTGAGGTGGTAATTGAGAGAGCGAGCGAGCACGAGAGAGAGAGCTTACTTGGTTATTAACTTCCTGCTTCCGACGATGGGCAAATTTCGCCTGCACGATAGTGTTCATAGGTGATATACTTGTACTCGAGTAACTTTTTTTGTCCCAAATACTCGATGAAAAGGTAGGTCAACATTTCTCACCGGAGGTAAATTTTTTTTGTAATAAAAATGCAAATTCTAGTGGGAGTTCTGAACTTGGTCTATCTATCGTGCACCATTTTGTTGTATAGGTGCAGCCTGTCACTTGAATTATCTTGTTGGCCACGCCTGCCACTCTGTGGATTTAGCCTTACCCATTACGCGTGGAGGAGGAGGCGATTTCGATGCAACTCCTAAATTGTGAAAATCGAGATCGTATATCTGTGTTTTATTTTAGTATAAACTGTAAGTATTACCTTCCAATGGGATACGTCGGTACTTGGCTGGGAGTTCAATAGGTTCTTGTACTCGTCACGGTTGAGGATGTAGAAGAAGGTGACCAGTTCCATCAAATCGAGACTGCCGTTGTTGTCCTTGTCCAGCTGCGCGCGAAGAGCCAATAATGGTTATTGCTCTGTAACCCGACATAGCTGAGGAAGGCGATGAACTCGTCGATGCTTGCATTGCCGCTCTAGTCCTTGTCTATGGCCTAGAAAAGCCTCCGGGCCTTCTGGTCCTCCACCAAGCCCTCGTAGTGAGCCGATGCGGCCTCGCCAACCTTTTCTATATCCATCTTTCCCTCCCTCCTTTCGAGGATGTGTGCAAGTGCTATTGCTATGGCGGTTATTGAAGCATTTATATTGAGAATCTCCGTTGACCGTTCCATGCATCACACGCACACAAGAAAGAACGAAAAAAAATTGTAATATTTCAAAAAAAAGGGTCAAAAGTCAACAGGTCAACATAAGCTACAGTGGACTCGGCTGAAATTAAAAAAGAGAACCGAGAGCTTTCAGGGAGGAGAAAACAGAAACGGAAAAGAAAGGAGAGGAAAAGAGAAGAAAAGAGGAAAGGAAAGAGGAAGAAGAAAAAAAAAAGAAAAGAGAAAAGGGTTTTGTGCTGAGAGAGTTTTGCTAAGCCGATTCGACTTCGATTAGCAACGTCCGGTAAGTATTCGCGCCCTCGTTCGTTCAATCGGAATATTTTTCCGAGTTAGGGCTCAATTTCGGAATTATGTGTTATTTGAGCGGCGAAGTCCGATTTTTGAGTCGTAGAGCTGCGTATTTTTATAGAATTGATAGTTTGTGGTGTTGTGATGCCGTGGGATTTTACGGATCTTGATTTGGACCCACGGTTTGCCTAATATGAATTTTTTGAAGTTGGCCGCACACGGTGAACAGTCGCGACCAGCGGGCTTTAGGCTGATTTTCGTTGGTTTTTAACTCAATTTTGGGACGCCAAGTTGGGTTTTTTTGTAGTACTCAGAATGGGCTTTCTTTTGACTATAAGTTTGCTAGGATCGGAGTTCCATGAAGAAAATTATGACGCGATCAAGTTTTGCGTTCAAGTTTGGCGTTACGGACAGTTTGGATAATCGCTTTAGATAAGCAATTTGTGGACGCCTTTAAATTGTTTTGTCAGCGTTTAAGCATCGTTTAGCCATTTAGTAATTATCTTAGTATTTTACTTGGTGTTGACGTCATTTCTCGTTCAATTGATAGAATTACGAGATTATCGGGCGTTTAGCCACGTTATTTGGTTTTGGGACATTCCAGGTGAGTGGTGCTATCTCTTCTATGAATTTATAAACTCATGTCTTGAAAGTGATAAAGATTTGAGTATTGTATGAGTTAATAAGCATGTTTTGTGCATAAAAATCAAGATCGAGCAATTACTATCATTTTGCATTTGAGAATGATTTGAGAAACGAATTATGAAAGGTGTTGAGAAAGTTATATATATGAACTATTTTACGAATTGGTTTATGAAGGGTTCCGAAAGAGCTTGAGAAATGCCATGTGAAATGTATTGTGAAGATTAAATGCTGTAGTTTGTAAAACCAAAATGTGATATTTATTTTGGATTGGCTTTGTGAATTGTGAAGAGTATTGTTGTGAATGTGTGTTGGTGCTGAATATCGCTGTGAGCCCATTGAGGGGCTTGTGGGTATGTGCATATTAGTCTAGGATATCTCGTGGGCCAAGCCACCGCTTATAGTACGTGGAGACCTTGCTAAGGGGGGAATCTTAGTCGCCTTATCACGGGGCGAGATACGTGATCATGGTTTGATATTAAGTAATAAATTGGTCGATGGATAGACCATTGATGTGTATTTTCTGCTGTGCTAGGGCAAATCCTTAAGAGCGATGGCAGAGCGGCTGCGGCTCAAAAAGGATAATATCGGGTCGGGTTGAGGGGTGGCAGTGCGGCTACGCCTCTACCCCGAACGAGACCTTTTTTTTTATGAGATTCGTCAAAGGAATAGACCATTGATGTGTGATTTGAGATTGGCCAATGGAATAGACCATTGGCGTGTGTTTTTTGATGAGATTAGCCAATGAAATGGACCATTAGTTTCTGCTTTGATATCATTGATTTAAATGAGTATTTTTTGGTTTGTATCAAGTTTTGAGAAAGGAAAATAACTCATATTTCATATGATATATATATGATATTGTGGGTTTAAATTATGAGTTTTCGATATTTTTATATATGCATAGTGGTTGCTCGATCTACTTAGAAGAGATACGCACTACTTACTGAGCTATCGTTGCTCACTCCCTCTTTTCTCAATCTTTCAGGTTAATAGAGCAAGAGCGTTGTCATGGGCAATTTTGGGGCGATTTGAGGCTGCGTCCTTCAGGTGGAAGGACAGCCGTGTCATCCCCTATCCTAGTAGATTTCGAGGTGTGACAAAAATAAAGATTAATACAACCAAAAACCTCAATTTGGTACATCCATGACAATTTTACCAAAAACTAATTTTTTTATCATAAAAAACCCTAAATTGGTACACATGTAATAAATTTATCCCAAACTCATTTTTTTACCACTAAAAAACCCCAAACTAATACATTTACGATAAATTTACTCTCCGTTAATTTCCTTTAAATTGAATTAATACCACAAAAAATCATAAACTGGTACACATATGACAAACGGAGGGTAAAACATAAAATCGGTATATCAATCAATTGTCGCATGTAATTTAATAAAGTGATTTGATAATAAAATTTAACGAAAACTAATTAAAGGTAAATTTGTCACAGGTGTATTAGTTTGGAGTTTTTCGCGGTATTAACCCAAAAAATTAAAGCATGAATTGATACTTATGTGAGATCGATATCCACGCGTGTGAAGCAAAGAGAGAGGAAGCAAAACAAATTCGCGGACTTTCAATTAGAACTGGCAAGTCCCTACGTCTGCTGCTGACCGAGCAATGTTACACCGGGGAAGTAAATCTTATATAAAACCTCTTTACCATGCGACTCGTAAATTGTTTTTATTGGGTATGCAATGAAACTAAGTGATCCAAGGCATGAATCCCGATGGTTTTAATCCAATTGAAACTCTCAAATGTGTTTTTTATTGCCTTCATATGGTGGTGGTCCGTCGTACACCCGAAGAATTGCCGATTGAGTCCAGCTTTCAGCATGTGCAGGCGACCTTGATCGAGAATTGTTTGTTTGCAATTAACGAGATTCAAAGCGGTGACTGCCGATTTTATGAAATAGAAATCTCCTAATGCCTTGAACATCTGCAACAACAAATTTCTCAGTACATCTGCCGTTGTGGTCGCCAATCCGTTGGTTTCGACAACTTATCAATGGATGAATTACGAACTCAGCTAAGCTAACGATACGGTCATTCAAAATTACGTTGAATTCTGGACCAAAAGTGCTCTTTTCCAGGTAACTTGCAACCATCAAATTCATGAAAGTGCAGGATAACCATTGAGAAGTAGATTCAGCAAAATATTCTTTTGGAAAGGAAGGTGTAAAAAAAAAGTTTTAGACTGTATTCATCCATAGAACAATTACCAGGATATGAAAAAATAAATTAGGATAAAAAATGTAGTGAATGGTTATAGCTTTTTTTTTTTGGTAAAACATTGTGTATCATGTTGGGTACGGTTATAGACAAAAAGAAAACGAAAAATTACTTAACAAAGTTTAAAAAATAAAAATAAGATAAAAATATGTGACAAGGAATTGTGGGTTGCTAACCATAGTGAGCTACCGTTGTCGTAGTGGTTAGCCAGATGGTGGTAGTCAAACTTGTCGTGATGGTTGCCTCAAGGCATAGTTATTAATATGATTATACCAACACTCCCTCTTATGTGTAAGTCTCTTCCTTACACCTGCTTAACTCAGCTTGGCTATCGAAACTACGTTAAATTGTAAAATCCAAAAGCTTAAGATGGCAGAGGGTGACCGCACGTGAATGAGACGCATTATAACCATGTACATAGGCAGAAGCCATATCGACATCTTAATCTCAACCTACATAGGTAATCACTGTCATGGCGGTTGCTTGTTAATGGCCACCGCAAATTGTGGTGGCTGTTTGTCCACGAGATGAGACTACCATCATAATGATGGCGACCGTCAAGGAGGTATGTGGTCTCTCATATGTTGTGAACCTCGCTGTGAGGCACGAACTGCCAAATAAAATGAATCGTTGGTGTGATTCTTCTTCTTCCTTTTTTTTTTGTTTTTGGTCGATGTGTGATTCCTTCTTGAACAAAAGCTTGTTCATCATGGACTGTTCGTAGTCCAATTGACGTTGCTTCGCCGCACACGATATCGTCACCCCCATCCCATCTCCTCTTCCCCACCACCCACCCCCCCCCCACACTGGTGTCCTTTTCCTCTCTGCTCCCCATTCAACTGCATTCTGTCTTTTGCTGCTGCCAAAGTAACCCAAATGCCCCTCGTGGCGAGGAATTTCCTCCTTTTATCTTTCTTTTTTGGGGCATTTGGTTTTAATGACAAAACGGGCCCGAGGGCTCCAAAAATCCAGTGAATTCGCTGAGTCGGCCCCACCAACACCAGCGGGCGTGCAGCCATGGATTTGTGGTCGTAGCTAGTGACCTCCGTCGGTGGCGAATTCCATGGACGTAGGTCGAGGATTTAACTCGCGGATAGATTGATGCACGAAGGCAAGGGCTCGTGATGGCAATGGGCGGGCGGCAATCCAATGACGGCAAGCGGCGGTTCCCTCAAACATCCTAACCTCTATATTCACCATGATACTAATTATTCAAATCGTTTTTACGTCAAAATCCGAAACTTGTACGGGGACCAAAAAAATACACTCCGTCAAAGTTTGGTATATGATGGACATTGAAAATCCGACGCTGCGATTTGCCTGGACAACTAATGAGCTTTAAAATCAAGCATGGAATTGCCGTTGCCTGAAAAAATTCTATAAGAAAACTTTTACTGTGCCCAGTGTGATATCAATTCTCCAACTTCTCTTTTTTTTTCTTTATTATTAATACCCCAATTTGTACTAGTTACCAAAAAGCACCTTTCATCGCAATTTTGTCTAAGACGACCAATAAAAATCCGATGTGGCAGCATGTATGAACAACGGCAGGTAAATAGGGCTAATGTGAATCTGATGTGACTTTAGTATAGTCGAAACTGATTTTGGACAACTTGTCAAAGTTTTAAGTTTTATTAAAAAAAAAACTGAACTTAGCAATTTTTAGAGTCCTAGAAGTGAGATAATCCACGAAATGAGCTTATTTGAAACTCTCAAGAAAAGTGGCATTGGAATATAATCTTGCTTTGCTTTCGCCCTTTTTCCACTACGCGCTCGAGACTTTTGCATTCGTCCACCTTCTTTTTAGCATTACACTTTTGGTCTGCTCGCACAACGACTTCCTTCCAGATCAATCCTTGACCTTTGCACATTTCTTCCTTTGCTTTGCTCACACCATCCAAAACCCTAAAAAACCCATGCCCATGGCCATGGTCATTCCCGAAGGTTGATGAGCTGGGCTCCTCAAGTGCATGAGTGAAGTGAATGCGCCAACACCAGTAAGAGCTTCAGATTTCGATCGAGTATAGACGTTGATTAAATGTGTAATATTTGGGTATTTGCAAAAAAAAAAGAGTCAAAAAGTCAAAAGTTGCTACAGTGATACTCTGTTTTTCTCATTTAAGCTGAGAGCTTGCTCGGACGAGACAGAGAGAAAGGAGAAGAAAGAAAAAAGAGAGAAAGGGAAAGAAAAGGAAGAAGAAGAAAAAGGAAAGGCTCACGTCACCGAAGCCTCGTTAGCTCGGATCAATTTCGTATTGCAACGTCCGGTAAGCATTCGCGTCCCTCGTTCATCCGATCGGAGAAGTTTTTCGATTTAGGGTTTAAATTTGGAATTTTGGGAAATTCGAGCGGCGAAGTCCAAATTTTTAGTCGTTGAGCTGCGTACTTTTATAGAATTAGTAGTTTATGGTATCATGGAGCCATGGGATTTGTCAGATCTTGATTTGAACTTGCGGTTTGCCTAATATAAATTTTTGAAGTTGGCCGCGCAAGGTGAACAGTGCGCGACCAACGGCTTTTAGGCTGATTTTTGTCGGTTTTTGGCTCGATTTTGGGACGGCCAAGTTGGGGTTCTTGTAGTGCTTTGAGTGAGCTTTCTATTGACTATAAACTCGCTTGAAACGGGGTTCGGTGGAGGAATTTATGGTGCGATCAAGTTTCGCGTTCAAACTCCGCGCTGTGAACGGTTTGAATAATCGCTTTGGAGAAGTGATTTGTGGGCACCTTTGAGTTGTCTCGTTAGCGTTTAAGCATCGTTTAGCTCTTTCGTAGTTATTGTAGTATCTTACTTGGTTTTGATGTCGATTCTCGTTTAATTATTAGAATTACGAGATCGTCGGTTTGAGTGAGCGTGATTGTTTGATTTTTGGGGATTCCAGGTGAGTGGTGCTATCTCTTCTTTGAGTTTGTAAACTCATATTTCAAAAGCGATATAAATCGGGTATGTTACGAGTTAAATAGCATTGTTATTGCACAAAAGGTTGGATCGAGCATTTACTACTTGTTGATTATTTGAAATGGCATGGTAAGGTATTTCTGAAAAAGGCTTATATATCGATTATCGTGAAATGGATTATGAAATGATTTGGGAAAAGTATTGTGATTTATGAAATGGATTATGCAATGATTTTGGAACCATATTATGATTTATGAAATGATTTGAGAAATGGTTTGAGAAATGGTAGATGAGCCGTATTGTGAGAAAGTTATTTGTTTGGTTTGTGAAATGCATTTTGAATTGGATTTCTGATATTGGATGATGGTTATTTGATGCTCAATATGACTGTGAACCCATTGAGGGGTTTTGGGGTATACATACCGGGTTTAGGATATCCTTATGGGCCGAGCCACCGGCTTTGTAGGTGGAGACCTTGCCAAGGGGCGAATCTTGATAGCCTTGTCACAAGGCTTTATGTCGTGACCATGGTTAGATATTGAGCAATAGATTGATTGATGGAATGGACCATCGACGTTTGATGTGATATGAGATTCATCAATGGGATAGACCATTGATGTGTGATTTGAGATTAGTCAATGAAATGGACCATTGACGTGGTGTTTATAGAGATTGATCAATGGATTTGACCATTGATAGTTTGAATTGTTATGGTGGATTTAAATGTGTATTTGTGACTTGTACAAAGTTTTGATTAAATGAAATAACTCTTATGTGATTCTATATGTATTTTAAACCTTAGGTTTGGCTTCTAAAGTTCTGGTATTGCTTCGTACACATGCATAGTGATTGCTCGATCTACTTAGAAGAGATGTACTATTCACTGAGCTGTGGTTGCTCATCCCTCTATTTTCCAATATTTTTAGGTTCCTCGGCTAGCGGCCGTTAGTACGAGAGCGTTATCGCAAGGACGTTTGGGAATTAGATTTTTTAGGTATGTTTTTGGAGTTGTTTGTAAGGTTGTTGATAGTTCATCAGGTTGGCTGAGTTCTTGATGTACATGTTCTTTTGGTGGATTATAGAAACTCTGATGTTGTAACCAACTCGTTGGTTTTCTGATATATATATATATATATATGTAGTTTGAGATATATATGTTGATAACAGGTTATTGGTTATTATTGAGGCTGCGTCCTTCATGTGGAAGGACAGCCATGTCATTCCCCTTTTCTAGTTGTTTTTGGGGTGTGACAAAATGGACCTATTTGATATTTGATAAGGACAACATGGAGGAAGCACATGGTGGGGGCAGCCAAGGAGGAGAGAGTAAAATCTTGCTAGATCCGGAGGCGTAGAAATGTTCCATTCTAGAACTCATAAGTTCTTAAGTCTTTTTAGACATATATCTGAGGGTTATAAAAAAATTTTAAGATCAAAGTTATTAAATCACAATAACTCGATGAGTCAAAAAAGACTCTTGGGAAGCATCAAATTCCTTGAATTGAGACCAATGGAAGATCAAATTTGTTCTCCGATAGCTTTAGCTTTGATTATACTCCACTAAAATTTTGGTTTAGTAAACAAAAGTCCAAAAGTTTGCATGTAGATTTTTGAGATCAGACTCCTTCCATTTTAATTGAAATTGAGCTTCCTCCACTAGCTCCAAAAGAAAAGAAAGGCTTTTCGTATAGACGCAAGCGGGTCTCAACTATCAAAGACCTTTGTTCCTATTTCACCAAAGAACATTAAGGAACTAAAAAAGAAGATTTTTCAAATGACTTTTCGGTAGGCCATTGAACTTAAAAGCCACGGGATTGGCTAAATATACAGAAGGCCGTGGGGCCAGTTTTGCTGCAAAATTGATCAATAAGGATGCTTCCTTATAGCATCACTCCAGCCTGTCATAGTTGACAATTATTACGTTCCTTAATGTAGCAAAATCACTGGACATGTGGTGCAGAAATTTTGTGGATTATAATCGACCTTTGCCCCCAAACAAAGGGGTAAGTACAGCGTAAGTGCCATAACTTTTGTACGGAGGACACTTAAATGTTATAACTTTTTTTTGGCTCATTTGAGTGCCATAACTTCCAAAAAATATCACTTAAGTGCTACTTACGAGCTGGTCGTGAGGGCCTAAAATCGCGGCTTTTCCGGCGAACGGTGACCTTTCCGGCGAGGCGAGCACCAACAGCTTGAAGAGGGGGTGTCGGTGAATCATTCCATGGCCTCCGTTCGTCTCGAAATTTTCATTTTAGCCTCAATTGACGAAGATAAAAATGCTTCGTAGTCACACAATTTATTAAACCGATTTATGTGACTACGAAACATTTTTACCTTCGTCAACGGAGGTTAAAATAGAAATTTCGAGACGAATAGAGACCATGGAATAATTTACCGACACACCCTCTTCAAGCAGGTGGTGCTCGCCTCGTCGGGAAGGTCACCGTTCGACCAGAAAAACTGCGGTTTCAGTCCCTCACGAGTAGCTTGTCAGAGGGGTTGGGTGTGAGAGCCCGAAACAGCGGCTTTTCCAGCCAAACGGTGAACTTCCCGGCTAGGCGAGCACCACTAGCTTGAAGAGGGGGTGTGGGTGAATCATTCCATGGCCTCTGTTCATCTCGAAATTTTCGTTTCAGCCTCCGTTGATGAAGGTAAAAATGCTTCGTAGTCACATAAATCGGCTCGATAAATGTGACTACGAAGCATTTTTACCTTCGTCAACGGAGGCTGAAACGGAAATTTCGAGACAAACAAAGGCCATGGAATGATTCACCGACACCCCCTCTTCAAGTTAGTGGTGCTCGCCGCCATGAAGGTCACCGTCAATCGAAAAAGCCGCGGGGTTTCGTGCCCCTCACGACTAGCTTGTCGAGGGGTTGGTGAGGGTCGAAATCAAGAGCTTTTTCCAGCCAAACGGTGACCTTTTTAAGGGGTGAGCACCACCAACTTGAAGAGGGGTGTCGATGAATCATTCCATGAAGTTCGTTTCGTGCCTCGAATTTCCATTTTAGCCTTTTTATTGACGAGCAGGAAAATGCTCGTAGTCACACAAATCGGATCAATAAATGTGTGACTACGAAGCATTTTTACCTTCATCAACAGAGGCTAAAACCGAAATTTCGAGACGAACGAAGATCATGGAATGATTCACCGACACCCCCTCTTCAAGCTGGTGGTGCTCGCCTCAACGGGAAGGTCACCGTTCGACCGGAAAAGTCGCGGTTTCAGCCCCTCACGACTAGCTTGTCAGAGGGATTGGTTGTGAGGGCTCGAAACTGCAGCATTTCTAGCCAAACAGTCACCTTCCCATTGAGGCGAGCACCACCAGCTTGAAGAGGGGGTCTTGGTGAATCATTCCATGGCCTCCGTTCATTTCGAAATTTCTGTTTTAGCCTTCGTTGACAAAGGTAAAAATGCTTCGTAGTCACACAAATTGGCTCAATAAATGTGTGATTACAAAACATTTTTACCTTCGTCAATGGAGGCTAAAATGGCAATTTCGAGACAAACAGAGGCCATGGAATGATTCACCGACACTCTCTCTTCAAGCTGGTGGTACTCACCTCACCGGGAAGGTCATTGTTCGGCCAGAAAAGCTGCGGTTTTGAGCCCTCACGATCAGCTCGTAAGTGGCACTTAAGTGATTTTTTTTTGAAAGTTATGGCATTCAAATGAGCCAAAAAAAGTTATGGCACTTAAGTGTCATCCGTACAAAAGTTATGGCACTTGCGCCGTACTTACCCCCCCTCCCCCCCAAACAAATAAGTGTGCGGATACATTCAAAGTCGAAGTCAACAAAAGCAACTTCCAACCAAGTTCATTTCGCCCCGTCCTAATTGAGGTGAGCTCCGGTTAGTCTAGTTTGATGGGCTGATCGGGCCAAGGCTCGAATTAACTCCGAAACATAAAGCCATGTGGAATTATCGAGCTCGATCTTCGTCAAAGCTCTCCCCTAGCGATCAATCAAATTAAGAAAAGATTACATTTATTTCGGGGTGAACCATCCTTCACATTTAACCCCTCTTTAGTGTCAATGAATTGCTCGTCACTAAGCACTGTAGTTGGACATAAATCCATGCTTTGTGCTGATTATTATACAAAATACTATTAAAATAGGGAACACAAAACCAATGTGTAAGCATAGTCTTCTGTTGATGTAGATGGGAAAAAATTATTCATGAGTATCCTATGAGAACTTTGAGCCACTAACAAGTACGCTTACTAAAGTCACGAAGCTAATATTGTCACACCCCGAAATCTATCATGATGGGTGATGACACGGCCGGCCCTTTCACCGAAGGACGCAGTCTCAAATTACCCAATAGTCCCCATGACATCGCTCTGCTTTAGTGGCTACTAAACAAAGAACCCGAAAGATTTGGAAAAGAGGGGGAGCAACGCAAACAAGAAGTCAATGGATCTCTTCTAAGCAGATCGAGCAACTACTATGCATATATAAAAATATCGAAAACTCAAAAATTTAAACTCACAATATCATATATATATCATATCAAATATGAGTTATTTTTCCTTTTCACAAAACTCGATACAAACAAAAAAAAACACATATTTAAATCAATAATATTAAAGCAGAAACCAATGGTCAATTTCATCGAAAAACACACGCCAATGGTCCATTTCATTGGTCAATCTCAAATTACACATCAATGATCTATTCCATTGATAAATCTCATATAACATCACGTCAATGGTCCATTCCATCGACCAATTTATTGCTCAATATCAAACCATGGTCACGACACAAAGCCTTGTGACAAGGCTACCAAGATTCCCCCCTTGGCAAGGTCTCCACCTACAAAGCCGGTGGCTCGGCCCAGAAGGATATCCTAAACCCGGTATGCATACCCCAAAGCCCCTCATTGGGCTCACAGCGATATTGAGCATCAAACAATCATCATCCAATATCAGAAATCCAATCCAGAATACATTTCACAAACCAAACAAATAACTTTCTCACAACACGGCTCATCCGCCATTTCTCAAATCATTTCATAAATCATAATATGGTTCCAAAACCATTTCATAAATTGCAATACGCTTCCATAATCATTTCGCAAAGCGATACATATATATCATTTCATAAACATAATTCACAAATTGATATGAGTAACTTTTTGTAACATTTTTCATAAAACGTTTCTCAAATCATCTTAAAACTCGTTTCATAAACCAATTCGCAACATAATACACATGTATCCGTTAACAATATTTTTCCTAAAACCATTCTCAAATTTCTCAAATCGTTCTCAAATATCAAACTGGTAGTAATTGCCCGATCCAGAATTTTATGCAATATATGTGCTCCAAAGAACTCATACAATACTCAAATTCTTATCATTTTCAAAACATGATTTTATAAACTCAAGGAAGAGATAGCACCACTCACCTGGAATGTCCCAAAACCAATAATGTGACTAAATGCCTCGATAATCTCGTAATCCTATCAATTAAACGATAATCGACATCAAATCAAGTAAAATACTACAATAATCACTAAACGGTTAAACGACGCGACAAGACAACTCAAAAAATGCCCACAAAATTGCTCATCCAAAGCCATTATTCAAATGTTTCAGAACGCCTTAAACTTGAGCACAGAACTTAATTGCGCTTATAACTTTCTCCACCAAACTCCGATCTTAGCAAACTTATAGTCAAAAGAAAGCCCGTTCTGAGTATTACACAAAAGCCCTAACTTGGCCGTCCCTAAATTGTCGAAAAATGACTAAAATTGGCCTAAAGCCCACTGTTCACAAGACTGTTCACCGTGTGCAGCCAACTTCAAAAATTCATATTGGGCAAACCGTGAAGTCCAAATCAAAATCTGTAAGATCCCATGGCTCCACAACACCACAAACTATCAATTCTATAAAATACACAGCTCTATTATCAAAAATCGGACTTCGCCACTCGAACTCTTATAAAATTCAAGTCCTAAAAAACTAATGGAACGAACAAGGGACATAAGTTCTTCTGGCATTGCGATCTTAAGTCGGATCAGATAGGGAAAAAATTATTTTCTTCTTCTTCTTCTTCTCTTCCTCTCTCTTTCTTTCTTTTCCGTTTCTATGAAAGCTCTCGGTCATCTTTTTATAAACTCAAGTCCACTGTAGCTCATTTATTGACTTTTCAACCTTCTCTTTTTTTTTCTCTCCCACTCCAAAAAGCCCACGCTCTCTCTGTTGAAGCTTCCATGGTTCTTTTTTTTTTTTTGCTTCCTCCACTATTCTCTTCTTTATTTTATTTTATTTTGACTTAGTCAAAACCTATATTTTACAAATATGACCTAGTAGATCATATTTGGAATCCAACTCAATTTTCATTCCAAATTCCCAATTGAACTCGGAAGCCTCTCCAATGACTACCATCAGTTCAGTGAAGCCTCTCCAATGATCATAATGATTAAAAAAAATATTGACTCCCCCTATCACAATTATGAAAGTTCTCTATTTCAGATAATGTTTTGGAAGGTGTGGCTCTTCATTCTTTCTAATGCTAATGGATTATCTATTACAAAAGAAGAGAAAGAGGCGAAAACATAAGAACTTACAGACAGTGCAAGACTATTCCATGTTAAACTTTTAGAATTGGAAATTTTTTTTTGCCACACTTCTATTCTTTTGAAATTAAACGATTTGAGTCATTATTTCAGATTTACCTCGACATTCGATAATGTTAGACCAAGTCCATTTGCAACTAGAAACATTTTTTTTTAAATTTAGTGAAGAATGGTTACACCTTCTCGTCAATTCTTGTGAATCCAATTAAGAACCATGCTTTACCGGAAAAACAAACTGGAATATTCATCTTCTTCATGCTTTTCAGATAAACATGCTTTTCTCGATGTAGAGTATTCATCTTCTTCATGTTGCAATTTTGAGTGGGTTATTTCCGTAGAGGTGATGCCATAAGTGCTGAGATATTTCACATGCTTTATAACAGCTAGTTTATCGTATACGGTATGATGAAGTTAGTTCTCCTGCGTGAAGCATGGGCATCGAGCAACTTCAGATTCAGTAATATGAAGCAGCAATTATAAGGATACCTCCCATAAATCGCCATATAGTAAATTGACAAAATATTGCACTTGGAAGTTATATAAATTGACTTGACCTCACCAGGTAAGTTAATTAGCAATTCAAAGCCACTCAAACATCTAAACCAAACCAAGCTAAAACAAAAAAGATCTGAGCAAGGGTATATAGAACTAGAAAACCATATAAGAAGTCCACATGCCAAGTGCACATGAAAAGAAGATTTGCATAAACCTCTTGGTAATTCATATCTATAACAGAATAGGAGGTACTTCTTATCTGAAAAAAGTACTCAACAGAGCAGGTATCTATTATTTTCTCTTTTCCAGAAACTTGCCAAGTTTGATCAAACAACTCCATAATGTGCTGAATTCCCAAATCACCTACGGTGAAGTATGCCTATTCGTTTTAATTTCTTTAATGTTGATACAATAGGAAGCTTCAGGACTGAGTTGCCAAAGGAGATCCACAAATTTTCCAACAATTGTGATTGACCAGATTACCACAATGATGTAAATGAAAAGTCATTAGTTTCTTCAAGCCACTCAGATCATCCAATCTACCAAGATGGTTGAATTCATTCAGCTCCAATGCTCTAAGACTTTCCATACTCTCAAGGCCTGGAATGTCTGTAACTGTGCAATGCTCAATTACAAGTTCTGATAGTTTCTTCAAGTTTGATAGGTCTATCAATGTATGCGTTGACTGGCAATGCCTGATTCATAAGGGCGATAAACTTGAGGGAAGCATTGGGAGGCACCCCAGACATTCATTTGAGAGTGCAAGTCTCTTGAGATGAGAAAGCTGCGCAATATCTAGTGATATGGTGGTCATTGTCAAAGAGGACAACTCTAAAGACTCCAATTTGTTTAACCCACCGATCTACCGGGGGATAGCATCTTCCACAACCTTAGATGGGTCAATAGGGCAAGGAGACTTTCAGCTTCTCAAAGACAAATCTCCCAAGCTTTTCAGGGTTGAGAGATTAGAAATGCCATTATGAACTTGGTATGAATATGCAGACATATAAGACTTTCTAGGAGCCTTGGTACTTGGTGTATCTCAGCACATGTCACTTTCAAAATTTTTCAAGATGAATATCTCTAGATATCCTTGGAATTTTTGTTGGCAAATTCTCACTAAGCTCTGCATCTATTTCTTCTAGCTTTTCCAGCTTCCATACTGCACTCTATATCATTCTTTTGGCATAGAAGCTCATCTTCAGTACTTTTGAATGCTTCATGATCCCAACCAAACCAGGCAGCTCTTCTATGTCCATGTTCGACATATCCAACTCAGCAAGTGATTCCAAATTCCAGATTGAGATCGGTAGTGTAAAATATGGGTTCAAAAAAAAAAAAAAAAAAAAAAGTCAACAAGTCAACAAGTCAAAAGAAGAACAGTGGTGTTCGGCTGTTTTAAAGTGTCCGTAAGGCACGAAACAGAAAAGAAAATAGAGAGGAAAAGAAGAGAGGAAAGGAAGAGAAGAAGAAAAAAAGAAGAAAGGGAGGATTTTTGCTTGGCCGCGGACCTCGCCTAGCCGATTCGACCAGATCATAACGCCCGGTAAGAACTCATGTCCCTCGTTCGTTCCATCGGAGTAGTTTTCCGATTTAGGGCTTGAAATTCGGAATTTTGGGAAATGTGAGCGGCGAAGTCTGATTTTTGAGTCGTTGAGCTGTGTATTTTTATAGAATTGGTAGTTTACGGTGTTGCGGAGCCATGGGATTTTACGGAACCTGATTTGGACTTACGGTTTGCCGGATATGAATTTTTGAAGTTGAGTGCGCGCAGTGAACAGTGCGCGAACAGTGGTCTTTAGGCCGATTTTAGTCGATTTTCGGCTCAATTTTGGGACGCCAAGTTGGGGTTTTTGTAATACTAAAACGAGCTTTCTTTTGACTATAAATTTGCTAGGATCGGAGTTCGGTGGAGAAAGTTATGGCGCAATCAAGTTTTCAAGGCTCAAGTTCTGCGTTGGACGATTTGGATAATGGCTTTGGATAAGCAATTTGTGGACGTCTTTGAGTGGTCTTGTCAGCGTTTAAGCGACCATTTAGTAATTATCTTAGTATTTTACTTGATTTTGATGTCGATTCTCGTTCAATTGATAGGATTACGAGATTATCGGGGCGTTTAGCCACATTATTTGGTTTTGGGGGCATTCCAGGTAAGTGGTGTTATCTCTTCTTTGAGTTTATAAATTCATGTTTTGAAAGTGATAAGTATTTGAGTATCGTATGAGTTAATAAACATGTTTAGTGCATAAAAATTTGGATCGAGCAATTACTACCATTTTGTATTTGAGACAAATTTGAGAATGGTTGTACGAAATATATTATTAAAGGATATATGTGTACCACTTTGTGAATTGATTTATGAACTGAGTTTTCGAATGATTTGAGAAACTTTACAAAATGATTTCTGGTGGTTGAGTTGAGTTGAGTTATGAAATATCATATACTTGATTTGTGAACTGTGTGTTCTATTTGTGAAGGAAGATTGTGTTTTGTTTTGTTTTTGAAAGCAATTGGTGATATTGATTGTGGATTATGAGACTCATTATAGATTTGGTATTGTGGATTATTGGAGGATATGTGTTGGTGCTCAATATCGCTGTGAGCCCATTGAGGGGCTTGTGGGTATGCGCATACTAATCTAGGATATCCTTTGGGCCGAGCCACCGGCTTTTTAGGTGGAGACCTTGCCAAGGGGAATCTTGGTAGCCTTGTCACAAGGCTTTGTGTCGTGACCATGGTTTGATATTGAGCAATAGATTAATCGATGGAATGGATCATCGACGTGTGATGTTATATGAGATTTATCAATGGAATAGACCATTGATGTGTGATTTGAGATTGACCAATGGAATGGACCATTGGCGTGTGTTTTTCGATGAGATTGACCAATGGAATGGACCATTGATTTCTGCTTTGATATTATTGATTTAAATGAGTATTTTCTGGTTTGTATCGAGTTTTGTAAAAAGGATAAATAACTCATATTTGATATGACGTGTATATGATATTGTAGGTTTGAAATTATGAGTTTAGAGTAATGGTTTATGTATGCACAGTGGTTGCTCGATCTGCTTAGAAGAAATATGCACTACTTACTGAGCTGTCGTTGCTCACCCCCCTCTTTTCCCAACCTTTCAGGTTCTTTGTTTAGCAGTCATTAGAACGAGAGCGATGTCATTGGGACTCTTGGGTGATTTGAGGCTGCGTTCTTCAGGTGGAAGGACGGCCGTGTCATCCCCCATCATGGTAGATTTCGGGGTGTGACATTTATTGGTATCAGAGCTTAGGATATGATTTTTGGGATATAGAGTCTATGGGACGTTGTGAGGTTGTGCGTTAGAATGTGTGTGTTTCCTTTAAGGTTTAAGTGATCGTTGGTTCTGATTCAGAGAAGTATGCTTTGCCTTTGTAAGAGATACAAAAGCAAGTGAGTTGTTACCTTTGCCACTGGAGAGTATCTTAAGGTCCTTGAGATGTGGTTTTGACAAGGAGTTGTCGGCGTACAAGACCGGGACTATGGTGAGGATTTTGAAGGTGCTGAAGAAGTGGAGAGGCAAGAGATGCCACTTATGTGGCTGTTCATTATATGAGAATCAGGGAGTATAAAACTAGCTTCAGAGTGTACAAGTAAATAGTGTAGCAACATTAGTATAGGTTGGAATTTTGCATTGTGATTAAAATTGCTGATTACTTGGGTAAGGACCAGAAATTCACAAAGTGTAGGGAGATATTTGATGACCTGATAAACCAAGGACGAGTTCCAAGTGAATCCACTTTCCACATTCTCCTTGTTGCATATCTTAGTGCACCTGTCCAAAGTTACCTTGAGGAGACATGTAGCATTTATAATCACATGATCCAGTCAGGAGGGTATATGCCTCGACTGAGCTTGCATAACTCTCTATATAGAGCCTTGGTGACCGGCTCAGAAGTCTTGTTGAAACATCATCTCTAGCAAGCAGCTTTCATATTCCATGATTTGGCTATGTCTAGGCTCGAGATACGCAAAGATATTAATGGGGTTGTCATATGGCTGCATAGATATCCGGACACCGTGGACAGAGAGCAATTCGCAGAACTTAGAAAGGAGATGTAAGAATCTAGCATCGAAGAGACTCAAGAGGTACTTTTGTCTGTACCGCGGGCTTGCTCTAAGAAGGGGAATTTGGACAAAGCCCAAACGTTTTGGCTTGGGTGAAGAACTTCCCTCTCAAGCTTCTGTGTACACAATGGACGTCTATGAGGAAGTTGTGGAACACATGAAGTCAATGAATTTATTCAAGGAGATGCAGGAGCATTTGGGTTCTGCTACTTGGCAACATATTGTAAAATTACATAGGCGATTTGTAAAGCTCAAGATGTGGAATTGGCATAATCTCTTGTGGCAAGGTTCCAGAATAGTGGTCTAAAGCCCCTCGGTCCTTCTTTTGTTGACATGGTGAGTATGTATTTCAACTCAGACCTACACAATAAACTAGAGTAAGCTTTCTCCTTGTGCCAAGAGAAGTGTAAGCCAAATCCCATAACATATGGCATATATTTGGATTCTTTGGTGAGGATCGGTGACATTAGCAAAGTTGAGGAGATTTTTAGTGAAGTGGAGCAATTGGCATTAGTGGAGTAATTGCAACTCCATTTTAACTGGGTATTTATCCACCGGAGACTATGTGAAGGCAAAGAAATTATACCATCTTATGTTGGAAAAAAAAAAATTATGAAATGAACCAGTCTCAGTGAAAGGCTTGACCCTATCCTTAGATTGGGAGGAAAAGCTATTAAGAAGCTGGTAAGCCTCAAGCTAAGTTAAGAGCAATGGTGAACAAATAGATTTTGACAATCAAACTAGTTTTGAATGGTATATCAGTAATAACCCGAATGCAAATCCTGGCATTGACTTGACAATCATGGAAAGCAAAGGCATTTCAGGGGAAACTCATGTTTAGCTCATCCAGAGGAGACATGGGCCCTTTCTAAGAAACGGCGAGGGATTTCCAACTGCTGTTGTGGCCATCGGCGGTGTTTTAGTTTCAAAAGACACAAAAAGAAGAAAGAATGGGATATGGTTTCTCACAGTCTTCGTACTGAAATCGATTGCTACGACAAATTCAAAGCCTTGAAGAGAGTCCTTTGTTGACCTGCCATACCACTTGAAGTCCTCTTTCTTGCGCTCGAGTGTATTTCCCATGGGTTAACTCATTGAGCGTGGGAGGTTACTTTGATTATGGATTGCAAGAGGATTTGTAGACAAGAAAGAAGGCATGACGGAAGAAGGAGTAGCCTAGGACTACTTAGATGAGCTCCCGAATAGAAGTCTAGTAGAGGGCTTTTAAAGCAAGTGATGGAAGGATCGAGTATTGCTGTATCCATGATTTTCTGCCGGATATTACTACTTCAAGGTCGAGCAACCAAGGCTTTACAGAATAGTCATAGAAAAATATCATAAATGGCTGGACAAAGTTCGTCATTTATCTCTACGAAACAGCCTACAAGCTATCCAATAGAAAAGGTCATTGTCTCAACTACATTCTTTATACATGTTTGGGGTAGAGAGATCTTGCATGGATGCTATTCTACGTAGTGAAGGAGACTGCTTACTGTTCTAGACTTGCAAACTCCTCCTTTGACAAGGTTCCCAGCTCAAGCTGTTGAGTGGTGCTACTTAAGATATCTAAGTTTCAAGGCTAGCAAGGTGAGAGCTATTCCAAATTCCATAGGGAAGATTCAAAACCTAGAGACTTTAAACTTTGAACACACATGTCACAGAATTGCCAGTTGTGATCTTGAAGCTCCAACGACTTCGTCATCTATTCATATGTCGTTATGGAAACACATTCTACCCACGGTTTAGGTATGGCTTCAAGTCCTTAGAAGAAATAATGGCTCTATTGTCCCTACAAAAGCTCTATTACATACAAGCTAGTGGCGAGAGAAACAACCGCTCAATGAGAGAGCTTGGAGAGCTGAACCAATAATAAGTTAGCTGTCTTGAAGTTGACAAAAAAAAAAAAAAAAGAAGATGGAAGGAAATTGTGCTTATTGATTGAAAGCTTCAATCAATATCTCTGACTTCAGTTAGTGAAAATGATGTTGTTATTGTGACTGGTGATGGACACAATTTGAAATAGTTTTATCAATAATTTCTTCTCGAGGTGATAGTAAAGACGTGAAAAGTATTTGAAAGTTTTTGTGCAATAAATAAGAGTTGGATTATCTAGACGAAGAAACTGATCTTGATGGTAAAGCTTTTGGTATGCTGGTCTTACCATCTTTTTGGCAAGAAAGCATAAAGCTTGGGATTCCAATGCCAAATCATTCATACGTTCACTTTGGATGCTTATGTTACTTCTTCTTGATCATGTTCTATGCGAAGTTATGGGGCAAGTGCGTAGTCTGGCAAGGTGTTTAAGTTAATGCTTGAGAGGAACGCCGTTCCGTCGACTGCCACAATTGAATGATACGGGAAGGCAAATGATGTGAATGCATTATTTAATATGTTGAATGATATCCATTACGGAGGAGTGGAGTGTAGCTTGATGATAGGGTTGTAGGTGTTTGTTAGAGATTTGACGGTTATGCATTGTTGTGCACTAGTGTATGGTTTTGGGTTGGGTTGTCTTTCTGAATCCCTTTTGAATTCCTATGGTAAATGCGAAAGCATTGATAAAGACAAAGGCATGGAACGAGGTTAGCAGTTCATGCTAATGGGCTAGTGTCATACCCACATCCGAGTAATTATCTGTATGCGGGCCATTGGAAGTATGGTCAAGATAGAAATTCTATCAGTTGATAATTAAGGATATGATGGTGGATAGAAAAGAAAAAGAATGACCTATACAAAGTCTTCGAGAACTAATTCTTTCTTCGAGTCATGGTGGGAAGACTTTCCTCTCATGAAAGGAAATCTAGTATGAGGCTTTGCATGTATTGCACGTCACAAGTCCTAACGGCTTTGCAAATATGGTTGGATTGGTTTTTGTTTTCTGATGCTTATGTGAATGAAATACGAGCTACTCTTTATGATTGAATAATTCTGGGGGTGATGATAAACTTGAAATAGAAAAGAAAGCAAAACTTATTTTGATCAGAGACACAACGACAGTGTGGTGGACTTTTGGAATGTCCTTGTATGTTTAAAGAAGCAGAGGAGTTTGTTGAGTACATTAAGAATTCAATGGCAAAAAAAAAAAAAAAAATTGCATAGGGAGGCTACTTGAGAGTTTGAGGAGGAGGCAAGACGCAAATACTCTCACTTGTTTGATGATTGAGGCACGTCTAAATTTCGAGGGCGAAATTTTTTAAGGAGGGGAGAATGTAAAATATGGGTTACAAAAAAAAAAAAAAAAAAAAGTCAACAAGTCAACAAGTCAAAAGAAGAACAGTGGTGTTCGGCTGTTTTAAAGTGTCCGAAGAAGGCACGAAACGAAAAGAAAACAGAGAGGAAAAGAAGAGAGGAGAGGAAGAGAAGAAGAAAAAGAAGAAAGGGAGGATTTTTGCTTGGCACAAGGACCTCGCCTAGCCGATTCGACTTCGTATCGCAACGCCCGGTAAGAACTCATGTCCCTCGTTCGTTCCATCGGAGTAGTTTTCCGATTTAGGGCTTGAAATTCGGAATTTTGGGAAATGTGAGCGGCGAAGTCTGATTTTTGAGTCGTTGAGCTGTGTATTTTTATAGAATTGGTAGTTTACGGTGTTGTGGAGCCATGGGATTTTACGGAACCTGATTTGGACTTACGGTTTGCGGATATGAATTTTTGAAGTTGAGTGTGCGCAGTGAACAGTGCGCGAACAGTGGTCTTTAGGCTGATTTTAGTCGATTTTCGGCTCAATTTTGGGACGGCCAAGTTAGGGTTTTTGTAATACTCGGAGTGGGCTTTCTTTTGACTATAAATTTGCTAGGATCGGAGTTCGGTGGAGAAATTTATGGATAATCAAGTTTCGCGCTCAAGTTCCGCGTTATGGACGATTTGGATAATGGCTTTGGATAAGCAATTTGTGGACGTCTTTGAGTGGTCTTGTCAGCGTTTAGCGACCATTTAGTAATTATCTTAGTATTTTACTTGATTTTGATGTCGATTCTCATTCAATTGATAGGATTACGAGATTATCGGGGCGTTTAGCCACATTATTTGGTTTTGGGGCATTCGGGTAAGTGGTGTTATCTCTTCTTTGAGTTTATAAATTCATGTTTTGAAAGTGATAAGTATTTGAGTATCGTATGAGTTAATAAACATGTTTAGTGCATAAAAATTTGGATCGAGCAATTACTACCATTTTGTATTTGAGAAAGATTTGAGAATGGTTGTATGAAATGTATTATTAAAGGATATACGTGTACCACTTTGTGAATTGATTTATGAAATGAGTTTTTGAATGATTTGAGAAACTTTACAAAATGATTTCTGGTGGTTGAGTTGAGTTGAGTTATGAAATATCATATACTTGATTTGTGAACTGTGGTTCTGTTTGTGAAGGAAGATTGTGTTTTGTTTTGAGAAAAGCAATTGGTGATATTGATTGTGGATTATGAGACTCATTATAGATTTGGTATTGTGGATTATTGGAGGATATGTGTTGGTGCTCAATATCGCTGTGAGCCCATTGAGGGGCTTGTGGGTATGCGCATACTAATCTAGGATATCCTTTTGGGGCGAGCCACCGGCTTTGTAGGTGGAGACCTTGCCAAGGGGGGAATCTTGGTAGCCTTGTCACAAGGCTTTGTGTCGTGACCATGGTTTGATATTGAGCAATAGATTGATCGATGGAATGGACCATCGACGTGTGATGTTATATGAGATTTATCAATGGAATAGACCATTGATGTGTGATTTGAGATTGACCAATGGAATGGACCATTGGCGTGTGTTTTTCGATGAGATTGACCAATGGAATGGACCATTGATTTCTGCTTTGATATTATTGATTTAAATGAGTATTTTCTGGTTTGTATCGAGTTTTGTAAAAAGGATAAATAACTCATATTTGATATGACGTGTATATGATATTGTAGGTTTGAAATTATGAGTTTAGAGTAATGGTTTATGTATGCACAGTGGTTGCTCGATCTGCTTAGAAGAAATATGCACTACTTACTGAGCTGTCGTTGCTCACCCCCCTCTTTTCCCAATTTTTTCAGGTTCTTTGTTTAGCAGCCATTAGAACGAGAGCGATGTCATTGGGACTCTTGGGTGATTTGAGGCTGCGTTCTTCAGGTGGAAGGACGGCCGTGTCATCCCCCATCATGGTAGATTTCGGGGTGTGACAGGTAGCATCTTTATCAATTTGCAGTTTCTCAAAGACTAGTGCTCAAGGGTTATGAGGGATCCAATCAAGTTAGGAAGCTCCACGATCAAGCATTCTCTCAAACATTCCATTGAACTAGGCTCCTTTGGAAGGTGGTGGAGATCAATCTATCTAGATTCACATGTACCTGAAATCCAGCATCTAACAGCACCATTTCAACATTGAAAGGTCCGCCCGATCTAACTGATACGAGGTCATACAGCAAATCACTTTTAAGGCAGGAGTCCACGTCAAACTTTTCCTATCATCTTGGTAGTTTGTAGATGCATTTTCCCTTTGAAGGCAGAGATTGTTGATGTTCGTCCCGTAAAACCAGCATGCGAATTGAAGAAAGTCAACATCTAGCAAGTTAGTCGACATAACTTCCCCCAAAAATCATGCACCCACTTACCAATTAGGCGGGGGTTTACACCGGTAGCTCTTATAATACTTTTTGTTCATGTGAATTCCTCCAAGAGGTACCAATCATTTCACCGTTCATGCTAATAAATGGTTCGTAGCAACATCATTATTTGGACTGCGCTCTCCCATCATCTTACTTGCACTTAGACTTCCCCGGAAGAAGTCTTTGAATAGAACGGAAGAAACAACAACCAGACAGACTGTCACCACATAAGTCAATCGTTCGTTGAGCTACTGTTGCTCCTCCTGTAAAATATAGGTTCCAAAAAAAAAAAGTCAGCAGTCAACAAGTCAAAAGAAGGAACAGTGGTGTTCGGCTCTTTTAAGAAGCCCAGAAGCACGAAATAGAACAGAAAAAATAGAGAGGAAAAGAAGAGAGGAGAGGAAGAGAAGAAGAAGAAGAAAAAAAGGGAGGGTTTTGCGCCGCGCGGATCTCGCCTAGCCGATTCGACTTCGAATCGCAATGCTCGATAAGTACTCGCGCCCCTCGTTCGTTTGATCGGAGAAGTTTTCCCGATTTAGGTTTTAAATTCGGAATTTTGAGAAATTCGAGCGACGAAGTCTAATTTTTTAGTCGTTTAGCTGCGTATTTTTATAGAATTGGTAGTTTATGGTGTTATGGAGCCGTGGAATTTTACGGAACTTGATTTGGACTTACGGTTTGCCGGATATGAATTTTTGAAGTTGAGTGCGCGCAGTGAACAGCGCGCGAACAGTGATTTTTAGGCTGATTTTCATCGGTTTTCGGCTCAATTTTGGGGTTGCCAAGTTGGGGTTCCTGTAGTGCTCTGAATAAGCTTTCTTTTGACTGTAATCGCTTAGAACAGAGTTTAGTAGAAAAAGTTATGGTGTAATCAAGTTTCGCGCTCAAATTCCGCGTTGTAAACGAATTTGGATAATCGCTTTGTACGAGTGTTTTGGGAGTGTCTTTTAGTCGTTATATTAACGTCTACGCCTAGTTGAGCCGAATCGTAATTGAAATATCATTTTACTCGGTTTTGATATCGTTTTTCGACTTATTGTTAGGTATTTGAGTACGTCGACTAGAGAAACCGCTGTAGGTTAGTTTTTCAGCTTTTCAAGGTGAGTGGTACTATTTCTTCTTTCAATTTGTAAGCTCATGTTTAGAAAATGAAATATTATAGATTTGTTATCATATAAGAAATGGCATCTTTGTTGCATAAAAAATGGATCGAGCATTTACTGCCGTTTTGTCTGTTTCGGTGGAAAGATTCCTTTTGGTTTCGGTTTGAACCTATGGAATATAAAAGGGTTTGTGAAATCTTTTTGTGAAAGACTTATGAGGAGTTCTTGAGTTTGAATGTGATTTTTGAAGGGTTGTATACCCGTTTGCGAAATGATATTTGAATATTGGTGATTTTGATTGTGGATTAGATTTGCTGGTATGGAAGGATGTGGATTTTGATGCTCGGTGTCTCTGTGAACCCAAATGAGGGGTTCTGGGTAATACTAGTCTAGGATATCCTTGTGGGCCGAGCCACCGGCTTATAGTAGGTGGAGACCTTGCCAAGGGGGGAATCTTGGTCGCCTTTCACAGGGCGTCATCCGTGATTATACTTAGATTTCTGAGCATGAGATTGGCCAATGGAATAGACCATTGGCGTGTGCTTTCGATGAGATTGGCCAATGAAATAGACCATTGGCGTGTGCTTTTGACGAGATTGGCCAATGGATTTGACCATTGGTTTCTTCTTTGATATTATTAATTTGAATGAGTTTTCCTATTGTGAAAATGTGACGTTTAGAGTAGCATATAACTTATTTTGAAGATGGAGTTTGTGATATGTTGGAATTGGGTTAATTGAGCTTTTGTTTGGTCTTATAACTGTGTGCATAGTGGGTGCTCGATCTACTTAGAAGAAATGTATTACTCACTGAGCCGTGGTAGCTCATTCCTCTCATCTAACTTGTTTTTCAGGTTCTTCACTGAGGCGCTAGTAGGCATGAGAGTCCTGGTGTCGGGGAGGGCATTTTGATAGTGGGATCTTTTTTGTACGAGTTCCACATGGATGTGGAGTTTAAGTTTTAGCTTGTTGCTGGTTATGCTTTTGGCCTTTTGATGGATTGTAGTTAACTCTGATATTGTAACCAAATAAAATTTATATCATGTATATGTGTGGTTGCATATATTTTGATATCATGTGAGTTTTGGTTATGTTTAGGCTGCGTCCTTTTGTTAAAGGATGGCCGTGTCATGCCCTTATTCTTGTTGAGTTTGGGGTGTGACACCTCCTTGGAGCTGTCGAACAGGGCCTCGTCGGATGATGTCTGCTGCTTCTGAGGGTCTCGCCATGGTGGTGCAAGATGGACCCATGGCTAGATGATTTGGGGGTGGACCGGCTTGGCCTCTCCACTTGAGTCCCGATAGGTCGCAATTTTTTCTTTCCTAATAAATTTAAAAGTGAGAAGAAATCATCAATATCATTATCGATACCGGCTGTTATCATAAATTGTTATATTCATTATGGAATGTCTCGTTTGAACCATGACCACTCAGTTCATCTATAGGTATATGAATTTGTCATCATAACTAATATGTTAAAGGCTCGAAAATCCTTCCACATAACGTCGCGGACACCTAAAAATACTAACTGGTCAGAGGTTCGCTCGCGACAGAATTCCAACCTGTGAATTAATGGAAGATGGCGTGATCCCTTCATCATTGGGTTATCATGCTTAGGTTTGGATTGGGACTTTCTAATGTTCAATGTTTTTTTCTTCTTTCATAGTGAACGAGTGATGCATGAGCCTCATCAGAAAACGACCGTCCCATAAATCTGTTATGTGCTTATAAAATTTGACTTAAGTGGAATGAAGGATTGATGTGTTTATAATTTATATTACCTAGGAAGGAAGAGATTTGAAGATTGATTGCTACAAAATTGATTAATCTACTCTCCACAATAATTTCTATTGAATTTCACTTTTTCCTAACTTCTACCTTTTGTTTTGTGTACTAATTTTTTTGTGCTTTTATAAATATTTGACTATGAATATAAATCCATGAGAGCCACCAAACATCGCGCATACCGCACATTGGGGTTCTTATTTTATTTTGTTTGTGTGAGCTAACTGCGATATATAAAACTAATAATTCATTCACACTCTTTGGTATTTTTTTTAAACGACATTTGTGACTTTTGTTGTGTGAGGTTACAAACTTTTTTTCTTTACTTCAAACATAGCCGGTGAAAAAGTCTGATGACTTTTGTTCTCAAAGATTATAGACCTTTTCTTTTATTTAATAATCTTTTACATGTAAAGTGAAGTATTGAATTCCGATAATTGTACAACTCATATGTCAACCGAGCAATTACGGGATGACAATGCCAGCATCTTATAAAACAGTGATCGGTCCAGTTGTATTCACACTATAAAAATTTTGTAAATTTTAGATTAAGCAATTCAATTCAAAATATTGGAGGTACATTTATCTAAAAAAACGTTGGAAATATTGGATCCAGTTCAACATAAGTATTCCAGAGTATTCGAGAATCGATACACAATAGCAAGTTGCCTTCGCAAATTCTCTCTCTATCTCTCTCTCAACCCAAGATAAGTGGGTTCCATAATTCACAATTAACCTCGACTTGTTGGTCACTTGAGTTCAAACAACTCTAGTCATTATGCCGGTTCAAGCATGAATTTGAAAAATTTAGCTCGAGAGAGCTTGCAGCCATAACGGAGTAACTACATTTTCACATAACTCCACGAATATAAATAAACAGATAAATAACTTTAAGTCAGAATATTTTTTTGAATTCAGTTTGAACCAACTAATTGAACCAAGCCGAGTTTCGACCAAAAGAAGAAGGAAGAAAAAAAAAACAAAACAAAACCAAGCCGAGTCAAGTCAAAGTGCTAATGTGTAGAAATCAAAGCGAAGCTCCAAAGGAGTGGGAGAGAAGATAGGACCCAAAATTTTCCAAAAAAGCACGTCTCATTCTCTCAAGGCTATAAAACACAGCAGAAGACCACGCCGGTCAGTCATTCTTTCTAAAATGTCCCGATTTTAGAAGAAGAAATTCCTTGAGTGGCCTCACGCAAACGACGAAATCACCCAATGTGACGCCGAATATGCCCGCCAACAGAAGGCGATCCCGAGGGGCAGATCAGGAAATATCGTAAATCCGTCGTCCTCTCCTTCGCTTTTTGTTGAAGGATAGGGAGCGGTGGAACAGATCGTGGTTAAGGGGCGACGGTTGTTCTGACAATGCTTGAATGCCGCAATTGGGGGCCGAGAAGTAAATTGCAATTCGCGTTCATGGCATCACTTACTACTGCTCTGATTCTCTATGATCGGGAGTTTCGATAGCGAGAAGGCGCGAAATAGACAAAGGCGCTGGGATTGAGCACGTCGTGTTTTGAGCTTGGACGGTGAAATTTGTGTTGTGAATTTGTGCGGATTAGGTGTTTTAGGGTTGGGGGAAATCGTTGACTGTGTTGTGGAGCCGTAGTGTACCTGATTGAGTGGGGGCAAACTATACCTCCGGTGTACAATTGGATGCTTTCAAAGCATATAACTGATGTTCGTTGAGTTGTATTTGGTTGATTCTATTAAGCCCTTAGATTACCGAGTTTGGATCGATCCTACGCTTTCCTTATATTTTTTCGATGCAAATCTCATTTCTGCTGTTTCTACTCTGGGGATAAAATTTGCTGAGTGCTCACAGTGGTTGAACATCGGCTATTCAGCTTTAGTCCAGTTGAGTAATGGACTGTAGTCCAAGGTCTCATAAAGCTGTTTACAATCACACTCTTGCGGCCATATTGGTGGTGTATGCATATGCCGTAAGTGTTCTTTAACAAAAAATTCACATTTACCTAGAGCTTGTTGTTGTTACGAATCTTCAATTACGATAAAATTGTAATTTAATGCAAAGCTTTTTATTGCGGGTTTACATGTCAGATTTGACAGAACTTTTTAGCTAGACATGTCTTAGACGTGATGGAAAGACCAAGGTAATTTGACTACGTTTTAATATAACATTGTTGCTAAGGTTGCGTGAATAATGGGTCCTCAATACTAAATAGCCAATTCTTGAGATGAGATTTTGTGGGCATATGCTACCTTGTCTTATGAGCTTTTGAACTGGTTATTAATGCCTTTTTAATCTGAAAGCTGGGGTTCGAAGTCATTGAACTGATAGTTGATGTCCGGCACTGCTTACAGGTATATAGTTCATGTTACAGTGGCCTCTCAATTTAGATGCTTGTGGTGCCTCTATGCTTGAATTGAATCTGATTGTTTGTCTCTATTTCTAATTCTTACACCTGTAGGCATATGTTGGGGTGGCCATGGACCTTAATGCTATGGTTATAGCTTTCACAGGTACTCAAGAATATAGATATGCATGTTAACTTTAGCAATTCTTCCCCTCACAATTGACATGCAAAGGATTTGATGAAAATTTAAGCTAAGAAGAGCAGCCTCAATGAATGTGTACACAAGGCACATGGATCTCCTGTCCATACGAATGGAAAAAGGGTGAATCATTTCCACCAAGACAAGAAAGTTACTTTCTTGTAATTCTAGATGGAGTTGTGAGGAGATCACATACTCAACTAATTTTGTTCTGTGAAAAATTCTATCACGTCTTTTTATAATTTGAGCTTTTCAGTTAGTGATTACTTCTATTTATTGTCTACAGCGTACAAAATTGGGTTCAAGATCTCTACTGGAAACAGCTTTACATAAACTACCCTAGCATGCCTGGTGCCATGGTAAGTTCTAGAGATGATAAGCCTCTTGCAACCTGTGGATACTTCTGATTTGGATTGAGTTACAGTGTTACTTTATTGATTATTGCTTGGGTTCATCATGGATTTTATTATGCTTATCACAATACGACAATTCGACATGGTATTTTGGATGTTGTCATAAGTTCCAAGGATTTATATGGAGACATCAACGTCATGGTGACTGGGCATTCTTTGGGAGGGGCTATGGAATCCTTTTGCGGACTTGATCTTCTGGTAAGACAATTGAAAAATTGTTGTGGTTGGGACTTGTGAATTTTATTGATCTCTTTTCTATCGTGTTCTTCCAACTGTTCAGTTTTGGTCTGTTTGGAGTTATCCGAATTCTCTGCCAATTCTACCTTGAAGAGTCTAGTGGATCTTGAACTTTCTAGGGCTCTCATATTTATATATACAATTCGTCATTCATAGCGTCTTGTTTTCTTACGTTTTGGTAAATCAACCCATAGACAAAACACAAGCAGAATGGGGTGCAAACAGCCCTTCACGCAAATTACCAATTGTTGAAGTATCTAGTTGTGTGAATTGAGTCGTATATGTTAAGCTTTGGAGCTTCAAGTTGGTTGAATACTTAAATGTAGTGGATAAAGACATCCAACTATTCATTAAAGAGTTTACTTGCTGGAAACTTTATGGGATTGTTGATATGTTTATGGTTCAGACATATGACTTTTTTAGGCACTTGAAGCTGAAATTTTATGTCATGTAATCTTAAAAGTGCTAATGCATTTTAAGATGGATTATCGATCCTAAATTTGTGTTCCGTGCGCTGTTTCTGTCTGTCTTTCTCTAATCAAATGAAGCAGCTCCTCTTCAGTCGGACTACGGGGCCAGATACATCGTAGGGTGGAGCCAATTCTAAGATGTTTAAATTATGCCTTTGTCTCAGCTTTATTGGACATTGTGGTCCAGTGTACTTTTCTAGGAACCTGTTGCGGAATTGGTACCAGAAATGGTACCCACCCCAAAGTCATGTCCCATTGATTCTCTTCTCCATGACAAGTGGTGATTTTTTTAGAGTCAAACATTCATGTGGCCTATGATAGGATCATAGGTTGCGTAAACTGTAGACTGTACCTTTTCTCGAAGTATTAGTAGCAAGTTTAACATCTTGTCCTAACACAAATGATTTAAAATTTTACTTTTTTTTTCTGGTTTCTTGCTGAAAATTGTTCTTAGCCGATTGTGACATCATGCCCATGCATCGTGGTCCTTTTTTTGATTTAGTTTCTCCTTCGCTATTTATGACAGTAAGTTTTGGAGTTCAAGGGGCATTTTCACTATGAACCTGGAATTTTTTGTTGAAGTCATTGGCAGGATGTGACTCACGCCACCAACATCCAATTGTTTCTTGTGGCAGCATTTAAATGCGCCTTGTCTGTAAATTCACCCGTCAATCCTACTATTCCATATTAGTAACACCTTTTCTTGGGGGTGAGGGTTGGGTTGGTTTTATTGTGGGTGTGGGGTTTGGTGTTGGGAAAATTATGGATGGGATCTTGACAAAGTATCGCTAGACCTTCAACCCTCATGGAGAGAAAGGGCTGTTCTATTGTTCAACATTGTATATGAAATGCGAGATATGGTTACTGATGCGTAGTGTTTTTTTTTCGGTCCCAAAAGGGCCATTGATGTATTAACATTCAAATTATTCGGCTGTCTAATTATGTGTGCTGAAGCTGTTTTTTCCAGACCAGCATTCGCTTGGTTTACTTATATAACTGGTGACACTTCATTTCCAGGTCAATCACGAAGCACGGAATGTTCAAGTTTTAACATTTGGACAACCTCGTATTGGCAATTCAGCGTTTGCGTCTTACTACAGTGACTGCGTGCCAAATACAATACGTATTACTAATGGACATGATATTGTGCCCCATTTGCCTCCGTATTATTCTCGGTTCCCACATAAGACTTACCATCACTTCCCAAGAGAGGTAAGGCTTTGATCTCAACGGAATATCATATAATTTATGGGGAATTATTGTGGACTGAATTTGATGTTTGCTTTGCATTTCTTTCAACCTATCTAACTGGTGAAGTCTCATTTGTTCCAACAATGTATGTACTCTCTTTTTTTAGCATATAAAATATTATTGTCTTGTTTTTTATCTTCTTAGCAAAGCAGGGTAGTTAGTAGTACTCATGACTTCTCAGAAATGTTTGAGTAACTCTCATTCCTGCAAGAGCCTTCGTGAGTTTTTTCGTACCAATTCCAAAGTTTAAGACAGCGTAATAATGTCTGCTTTATACTCTCTCTGTCTCTGTCTCTGTCTCTCTCTGATGGCTGATAACCTAGTCTTAAGCTCTGTGCAATTATACGCATTTTAATTATTGTATGTCTACTAATGCTTGTAATGATTGGCGACTAGCTCAATGACAGGCACGGATAAACATATTGATGTGAGATAATGTGAAAATGATTTGATTCCACCTGCTTCTCTGGCCACTAATCATAATCTTTTCCATGTCAGTGTTCACATGTAATTTGAATGTTCCCTTTGTTGCAGGTATGGCTGTCTAATATAGGATTTGGTAGTCTGGTTTATCAGGTTGAGAAAGTTTGTGATAGCTCCGGAGAAGATCCATCATGCAGCAGGTAATGAAGTTGCTTCAGTCGTAGCTACTTGTTCAAGCAATTAGTTTGTGGATTTGTCATGCTAGACGCAATAAGTCGTGATAGACGAGCTTGTTCTAGAGAATGTTGGTCCTTTGTTATCAGGAATATATGTGGACGATTGATGAGATTGCGTCTCTGCAGATCGATAACTGGTAACAGCATCACGGACCATTTAGTCTACTATGGTGTGGGATTAATGGCTGGGACGTGGGGATCGTGCAAAATCGTCATGGATGCACAATTGAAGGAATATGGAGCTGAAGATAAAGGAAATCTTATGCTTTCCAGGAATCCTTCTGCTTCTGCATTGAGGCTGCCTTCAGACTCCGATGCCAAGAGCAATTTTCGTTAAAATGCTCCTGGGTCAGTACCTGGTTTCTCAAAGATCATCAGGGACCTCTGTGATAACGGTCATGAAATGCATTCCATCAATCTGTTGTCCATATCCATCACAAGATGCATAAGCGCCCTACCCAAATTCACTCCGAATGTATATGGCATGAAATTGAATGTATCATCCTTGTAAATACGACTCCGTGACTTCTATTGAATGAATGCGTTTGCAAGTTTACCTGTCGATCTAATCTTGAGTCCGTGGCTTTTGTTTACCAGACTTGATAAAACTTAATAAGGATGTGTGGATGCTGAGCTGAGCTATTTATAGTTGAATCATGCAGCTATTTTCCTTTGTTTTTTTTTTTTTTTTTTGGGGGGTGTTTGAACTCGTATTGAACTTCACAAATTTGGCAGATGTGTGGACTTTGGAACTGTGAGACTTGCACGGTTAGGCAATTAACCGGTTTTATAAGGTGAAACAAAGAGTGCCTTGGGAGACCACTTCTCGGTCTGTGTGACCTTACCTTCTACTATAGGGACATTGCCACTAAAGACTTCTTGGCACAAGTACTTTAACTATTTCCTGGCAGGGAGCTATGCAGCTCAATTGTTAAATCAAGCCATCTTGGAAAGGGATGATGACCTTGTCTTGCATCATTTCCACTAGCAACCTTTGCTAAAACTTTATTGTTAGGAGGTAAACAATTTATATCATCTTGATTTTGACATGTAACTTGCCTTCTTTTTTATAATATACAGGAATTAACATTAGTGGAAACTCGAAAAATCAAATTTCCTTCATCATATCAAAGGATATATTGCTAAGTATGACCATTCAAAGCATGTTGTGCAAGAGAACAACTAAGTCCTTGACACCATATGAAGAATTTGTACGTTATGGTAAAAGTCAGAGTACAACGACAAAGCGGTGGGAAAGATATATTGCCATCTCATCTATATCTTCGTTTACTTGGTGCACTGGTTGTCAATTTTACGCATTAACTGAGTTAGCCACAACTTTCCTGCACAGAAAAATCCCGTAAATTTCTCTTATTTGTTACCGAGAGAAAAAGCTTAAGCCGTCATATAGGACTTTTGTCGGGGAGCGGTTCTCATCATCAATGTTGAAACCTAAAGCTCTATTCCTCGGATAACCAAAAGGTGAATGACGGAGTTTCTGTCATCAATTTAAAGCCTACACATTTGAATATATCTTTCATTGTTTAAGGTGTAACAAAGTTAATATTTAAAGGGCATGGATACCAACTTCAAATTTAAAGTACAACCCAGTAAATTCCAAGAATCTCACTAAAAGACCAATGTATAAATTGACAAATTTATTGCACTTGAATGTAGTAAAACTGTAACGCCCCAGACCCTTGAGCACGTGGACATCCTTCCTTGGTCACGGAATTGCGACGTCCCAGGACGCGTCGCCGACCCATTCATTTTAACTTTCAATTAAACGCAAGCGGAAGCAATCGCAATCCACCCAATCACAACAATAGGGATAATTAGGAAAACACACCTCAATATATACAACATCATCAGCAATACATTGGGTTAACATATTACAAGTCTGCTACGCAGACCTTCCCAATTACAACCACAAAAGGTAGGGGGTTAACCTAGTTAATCTATCTACAAGGGCAACCTCAAAAGATGTTCCCCCTTAAAACAGCCGGTTCCCATGAAACGCAATGCGTACTCATACCTGAGCACCTAAAAACTAGTTAACAACAACGAATAAGATAAATCTCAGTAAGTTAATGATCTAAGTCTTGGTTAGGAAGTCAACTCGCCTCGGGCGCTCCTAAACATGCAGCAACCTATCGATGGCAGATCAATAACAGAGCAACCACTGATTTGCCCTAACTATAAACACAAGCAGACTACCCAACCTAGTATAGACAAACGTGCCATTAAACAATCGTAGGCATTCTTACCTTACCTTGGCACACACACGCTCCCTGCATATAATAAACAAACATGTGCAATCAGAACACGCTCAGTAATTCTCATGTACAAGGTATTCACACGAGTTCTGATTATGAAGTGAAACCGTTTTGGCCTATCCCATACTATGCCTCACAATTTCATCCCATAATCAGGCACAATGCAACATACTCTTTCACTTGAGTTCCGATTACTACGACCTCACATAACCACGGCACAACCCGCGTCACTTGCATCAGGTTGGCCCTCTACTAACCATCATAACTCCGCAATTGCTCCAATGAGCATATAATAAGATCACATGATTGCATAAACCAGAGGCATATCATAGTGCATAAATAGACACAACATCAATTTAATAATCCAGACACATATAATTATCACTTTCAGGCACAATACATTCATCAATGCACATTGCACTCATAATAGTCCAGATTATTAAATGACCACTCAGGGCCACAACTGAACCCCTGCGGTGTCTTCCATGTAGGTACACCAACCACTCAAGCCAATTCTTTATTTTTGAATTTAGCCGATGCAATAGGATATATGACGTGCTATTCTCTTATGCATAATGTCACATATTGCACTCACTTTTTGCACAATGTCACACATTGCATCGCCAGACTCCGCTGGATGATAGGTTCCTTTATGTGATCACATGAGCACAACAAGCACAACTCATTTATATCTCAGCATTTAGCCAAATACAAACGTGGTTTGTGCTCACATAGCAAATTACTGCAACTTCCACACATAAAAATGCGGTAATAAATTCACACGTGATCACATACATATAAGTAAACCATCAAACTTTGCATACTTCCCAATTCAAACATCCACGCCCTATTTAGCTCATAAAAATTGACATACAAACCCGATACCTCAGGATTTACTGTTCATATGCCCGCAATTCCATCCTTAAAAAATAGCAATAGAATTCATTTAGTTATACAAGCTAATTTATACGGCAATTTCCAACATAGGCATCACAATTCAAGCCTAAAACAATCACAATTTATTATTAAACTCTACACAAAAATATTAATAAAATATTAATATTTAAATTCCGAAAATTAATTTATTTAAAATAAAATAATGCGATAGCTTATCATCAAATCCTCGATAGCCTATCACATAATTGGCGATAACTTATCAATAAAATCACGATAGCTTATCGCATAATTGGCGATAGCTTATCAATAAAACCTCGATAGCCTATCGCGTTTTCTCGATAACTTATCAAGTCCACTTATCACTTATCGCGATAGCTTATCAACTAATCCTGAATTAATTAGTACTAAGCAAGATTAACTTAGTCTAATCAAATACTAAGCAAGTTTAACGTACTAATCAAGGGATTAGAGCATTAACTCACCCGAAACAATTCCGACAACCAGACATGACGGTGGCGACGAGAGCTACGCGTGGCTCAGTCCGGAAATGACACGAGGTAGCGATGACAGCATGGACAGCAGCACCACAGCTTTTGTGGGCTGTTTTGGCTCGCAGTGAGAGCGAATCGGCGAGGAAACGGCTCAGACGGACGGCACACGGTGGTGGCTCGGCAAGGGCGGCTCATGGCGTGGCTTGGGGGCAGAGATGGGGGTGAACGGCAGCCAAAACAGCAGCCAAAAGGGGCAGTGATGGTGGCCGAAAATGGTGAGGCCAAGAGGGATATAAAAATGAGAGAGAGAGAGAGAGAGAGAGAGAGAGAGAGAGAGAGAGAGAGAGAGAGAGAGAGAGAGAGAGAGAGAGAGAGAGAAAAAATGAGAGAAATGAGGAAGAGAGAGAAAGTGTCTTGCAAGACACCCCAAAATGGATGGCCAAGATCCATCCTTGCCCAACAAGTCAAGATCCAATGGCTAGGAATCAATCTTGCAAAAAGCTTCTAGAAGAGCAATTTGGTAATTAAGAGAAGATGAGAGGGGTATTTTGGTAATTTCAGCCCTTGACACTATTCACATGGGCTTGGGCTTGAAAGGTTTAGTGGGCTTAAACTTGGGCCAAGCTCATTCTTCTTGGGCCGAAATCCTCCTTTGGGCCCTGTCATTGGGCTTAGTTCCTTGCGGGCTTCTCGTCTCGAGCTTTTCTTGCACAAATTCCCAAAACTTCTTAAGTTGGGCCCAAAAGGGCAAAATCGTAATTTCCCTTCCATTGAGCCCTCGTGGCCGACTATTTAGTCCATGAGGCCCATTGGGATCTTAGAAATTCGTGGGCCCCCTTGCGGGCCCCAATTTCTAACCCGAATTTCATTTTTCTAAGATTTTTCGGTTTAATGATAAATAAGCGATTCCCAGAATTTTTCTAATAATTGTCTCTTACTCCTCTAGAGTCCAATATCCTCAACTGGATTAGAATTTATGGTTAAAATCACTCAAATGTGTCTTTCGCATAATTAGAACAATGGGCGGCTTTTAGGGGTTTCATGCGTTTAACCCGTAGTTGATTCAAACTCCATCCACGTTTAAGCATTCTCAATCCATGAATGACCATCGGTTGTCATGTAATCGTGAGGGGTCAATAACCCGTTTCGAAGCATACGATTATTAGGGATTGGTCTAGTGTTATTTGAAATCAATATAGTAATTGTGCGGAATTACCTGCAATCTGATTCTATACTATTGTTGAATCGATCTATGACCATTATTGGATCTTCGGCTTGAAATGGCTTATGGTTGTCCTTCAACAATCCTTATGGTCGAATTGTCAATTCATGATTGAGTGCTTTGGTCGCGCGCAACGAAATCTTAATTTGCCTTTCCCAAAGCTTGGAATACCCTTGAATGATTCAAGAATCAATTCGGAGCCTAATTCTACTCATTACGCATTGATGAAATAACCACTCATTACATCCTGAATAGGATCGAAATTTGAGGATGTCACAAAAACTAGCATTGATTTGACTTGTCTTTTACTAGAAACTTAATTCGCCAACCCAAACCGTCAAAAGGGAATATATCTAAACCAAATCGAACTCATGAAATAGACCGAAAGAAACTGTAGCCTCGTTTCATGAGTAGTTTATAGCCATCCATCTAAAAGGTAGAAAGTGGTTGACTATACATGGGAAAAAGTTTCAAGTCAACTTGACTAATTGTGATTCTAATTTAGTATAAAGAACATGATTCCAGGAAAGACAATAATGAATGTTTGCCAGAATGACATAGGGCAATAGGCAATTTGTTTACGTTTCAAAGCTTCCCTGACAACAGATCTGGTTGTAAATGTAGGACCTTTCAAGAATCGCGTGCATCTCTTATTGGAAAGTGTATTCTGCAGAACATGTCTTCTAAACTTTTGGAGAAATGGCTTGAACCTCTTCAAGTTGAAACAGTCAAGCCTCACACATGTTATCCCCTTTCTGAAAAGTTTTTCGAGCCTATCAACTCACATCAAGGCTTGGTCACGGGATTACATAAAGGATTGTCACAAAAAGGCCAACAAAGAAGGGACAAGTATCTTCATCGGGTTTATAAGTCAAAAACCTCGAAGATAAGATAATATAGGATTGCTTCCAAATCTTCAAGCGGTAGCTTCTTTGTGAAACCTTCATGTCTACTTAAACCATCCCAATCGGAAGAGACTTCGGAGAGGGTTGTAATGTCGGTTCAAGTAAAGCTCAAAAGGCTTAAAATTTTGTAGAAGGGGTTTTAAAACGAAGATGGTGATTATATTGGCATCATTACCAAATCATCCAATCTTAATAATATTTGGCTTTTGAAACTTGTCTCGAGAATCCATTTTTCTTGCAACATGAGAGCTTTGCTCTTTCTAAGCATATTTTGCAATTGGAACTTTTTTTCATCATAAGCATATTGTTTTTTGCTTTTGCTTTTGATGCATTTTCTTTTTTATGGGCATTGACATTGCTATTACCAAGCACACTGCTTTTTCATGCCCCATAACATTTATTTTTTTGAGCTCTTAGGACTCTCGAGACACTTTACACATATTCACCCATTTTAATTTTCTTGGTAAATCATATGCATTGCTCCAATATAGGGAGATAATTACCACTTGGGCTTTAAAATGAACATGTTTAAGGCTCAAATTGGCTAAGCAAAGAATAATTGTGTTTGGGTAGAGAAAGAAATGCTCTTCATTTTATGATGCTTCGAGCTTCCATAAAGATCACCTGAAGTTACCACAAAAATGTTGATGCAAGTGAAGTAATAAAATCTTTCTTAATCTTTTTGCTCCAAAATGATCAACCATAACCTCCTAACTTGCCCCAATGTAGGGCGGTTCGTGACAGGGATATTTTGAAAATTCTCTCTATTTGGCTCAAAGTGGCTACCAAGGGATCAAATGAGTGTTTAGGATAGAGAAGTGAAATGCCCTTTATCACTTCAATTCATGTATAATTATTATTCATGTCTTCATTGTTTGTGTCATACATGATCGTCGTTAGACATTGCGGGCTCTTCGATGCCCATCAGATGAATGTGATGCTGACTATAATCTGGGCTTGATTGTCCTGTAATTTCTTTTTTCCATCATACCTCGACTCTTCTCTAATGCTACATTTCTTCCATTAGTACAAAGATTTCTGCTGGCACACAGTCTTATCTACAAGCAATACTGTGCAGTCTATTATGCTTTCGAAATTTGCGCAGTTTGTTGTGCACACAAAATATGCAACTAGCCAAGGCCATTCTTGATTACTTGGATTTGAAAGGATAATATGGATAGTGACTAGCCTCGCAATGCAACGAATCATACATCGTGCCAGTCTTCATTGCTGCAGGAAGACAGCCATTGATGCTCTGTATGAACAACCCCATCAACCTTCAGCCCCTTAGTTATGGGGCTCAATTTGGAGCTACTGTTCTGCTGAACTACCCCCCAGGCATCGAAGGACATGCAATCAGATTTACATGCCAAAACAGTGAATGTGCGAATTGGGTGCCAAAACACAAGGTCGTGTTCAAGTGAAGACACCTCATAACTAACACACTTTTGATAGGAACATACATAGGTCACAGCCGAATGTGATGCTAAAGCATATGAACCATCACTCAACAATTGGTAGCAAATAGGGAATCCGAGGACTTTAGGATATAATTGAAGATGAAGCATCTTCCCAATAAATGGTCGTTGCAGTTCAGAGTGTGCATGACCTAGAGATCGTGTTGAGGTCTTGGAGACGCATCATGCTGGCAAATTTGCAAGATTTTCCTTTGAGGCAAAGCATTTCACACACATTTCCCATGTATAGACCGTTAATTTCAGCATCTAAACCCCAGAGAAATCTGTATTCAGGAATGCATTGGCACATGAGGAGGCTAACAAAAACTTCTATGTTAATCCAAACACACGTACCTTTGTCACGGGTATAACGTTAGCTGGCCCGTTATATGAACCTTCTGACGACCACCATATTTGGAGTCTTGGGCATCACTTTTTTGCAAGGAATGGTTGGTAACTTTGACAGTACTGCAAATTTGGTTTACAAAGTAACGTGGTGCATTGGAAGTAAGCGCACCATATTTAAGCGCCTAACAATAGCTTCACACTTCATTTTGTAAACCAATTTCATATACTGATCCTAGTATCCCCAAAATAATTCTTATTTATACAATTTCCCATTTTAGCAGCACTTTAGCTAACTGGGGAAGTTCTTTCAAAGGCATAGACAGGATATGTGCCCGGGAAAGACGGAGACAGCCGATAACTCATTTTCTGTGCTTTGGTTGAACACTTCCCTCATATATATTGAGAAACCTAATGCATCGTCGGCTGTTATGATCTTCTCAAGCATGCTGGACTAAGAGATGGTCATCTGTGAATAGTAAGGTATCATCGAACAATTTCACTATGTTCGGTCAACCCCTCTTAATTTCTTGTGCAAAAAACCATCCAAAATGCATGTTCACAGCAATCAGAAGGACTAGAAATACAGCTTACTTTCAAATTTTAGAAGTAAAAGACCTATTGTGTACGCAAGCATTTGCAATTTACTGTCGCAAACACAACCTGGGGCACTCTAAAATGAGGACCCCAACTTGACTTACCATGTGATCAAGTTAATACAATATCGCACGGATATTCGTTTATTACCAACATAATAATTGTTTCAAAGACAGCCGATGCTACATTTTGTAAGTGGATGTTTTTCGAATGGCTCGAATTTTATTGTCATCAGAGAGGAACTCCTTAAACCACGTCGCTGACCATTTGGGTGTTCTCTGCAGTGTTTGGAAGTCCACATAATGCAGCCCAAATCGTATCAAATATCCGTGTAGCCATTCGAAGTTGTCTAGCAGAGACCAGATGAAATATCCCCTCACATCTGCTCCTTTTCTGAAAGAATTAAAATTGAAAATTTAGTCGTGAACAAAAAATACTAATCATATAGACTCGGTATGGACGGATTTAATATTATGAAAATTGACTTCTTTATTAATCACGCAAAGAAAGAAGAAAAAGACTATGAACAAATCTGGGAAATATTGATGTTAATTGAGGAATAGTGCAGGCATTCAATACTGGACGAAACGCTAGATTTACCTCACAACTTCACTTAAGACGGCGAGATAGCCCTCATGGTAAGCTATTCTCTTTGTGTCGTTCAGCGAATCATCGATCGGACCCGTAGGTTGGGCATACCCTGTAAAATAACGATGAATCTTTCCTTTTATTGATGGAATCAACTGTTTATTGTATGCTAAAACTTAGATGATGAAAAAAGCGTCCGGTTTGGAGTTGTTTAAGTGACACAATACCATTCTCAGTGATGAACATGGGCGTGTTGTTGTATCTTTCTTTGACGTAGGTAACGATCCCTTCAATGCCCTTCGGAACGACAAAGAAATTCGACATCGCAGTCTGCAATGTGATCATGAACTATTAGTCCCAAAACATATAATCCTGACTGGGAAATCGACTCAAAATCACAGCTAAGAAAGCTCCTAAATGGTCTCAAAGTAATATTTTCCAAGCGGGTCTTAGCGATGAAATTGTATATCATTAGTTGCTTCATTATATATGCTATAGTAATTGTAGTTGCTCAACTAGTTACGCCAAATTAAGCTGACATTATCTCTCGGAACAATAGGATGAGCTTAAAGACATCTTTAATTTTCGCAAACGTTCTATAAATGTATGTCCAGGCACATGTGCTTATGTCGCTTACCCTCTCGCCGATGTATACTCCATTTTTTTCTCCAGTGACATACACGGACGCCTCCCCTAGAGAGAGGGCCGAAGTGCATAAAGAGAACATGCAGTCCTTTACGTATTTAGTCGTGTAATGATTTATTCCAATGAAATCCAACTTCACGTCGAGTTTCTTCTGCTCTTCTGCCGAAAATGTCGGCAATCTTGAACCCACGACTTGACGCATCTCGGGCGGATAATCTCCGTATACTAAAGGGTCTACGAACCTGTAATTGATAGAAATTATGAACAATTATAGGAGCAACAAAGATGGAGAGAACATGTATTTCTTTTTTGGACCATAGAACATGGATTTGAGTAAGAGAGAATCCGTGTACCATGCAAAATCGAAAGCTAAAGTTCGTTGGACAGCCAAACGATCAGCCGGAGTGTTGTTGTACGGCACATACCACGCAGCAGAAATCACCATACCAATCATTCCTCCTTGCTTTTCCTGATTATAATTTTTTGTTTATGTTCAATAATTACATAATATATGTATGTGTACGTCGCACAAAACAAAAGAAGAATGTATGTATAAGAAGAGTGTCAAAAGTAAGATTTGTAATGAAGCTATGAAAGTATGAACTGAGCTTCTTGGCCTAGATGTATGAGAAACTCAAGTGATGACAAACTTCCATTGTGTTCATTCTCATGAATGTTGAAGTATTTAAGAGAAAAAGTGATGATTTCACTTTCACATCTGAACGAGGCTATTGGTTCATTTCTGTTCTTTCTCGTTCTTTTATGCCTTGAACACAAGATGGTGATGGTAAAATTGGTAATGAAGCCAGTTAATGCACTGAAAAGAATCAATTCCAAGCTCTTTAATTTACCTGGTAATACTTCTGGTAAATTTGAGCGGCCGTGGCATGGGACAACACCAGATTGTGGGCTGCAATGTAGGGTTCGATAGCGTAGTCACCATAGGAGCAATTGCCAAATGGATAGGAGCACCGGCCGGGTGGGTAAGTCCCCGAGAGGTAACCATCGTAGATGAACAAGTTAGGCTCATTGAATGTGGTCCAATACGTCACTCTATCTCCAAAAGCTTCGAAACAAACTTGTGCAAAGTAGCCGAAATCCAGCCTACAAACAATTACAGAACACATGAAGTAAAATCCCGAGATATGACTGGATCGTCGTATTGATGAAGATTAGAAAGGGCGGCAGTGACAATTTTGCTTACTGTATTTCGGAACTCAGCCACGCACCGTACTGGTCTTCTAGCAGTTGAGGAATGTCGAAATGGTTCAACGTCACAAACGGCTTTATACCTTGTCCAAAAGAACAGATTACAAATACTCAGAATGGGTAATTCATCTTCTTCCTAAGGTAATGACTGCAAAAGGCAAGGGAAAGAAGAACAATCCAATGAAGATTATTGAATTGATACATTGAAAAAAAAATATTTATGGAAAAAAATTGAGTTTTACAATGTGAATGTCTAATAGATTCGTGCAATTTTCTTGTACCTCTGACCAAAAGGGCATCGATGAGATTGTTGTAGAAGTCAATGCCTTCTGAATTGACCTCCCCAAATCTTCCCTCTGGAGTTATACAAAGCCAAAATAAGAACAAAAATAGAATAAAATAGAATAATCATAGAAAAGCCATGAAAATGATAGAACTGAAGATATGAAGATAACAAAATTACATACCAGGTAGAACTCTAGACCAAGATACGGAGAATCTGTATGCATCCACCCCGAGATCATGCATCAACTTTATATCTTCCTGTTGCACATTAATATATCCAGGAGATTAAAAAAGAACAGCAAGCTTCGGTAAGAGGAAATTGATCTTTCCGTGAGTACCCAAATTGAATTTATAATACACGGGCACCACTGATTATCAAAGCTTTGTAGCTTAAAAGTTCCAGAAAGCTAATTTAGAATTTCAATCAGACCAGTTTAGTGTAAAAGCTGGAAGATAAACAATTTTATTATGACATTTTGGGCTTTGATGAGGCTGTAATGAGAGCGTAGAGAAAGTCAAGTACCATAAAGAGATTATAGTGATTATCCGCCACGTCAGCATTGCTTCCATCTTCTATTTTGCCTGATCATCAAAGGCAAGTCGCTTAAATATGGAAACACGAGGCTCTCTCTTTGAGAAAATTTCAAATATGGACGTGAGGTGATGCAACTTTTTCAAAAAAAGAAAATTCCCAGTAAGCTCGGAGCGTGTCGACACTAAATTGTCACTTCAGGGCCCCATCTTTTTAGATGAAAATTGGTTTCATCAACCAACTTTGATACCCCAATATTGTTGCATCACACAATTTTTTCTAGCATACGAAACGAACTAATTTTATTAGCTGGCCGCTGACGATCTCTGTGTTAAACTATTGGTCAATCAATGATTGCTCAATGACAATTATAAAGTAAAACCTTTAGCAACAACCATAAAAAAAAATTATCATAAACAGACTACAAAAAGAAAGCAAATTTCATTACACATATAATATTCTGACCCGCCTAAGAGACTGATTGATCGGTTGCAAGTCATTGTCATCCTATAAATGAAGGAGCTCGAATAAATTACACAACATCTTCTTATTTGTATTTTTGTATAATTTTCTTTATTAAGGTGAATTGGTCTTTAATTGTTTTCAGTCATAGCCTAGTCAAATTTTTTAAAAGAAAAAAAATTACGCCTGTTTAGATATTTCGTTTAGCTACTAGCTTGTTAGCTTTTTTATAATCTTATAGTAGGATGAAATTAACTATTGTAGAAGGTGAATTGACTGTTAAATATACACATGGTGTTCGATTAAATTAGTCACTATGCTAGTACTTTAATTTTGTCACATCAGAGAAGTTTATCAATTGGACATCTCTATTTTTCTTCTTTTGTCTAAACATATGCTATTGAGAATTTTCCCCGGATATAACTTCACAACCAAAAACTTATTTAACAATTTCCAAATACATGTAAGTTTCGTATAATTCGGTGGAATGGTTGGTAAAACCCATATTTCGGAAGTGATTGGAAAGCAATTTTCAATTTTCTTGGTTTTAACAGGACAGAGTAATTCACTTTTTTAATTGATTTTGACCCAAAAAAACAAATAATTCTCGTGTCCTTGTTTGATTTGAGAGGGAGATATTATTTATTTTCTTTTGTTGCTTTCATTAGACCCTTGACCCTATACTCCTACTTAATTTGCATACAAAATGAATATATAATAAATAAATGAGAAACAGAAAAATAGAGTGAAGACCTGGTATGTGTGAGAAGACATCCCAATTGCTGAGGCTTTTGTTACCTTGCAGGTAGGCCCCTTCAATCTGGGCAGAACATATTAAATATTGAATTATTTAGTACAAACTTGTCGAGGTAATTCACATATAATTCAAAGAAAAAGCCACCATAAATACATTTAAAAGAAAAAAAAAATGCATTTTCGATTGCTTTTCAGAGCAATCCAAAAACGTGCCAGACAGTCGTGGACATGAATCATAAGGAGCTGTCTTGTAGTTGAACAAGAAGAATCGCCAGAGGATCGGCCGAGCCCCTGCCACTGCTTCTTTAGTTTCATCTACCCTTCAACGTTTTATTTTGGGACCATGGCTTCTGCTCAATGGATTGATTCCAAGACATTAATTTATGTTTTCCGTACATTAGATTATCTATTCCTCGGTTTAAACTTTATATTTAAGTCATGTTCTACCCTCGGGTGCTTGGCCATTCTCGTGTCGTTTCTAATTCCCCTTACACAAGGTGTTCAGCGTGTGTATTTTTAACATACCTGTAGTCTCCCTTAACCTATCATGCAAGCTGCGCAGCAGAACTCAGTCATGGCCATGATAGCTTTGCTGCTGAGCTCAGCCATGGCCGGACAAGAAGGAGAAATAGAAAAGGGATGACAACAAAGAGAGAGAGAGTTGAAGATGAAGACGACGGAGAAGAAGGAGACAGGGCAAGAAAAAGAAGAGAGAGAAATCAAACGTGCAATTTGTCAGCTCTCTCACGCCGAGGGAGAGGTATGGTGGGATCAGCTGATTAAACGAGGAGAAAGGAAAGCAAGGGCCCGAATGGTAATTATTTTTGTTTTTTTATTTTTCTTTCAAAAATAAATTTGAAATAAAAATTCATTTGGTAAAATAATTTTATTTTTTTTATTTCTGAGACAAAGTGTGGTTCAAAAATAAATTTGAAATAAAAATGAGAAGTTAAAATTTTTTAATTTTCTATTTCTGAAACAGAAACAGAAATAACAACTCTCTTTTATTGCTCACACTTGTCGTCCATCGTCGCCCACTAGCCACCACCCGCCGCCACTTGCCGGCTACCGTCGCCGCCGCCGCCAATCGCTTGCCTATCGCAGCTTGCCTTTTTTGCCGGCCATCTACCGCGTCACGCCCCCGCCGCCGCCCCGCGCTGCCAATCATCTACCGTCGCCACCGCCACCGCCTTTTGCAAGTCATTTGCCACCACTGGCCGCTGCCCTGCCGCCTATTATCGTTCGCCATGCCCCATTGCCATGCCCGCCATTGCCGCTCATCCCGCCACCAACCAACCGCCATCACCCCGCTGTCGCCCATCCATCATCGCTCATCGCCATCGCCGCCACAACCATCGTATCGCCACGCCATCGCCGCCCACCTTGTCGCCGCCGCCATCCATTGCCCGCCGCTCCTCGCCGCTTGCCGCCGCCGCCGCCACATCGCCCCATTGAATTCGCCGCCTTGAATCCATTGGGTTGTGGCCATTGCCCATTATTCCCTCCGCCACCCCTTCCGCCCCGCCCATCACCCCCATTGCGCCGGCCACCACCGGGCCTCACCATTGCCCGCCGCCACCGCCTCTGACCATCCACCGCCGCCACCGCCTCTCGCCACCCACCCACTGTCGCTCGTTGCCACCGCCATCACTCACCGGCCGGCAATAATAGAAATTTTGCGTCATTATCAAATGAATTTCTTTTTCGCGAACAAAAATTTGTGTTATTATCAAACATTACTTTTTTGCTTAGAAATTCATCCAAAAAAGAGAAATATATTTTTTAATTTCTAGATAGAAATAGAGCCGGAAAAGAGAAATGTTGTCCTTCGTACCCTAAAAATTTAATATAAAACTATAATTATGTTTTTGAGTGCACAAATGGTCAATAAAACCACTAACTATTGTTCACGGTTCAATGTCCCATCAAATCAATAGAAAGAAAAAACAATATCGCACTTCAATAACTAGATCTTCCCAAACCAAAAAAAAAAGTCCTAGCTGGACGACCTTTCGTCACTCACGAAGGGGGATTTTCATTGAAAATTGGAACGGAACTAGGTTTTCAGCAATATATTCCACGCAAAATTACAGTAGGACCAACCATTCTTATTGAATAGCAAGGTACTTATTTTCACACGAAAGCACCCGATCCGATTCCAACCTTAATACGTGAACGAATACAATCACAATAGGATAGCGTTCGATCAAATGGGTATGAATCCAATATCAAAATCAATATGCTTGATGTATGCATGCAACGACTGTGTCCTAGTATAAAATAACCAATAGGGTCAAAATATCGGGCACCTGCTATGATTTCAATATAAGATAAAACTTCATTAGTCATGTCAAAGCACCTCACGTGACTTATATATACACTTTCCCTTTTAGCCAAAGTACACGCTGTAATTTATAATGGCCTCCTTAAATATGCAGTTTCCCAATCCCCCACTAAATAACTTGATGTTTTAATAGACTTTTTAACGATTTCCTTTTTTCTAAACCCGTTTCGGTTTTTGCCCAAATAAATTTGGTGGGCCAAAAAAAGAAAAGAAAGCGCTCATAAACATCATTTAATCGTTACTATTTTGTAGGTAGAAAATACTTGTAGTGTTTCCGAAAGTGAAGTATACCACATGGTTCACACATTTTCCCGTGATCCTATCTACAATTCATGCTATGTTCCCTAAGACCAGACGTATTCCATGTACTTACGCAATTGCAAGCATCCTATCCTATGATCGAAAAATGATATATAAAATCAACCTTCTTAAAATATTATATACCATACTAATAACTGCCTAACTTTCTGACCAAAAAAGAAAAAAATCTGCCTAACTTTATCATTACCAGCCGCCCCATGGTAAAATTTCAAGTACCCTGGTGAAAATGCAACACCTTAAAAATAGATTAGGATAAGCCATGTTGAGAACAATTGTGCAAGCTGGTCATCACAGCCAATGAAAGACCTTTTCCGGATTAATTCCAAGAGAAATGGATTAAATTTGGGATGGTTAAAGTCAATTATCTTAATGTGTCTCAATCCGTGTTATATGTGGCAAAAAAATCGACACGTTGCTGAGCCTGAGTTTTAAAGTTCAACATCAAGAATACATATGTCAGAGTCAATGCACATGAACATGAATTGAGACCTAAAAAGTAGAAACCACCAGAGTCAAATCTTGAATGTACTTTGAATGTGGAACTCTTGGAAAAAGGTCAAATAGTGAGGAAAAAAAAACATAACCTTGCCTTTCAAACGTATAAAAAGGGCAAGATTTTGTACCACCGTGACAATTAACAGGACCCATCAAACATACTTAAACAATATAGAAATGTCTGTCACGCGTCATCAAAATATTTATGTTAGCATCGCATCCAAAATCGAAAGTTCCAAACTTTACCCAAAAGAACCTATTTTGGAAGAAAGTTATGGATGCTTGTTTAAGGGAGAGATAATACTTTGACGTTTGTTTAGAAAAAAGAATGTGCTTTCAGCGTACACGGGACACCATAAAATTGACATTATGATGAAAGTGGTCCGTATTGGACAGTTGTTAATGTTTTGTACCAACCGTTACTAGCTGTCAAGACAATGAGAGTCAAGTGGGCTGACACATGGACGAGATAAGTCGAGAAACGACAGAATACTATAGCATGTTATTTTTATCATGGTAATAAAAAGGTTGTCCATCATTTTTAACTTTTGAAAGATCGTTTTGCGCTCTTTTTTTTTACTTGGCTAGATTTTTAGAGATGCATCTCTGCTAGATTAGACTTGACAGCGCAAAAGGTCAAGTTGGGGCAAGATTCGAGGCATTGCAAGTTGATCAATCGAGGAACAAGTTCGCGACCCACACGTCCAAATTGTTCGAAACTACAAGAGGTTCGTGCTTTTTGGAGGCGGGGCAAACAGAAAGGACTCTTTTGTCCTGTCGTTCCCTCATGGTAGATTTTGGGAGAGAGAAAATGGGCAAAGCAAAGCATTTTGTGACATCAAGACTGATGGAGTCTCGCCCGTTTGATTTAACTTTTCAAATGCTATTTGGAAAATACAAATATATTTAAGTTAAAATCTTATGGGAAAATGAAAGTAACATTTAGTAAAAAATCATTTGTAAAATTACTTTGGTATGTTTGGTAATTTTTTTTTTTGTAAAAGGGCTTTGAGAATTATCACCAAACGGGTTTAGTATTATGGGAAGGGATTCATTACAAAAAACATGTTTTTTCTGACGAAATTTCCAATGAAAAATTTGAAAAAATTCGTTGGAAAACGAATTTCCAACGAATTTTTCAACGAAAAAAAATTCGTTGGTAATAAGTCGTCGAAAATTTTTCCAACGAAAAATTTCAATTTTCGTTGGAAATTTGCGACGAATTTTTTTTCATTGGAAAACTTGTGGCTAAATTCGTTGGAAACGAATTTTTTTTTCCGACGAATTTTTTTTTCATTGGAAACTACAAATTTTTTTTTGGTCGAAAAATCGTGGAAATTTTTTTTCCATCGAAAAAAAAAAATTTTTTGGTCGAAAAAATTGCCCTCACGGGCGAGGCGAGGCCCTCATCGTCGTCGGCGAGGGCAGAGCTCGCCGACCATGGTGAGCTTGGCCCTCGCCATGGCCGGAGAGGGCTAGCCTCGCCTCTCATGCGAGGGTCGAGCTCGTCGGCAAGCAAGGCTCTGCGGACCAATGAGCTGCTAGCCCAAGCAAAACCCCACGCGCCAAGAAAGGAAGAGAGAGATCGTGCCGGGTTGGACTATGGGTGTGAGGCGGATGGGTGGTGGCCTCGGGCGACGAGCTCAAGCTCACCCAGATCCGGGCGAAGCCCTACCGACGACGACAAGGGTTGGTGGCGCCGGGCGCCCATGGTGGCGGGGGCGCCACCACCGCTGGATGACCTTGGATGACCGGGATCTTGGTGTCCATGGTGCGGGAGCCGGGAGGAGGAGGGGGAGCGGGGGGGGAGGAGGCTGAGGGGGAGGCAGAGGGAGAAGGTGAAAGCCTGGGATTGCAAAAGAGAGAGAGAGAGAGAGAGAGAGAGAGAGAGATAGAGAGAGAATGTGGAAATTGAGAGAATGAATGAGCGCAAAATGTTGAATAAGGAAGAAGAGTTGGTTAAAAATTGTGGAAATTTCCACGAATTTTGCAAATCTAAAAATTGTACACTAAAAAAATAATTGTTCGAAAATTGAAATTGTTGGAAAACTCGCTTGAAAATTTCCAACTAAAAAAAAAATTCATTGAAATTTCCAAACGAATTTTCCAACGAAAATCAGACACACTAAAATAATTGCCCGGAAATTTAAATTGTTAGAAAATTCGTTGGAAATTTCCAACGAATTTTCCAACGAAAATTGTACACACTAAAATAATTGCCCGAAAAATTGAAATTTGTCGGAAAATTCGTTGAAAATTTCCAACGAATTTTCCAATGAAAATTGTACACACTAAAATAATTGCCCAGAAAATTGAAATTCGTCACAAAATTCGTTGGAAATTTCCAACGAATTTTCCAACGAAAATTGTACACACTAAAATAATTGCTCGGAAAATTAAAATTCGTTAGAAATTTCCAACGAAAATTGTACACACTAAAATAATTACCCGAAAAATTGAAATTTGTTGGAAATTTCTAACGAAAAAAAATTCGTTGGAAATTTCCAACGAATTTTCTAACAAAAATTGTACAAACTAAAATAATTGCCCAGAAAATTGAATTGTAGTAAAATTCGTTGGAAATTTCCAACGAATTTTTTTTCGTTGTAAATTTCCAACGAATTTTGCGATGAAAATTTTTTCGTTGGAAATTTTCAATGAATTTTCCCACGAAAAAAATTTTTCGTTGGAAATTTCTAACGAATTTTATGACTAAAAATTTTTGTTGGAAATTTCCAACGAATTTTACTTTTCGTTGGAAAATTTGTCGTAAATTTGCGACGAAAATTTTTTCGTCGCAAATTTTTGTAGCAAAAATCCAGTTTTTTTGTAGTGATTTTCGAGGCCGAAAGCCCACTCTCAAAACTGAATCAAATGGGGCCTTTGTTCTTAAATCAATAGATGGTTTTTCTTTTATCTAGGAATTTGGATAAAACTAATGAAAATAGAAAAGAACTGTAGAAAATAATTTTTTTTTCTAATAGTCAAATGACTAATTCATTGACGTGTATACCAATTAGAGATCTGATAAGTTTGGTGATTGTAGTATTTTTACATGATTTAGCGACTTTTCGCTTTCGTTAATGCACTGGTCAATTGGAAAACGAAGCATTTACTTGAGTGAAAAAAAAAAGGGAAGTTGCCATCTATCAATCTAGAAATAAAAATTGTCAAGCCAAGGGGACACCCACATTAATTAGATAATATCAGAAAAGAAAGGCTATGTTTTCTGTCCAGAAGGGAAAAGTTGTCCTTTCCGTTTTGATTCGCGAGGAGATTCGACACGAGGCGCAATGGGTTTGGGCCACCAGAGCACTGCCGACCAGAAATAACACAAGAAAGGCCAATACAGACAAAACAGTTCGACAACACAAGAAAGGACCTGTCATCCGCTCTCGTGAGCAACCAAAGCAAGCAAGCAATGCTACTAAAGCCTAAGCAAATGCTTCATGTTGAATGACCATCTAGAGAGATAGAGAGAGAGGGAGAGAGAGAGAACCTGGAAAGAGGATGTGGCGGTGCCAAACAAGAAGGAGGGAGGGAACTGGCCTCTGTGGACGGTGGTTCTTGAGCTCGCGAGCGGCAAGAAGAGATCTTGAATCAATAGCAGACGAAGAGGGAGAAACAGAACAGAACAAGCTCGTGATCCCATCTTTTTTCTCGTTCTTGAGCTGTGCTTTTCTCTGTGGATAAAAGTGGAGGGGCTTCGTGGGGCTTTATATAGGCGACTGTCTTGGAAATAAACTGCAACGTCCCCAAGTTGCGTTCCCTGGCAATACAACCGAAGCGGCCCATCATCATCCTCCATGACGAAATTCGCGAAAAGGGTCTAAAACACTTCTGGTTCTCAAGGTGAAAAAGAAGAAGAAAAAGCTAAACTTGGGTGGCTTTCGAAGCATGACTTTCCGTTGCTTTTATAGGAAGTGGGCACACCTGGGAGACAATATTATGTGCCTTTAATATACCATGAAGGATATATAATAATTCATACGGTGGTCGACACGTGTCCTTATCGGCACACCTGTCAGACAATTATCTCTCTCCCCTCTCCCTCACGCGCTCTGCTCTCCATCTCCTCTGCAACCGCACGCCCAACGCCCCCTCTCTCTCTCTCTCTCTAACTTTCTTCGCTCGATACAGTTCTTCAAGCTCAAGTCCTTCAAGCTCGGCTCCGCCATCTCGGCCCGCACCCTATCCATGCTCGCTACCCTGACTGCCGCGCCTTCCACCCTCCTCCTCTGCAGCCGCAGCAGCAACCGGCGATCTCGACGACGGTGAAGAAGCACTCTCGAATCTCACGGTCGATCCAGAAGCTGCTGCAGTTGGTCTTCAAGCCGAAGACGAGCTCGACCCCGGCTTTCGGCGTTGACAATTGGTACTCTTGTGTCGTCGGCGAGGACGACGGGTTCTACGTCGTGTATGACAAGTCCCATGATTCCGGTGTCCCGAAGGTTGAATACCTCGGAAGTTGTCGCCGGAGATGGATCGGAGGCAGAGGCGGTGGCGTGGCTCGTTGGACTAGAGAGCAGAGCTAGTCGTAAGTCATGCATGATCGAAGGTTTTACAGAGGGGGGGTGGGTTGGGCGTGGGGCTGCAGAGGAGATGGAGGGCAGAGCGCGCGAGGGAGAGGGGAGAGAGAGATAATTGTCTGATAGGTGGGCCCGCTATGGACACATGTCGATCACTATATGAATTATTATAAATCCTACATGGTATATTAAATGTACCTAATATTTTCTCCCACACCGGGGCCAGTGCTCCTACGGTTTTGGGCAGAATGAAGAAGGCGATCATGACATTCGGTGTGTGGCCAAATCTTGGGCGCACGTTAGATTAACTCGGACATCATCACTGGTCAAAAGATCAGATTAAAACGCTAAATTTGCCGTTGATCCTGAACATAGGAAGTTGGAACACGAGACACTCACTCCCTCATGTTCCTGCCCTGTTTTCTTGACTTTTGAATTTACGTATCCATCAAAACGGGAAATCAGGCCCTGTGGTATTGAGAGAGAGAGAGAGAAAGAGAGAGAGAGACTCTGGTCGTTTGAACTTGGAGACTTCATGCAACAGAGAATCTATGGCTGCTAAAACTTTTTTGGGCGGTGAGCTTCCTTGTTTTGCCCCTTTTTCGATACGTTTTTGAGCTTGTTTTAGGATTTTTCGAAGTTTACGCTTTTTCCTTGACAGTTTTGAGGATTAATATCAAGAAAAATCCTAAATCGATACACATATAGTAAATTTATCATAACTAATTTTTATCATAAAAAACCTCAAATCGATACATTTGTAATAAATTTACTCTGTTTAAATTGGATTAATACTACGAAAATTCACAAATTGGCAAACTTATAAAACCACAAACCTAAGACACCTATTAAGCGATATGTGCCATCAAACCGAAACAAATTGATGGTAAAATTTAATGAAAATTAACGAAGGGTAAATTTGTCACATGTGTTTCAATTTTGGATTTTTTGTAGTCAAAAAATTAATTTAAGGTAAATTTATCATTAGTGGTATTAGTTTGAGATTTTTTATAGTATTATCTCTAATTTCAAACAGGGAGGAAACGCCTTGTTTAAGTTAAATCATAGTTCAGCTACCACACTCTGCACATGCCCCATATGGCATGCATCTCACCTACTACTTTTTAATTTTCCAATAAAAAAAAATTAATTTAGTTTTGACAACAACCCAGGTTGCAGGCAATTAGTTGTGACGTCGTGCAAAGCATTCCGAGGGATGAATTTAGAGCGATGCTAAGTACTTCGATTTAGAATTTCTATCGTGTCTTTTGATGTGCATATAGATATTAGAAGTACCCCAAATATACCGGCAGAAAAATTTCCAAAGCATCCGATCAATTTGGTTGCCATCCGCTCTAGAGAGGACATCAGCGTGCATGCATATATGCTTGTCGACCATTGCCTACTTATCTTTCTTGCATATGTTTCGTCTAAATCCTCATCAATCAACGTGAGTCTGGTTCTCTCTTTTTTTTTTAATCTCAAAAGACTGCCTGAGCTTTTCGCACAGGTATTCTGTTATCAGAAGTGTGCCTGCCCAGCACCAAGCTGGCTCTTGGATGAGCTGACCATGCTCGCCGGTACAAGTCTTGCCACATTCCTTGATCTATTTATAAGTCACATTGCTCGAACTAAACAGGTAGCAGTATCACTAGGAGAGTCTCCATTCTTCGTGTACAAGCACCATATCAAGGCGCTCCATGATTAGATTAGTGCCCGAACAATAGCCGGACCAAGTGAATCACCGTTTTTCCGAATCACAAATCACCTAATAAGTAAATCATCGATATCATCAGATTTTATGCTTCGGTTAGTTACAGAAGATAAGATCCTAATTCTTCCTTCCTACAAAGCAGCATCATCAAAATTGAAATTGGTCAGAAAATCGCTGAAAATTTCCAAGGAACTTTCCAATGAAAATTGTACACACTAAAAATAATTGGGAGCAAATTGGCACTAAAATGACGGGCAAAACTTAAGATTGAAAATTTCCAAACGAATCCTTCCAAACGAAAATTTACACTTTTTGTTGAATTTTTCGAAAAACGAAATTGTTAGAAAATTGCTGAAATTTCCAACGAATTTTCCAAATCTAAAAATTGTACACACTAAAATAATTCGCTGTCTAAAAAATTGAAATTTGTTGGAAATTTCTAATAAAAAAAAATTTATTTGAAATTTCCAAACGAAATTTTCTAAACGAAAATTGTACAAACTAAAATAATTGCCCAGAAAATTGAATTGATTCCAAAAGGAATTGTTTGGAAATTTCCAATCGAATTTTTTCGTTTAAATTTCCAATGATTTTGTGATGAAAAATTTTTCGTTGGAAATTTTCAATGAATTTTCCCACGAAAAATTTTTCGTTGGAAATTTCTAACGAATTTTCCTTGACTAAAAATTTTTTGTTGGAAATTTCCAACAAATTTTACTTTTCGTTGAAAATTTGTTACAAATTTGGCGACGAAATTTTTTTTCGTCGCAAATTTTTGTGGCAAAAATTCAGTTTTTTGGAGTGATTTTCGAGGCCGAAAGCCCACTCTCAAAACTGAATCAAATGGGGCCTTTGTTCTTAAATCAATAGATGGTTTTCTTTTTTATCTAGGAATTTGGATAAAACTAATGAAAATAGAAAAGAACCGTAGAAAATAATTTTTTTTCTAATAGTCAAATGACTAATTCATTGACGTGTATACCAATTAGAGATATGATAAGTTTGGTGATTGTAGTATTTTACATGATTTAGCGACTTTTCGCTTTCGTTAATGCACTAGTCAATTGGAAAACGAAGCATTTACTTGAGTGAAAAAAAAAAGGGAAGTTGCCATCTATCAATCTAGAAATAAAAATTGTCAAGCCAAGGGGACACCCACATTAATTAGATAATATCAGAAAAGAAAGGCTATGTTTTCTGTCCAGAAGGGAAAAGTTGTCCTTTCCGTTTTGATTCGCGAGGAGATTCGACACGAGGCGCAATGGGTTTGGGCCACCAGAGCACTGCCGACCAGAAATAACACAAGAAAGGCCAATACAGACAAAACAGTTCGACAACACAAGAAAGGACCTGTCATCCGCTCTCGTGAGCAACCAAAGCAAGCAAGCAATGCTACTAAAGCCTAAGCAAATGCTTCATGTTGAATGACCATCTAGAGAGATAGAGAGAGAGGGAGAGAGAGAGAACCTGGAAAGAGGATGTGGCGGTGCCAAACAAGAAGGAGGGAGGGAACTGGCCTCTGTGGACGGTGGTTCTTGAGCTCATGAGCGGCAAGAAGAGATCTTGAATCAATAGCAGACGAAGAGGGAGAAACAGAACAGAACAAGCTCGTGATCCCATCTTTTTTCTCGTTCTTGAGCTGTGCTTTTCTCTGTGGATAAAAGTGGAGGGGCTTCGTGGGGCTTTATATAGGCGACTGTCTTGGAAATAAACTGCAACGTCCCCAAGTTGCGTTCCCTGGCAATACAACCGAAGCGGCCCATCATCATCCTCCATGACGAAATTCGCGAAAAGGGTCTAAAACACTTCTGGTTCTCAAGGCGAAAAAGAAGAAGAAAAAGCTAAACTTGGGTGGCTTTCGAAGCATGACTTTCCGTTGCTTTTATAGGAAGTGGGCACACCTGGGAGACAATATTATGTGCCTTTAATATACCATGAAGGATATATAATAATTCATACGGTGGTCGACACGTGTCCTTATCGGCACACCTGTCAGACAATTATCTCTCTCTCCCCTCTCCCTCACGCGCTCTGCTCTCCATCTCCTCTGCAACCCCACGCCCAACGCCCCCCTCTCTCTCTCTCTCTCTAACTTTCTTCGCTCGATACAGTTCTTCAAGCTCAAGTCCTTCAAGCTCGGCTCCGCCATCTCGGCCCGCACCCTATCCATGCTCGCTACCCTGACTGCCGCGCCTTCCCCCCTCCTCCTCCGCAGCCGCAGCAGCAACCGGCGATCTCGACGACGGTGAAGAAGCACTCTCGAATCTCACGGTCGATCCAGAAGCTGCTGCGGTTGGTCTTCAAGCCGAAGACGAGCTCGACCCCGGCTTTCGGCGTTGACAATTGGTACTCTTGTGTCGTCGGCGAGGACGACGGGTTCTACGTCGTGTACGACAAGTCCCATGATTCCGGTGTCCCCGAAGGTTGAATACCTCGGAAGTTGTCGCCGGAGATGGATCGGAGGCAGAGGCGGTGGCGTGGCTCGTTGGACTAGAGAGCAGAGCTAGTCGTAAGTCATGCATGATCGAAGGTTTTACAGATGGGGGTGGGTTGGGCGTGGGGCTGCAGAGGAGATGGAGGGCAGAGCGCGCGAGGGAGAGGGGAGAGAGAGATAATTGTTTGATAGGTGGGCCCGCTATGGACACATGTCGATCACTATATGAATTATTATAAATCCTACATGGTATATTAAATGTACCTAATATTTTCTCCCACACCGGGGCCAGTGCTCCTACGGTTTTGGGCAGAATGAAGAAGGCGATCATGACATTCGGTGTGTGGCCAAATCTTGGGCGCACGTTAGATTAACTCGGACATCATCACTGGTCAAAAGATCAGATTAAAACGCTAAATTTGCCGTTGATCCTGAACATAGGAAGTTGGAACACGAGACACTCACTCCCTCATGTTCCTGCCCTGTTTTCTTGACTTTTGAATTTACGTATCCATCAAAACGGGAAATCAGGCCCTGTGGTATTGAGAGAGAGAGAGAGAAAGAGAGAGAGAGACTCTGGTCGTTTGAACATGGAGACTTCATGCAACAGAGAATCTATGGCTGCTAAAACTTTTTGGGCGGTGAGCTTCCTTGTTTTTGCCCCTTTTTCGATACGTTTTTGAGCTTGTTTTAGGATTTTTCGAAGTTTACGCTTTTTCCTTGACAGTTTTGAGGATTAATATCAAGAAAAATCCTAAATCGATACACATATGGTAAATTTATCATGAACTAATTTTTATCATAAAAAAATCTCAAATCGATACATTTGTAATAAATTTACTCTCTGTTAAATTAGATTAATACTACGAAAATTCACAAATTGGCAAACTTATAAACCACAAACCGGTACACCTATTAACTGATATGTGCCATCAAACTCAGCAAATTGATGGTAAAATTTAATGAAAATTAACGAAGGGTAAATTTGTCACATGTGTTTCAATTTTGGATTTTTTGTAGTCAAAAAATTAATTTAAGGTAAATTTATCATTAGTGGTATTAGTTTGAGATTTTTTATAGTATTATCTCTAATTTCAAACAGGGAGGAAACGCCTTGTTTAAGTTAAATCATAGTTCAGCTACCACACTCTGCACATGCCCCATATGGCATGCATCTCACCTACTACTTTTTAATTTTCCAATAAAAAAAATTAATTTAGTTTTGACAACAACCCAGGTTGCAGGCAATTAGTTGTGACGTCGTGCAAAGCATTCCGAGGGATGAATTTAGAGCGATGCTAAGTACTTCGATTTAGAATTTCTATCGTGTCTTTTGATGTGCATATAGATATTAGAAGTACCCCAAATATACCGGCAGAAAAATTTCCAAAGCATCCGATCAATTTGGTTGCCATCCGCTCTAGAGAGGACATCAGCGTGCATGCATATATGCTTGTCGACCATTGCCTACTTATCTTTCTTGCATATGTTTCGTCTAAATCCTCATCAATCAACGTGAGTCTGGTTCTCTCTTTTTTTTTTAATCTCAAAAGACTGCCTGAGCTTTTCGCACAGGTATTCTGTTATCAGAAGTGTGCCTGCCCAGCACCAAGCTGGCTCTTGGATGAGCTGACCATGCTCGCCGGTACAAGTCTTGCCACATTCCTTGATCTATTTATAAGTCACATTGCTCGAACTAAACAGGTAGCAGTATCACTAGGAGAGTCTCCATTCTTCGTGTACAAGCACCATATCAAGGCGCTCCATGATTAGATTAGTGCCCGAACAATAGCCGGACCAAGTGAATCACCGTTTTTCCGAATCACAAATCACCTAATAAGTAAATCATCGATATCATCAGATTTTATGCTTCGGTTAGTTACAGAAGATAAGATCCTAATTCTTCCTTCCTACAAAGCAGCATCATCAAAGTCACCTGTGATGGCCCTTGTGTTGGCAACTATCATAGGTAGGGGTGAGCATTGTCCAAGTGGACGGTTCCCACCATGGAATTGGGAGCCGCCCACTAAAGACCAGTTCTGAAAATTTGAAATCAGAAACCGTCCGTTAGCTCTATGGATCCACCTGAGAACTGGACCGTCAGTGTGGTCGATATCCGAGTGGGTCAATGGAACTGATCCCACCAAGTTACATGCAAATTGAGATGATCGAGAGCAAGAGAGGAAGGCAATGAACTGCCGGAGGCACTGCTGTGAATTGATGGGAGTTGAGAGTCGAGGTCATAAATCGATGGGCAATGAACTTAAGAGCTGAGACCATGAATGAGAGATACAGAGATGACTCAAACAAAGTGAAAGCGAGACAAAACGAGCACTAAGTTGATAGGCATTGAACTTTAGATTATGGATTTTAGGATTTTCCTTTTTCTTAGAATGTTTTCTTTTTTGTTGGAAATTTTTCTTAAAAATTATATATTTTTCCGATCCGGTACGAGTGCTCGGGTGGATGGTTCCATGCCTAGAACCGGGAATTGGACCGGTACTCACCTATTCTAGTAAATTGAAACCGGAAACTGGACCGGTCTCTACAGGAACCGCTGGTTTCGGGTACGGTTTCGAGCAATTCTCGGTTTCTTTGCACACCCATAATCATAGGCCATGATCACTTAGTTATCCTTCCCTGAAGGAATTTGCCTCAGACCATTGCATCGCGTTGACCGGTGAATTGGGTTTTTATGAACAAATTCACTCTATCTGGCAGAAAGCTAAACTGAATCCTCCCAGGGTTTATGCACCCACATCCCTCCTGATCGCCCCATAGCTTCAACAATGGGGCAAATTTAGAGCCAAACTTGGAAATGAAGCTATCAACAGCCTGATGATCTTGTTTCAAGACCACTGTACTTGGATTTTTTGAGTCCTAATCAAGTGCAACACCAAATCACGAGCATTTTTATGACGAAAGGGAAACCCACCACCTCCCCCCACCCCCCAAAAAACAAAAGATAGCTTGGGGCTCCCCTGCAATTCCCATATAGTACCTTGATTATGATTAATTACAAGAGCTTGTAGTAACACAGATGACAGAAAGCAAGAATGACTGTCCATCTCGGCAAAGTGTATTTAACATGATTTTCGCTCTACTGGATGCGCGGATTTCACTGTTGATGCTCATAACTACTGGTTGAACAGGATTCTCAGTCAAAAAGACACTATTGCATTAGCTTCATATATCATGTATAACACTTTTCCCTGGGAGCTTTTCCTTGTGATGCTCTCGCATACTAGCGGAAACCCCGACCCGAAACCCCCACCCACCCAAGAAAGAAAAACACTTTCTTATTTCCTTCTCAAAACCCAAAAATAAGACAGACACTTAAAATGCTAAATAACATGCTGCTACAAGAACAGGACTCGACTCGCACAGCTAACCCTGACTTCAGGCGTTTCAATGCGCTCTAATTAAGAACTGAGCAAGGCCGACATTGAGGAGATCTAAGACATTTATACCATGTTCTCATTTGGCAGCATCAAGAACCAGGTTCTGCCATTTTCGGCTTGCTGTGGTTTCCAAATCTTCGGGATACAGCTGCATCAGATAATGTGTCCCACACCTACAGATTCCCAACCCCATAGGAATTACTAATAAACCATGTTGGAGAAAGATCCGATTTGATTCTTGATTCTGATTCTAATCACGAAGATTGAGGATTAATTGATGCAGTCAATCCGGATTAATTAGGAAAATGTATCTCGTTTTTTCTTTATTTGATCTTTTCTTTGTACTATAAATATTGGCATGTACATGTACAGAATACATACAACAAGAACATTTTCAATATTTCTTCTTCCTTTACATTTTCTGTCAAACCATGAATGGAAAATGCAAGGAGATACAATGTTGACTGAGGAAATGGAGAAGATTTCCACTTACTTCAAGTCTCCCCTTTGAACCTCCAATAGCAAGTACAAAGGGACTATCCTCCGAGAAGGAAACAGAAAAGACAGCACCCTAGAACAATGACAAAGCTCAGTATTCTGATTGTCTACAACTATTAATTGGCATGTGCATAATGCTTCAGAACATCAATATGGGAATAACGTAGGGTCTCTTACAGCTTTTCGATTTCTCGAAGCAATATATGAAGGCTGGTTATTGGACAGATCCCAGAGTTTTACCTGCATTTGGTCAGTGAACATACATATGTAAGTGCCATCCACCAGGAAAGATCAAGCCAAACCACATTGCATGAGGAACTAAAGGATACCATCTTATCTGGTGACCTTGTGGCAAGAAGCTGAAGTACATGCATAAGCAATAGTCATTAATTAGTTTAAGGAATAAAGTTCGGAATGTGCACGGAAAATCAAAGGTGAAGGAACGTCCTGGTTTGTACATTAGGTGCCGAAGGATTGCATGAAATTGTGCTGACAGCTTTTTCATGTGCATGAAGAGTAAAGTTTGATCGTGACTCGTGTTGGAGTTGGCGAATACTTCGGCGACCCTTGTTTCTCACACCGGGTACGCCCACGTGAGTTTAGGGAAACTGAAGTATTGTCCGACGACATATGACCCATGCGTGCGGAATGCGGGGGTTCAGGGGCAGCGACCCCGACACGGGTGCCCCGCTGCCCGGTCAGTGGGCGGGGGTTCGGGGGCAGCGCCCCCCGACAGGGGTTCCGCTGCCCGGTCAGCAGACGGCTGTCCCGCTCGCCGGTGAGCGGGCGAGGGCTCGGGGGCAGCGCCCCCGAAACCTCAACGGGTTTGGGCTGGCCCGTATGGTGCGAAATTAAGAGATTTCATACAGGTTTAGGTTTTGGGCATGTTTGGGGCATATATATATTTTACTTGTTTTTTCTGATCATGGTAATGAGTTGAGTGGCTGTAAACGAAAAAATATAGTGAAATCTCTTTGTAGGACGTAGCCCTATTCGAGGGTGAACCTGGGTAAATTCGTGCATCGTCTATTTTCTCTATTTTTTGCGTGATCGTTCTATTTCGGTTCTCGATACATCCTTTCAACTCGGAGGAAGAATTAGGTGTAGCAGCTCGTATATCGAATCCTCTAATGGTGTCATCGTTGAGGGAAACCTGAAAAACCCAATTGCTTTACAATTAAGTATTGCTTAATTTTTCCACCAAATCCATAATCTACATGTCCAAGAAGCATCCTTTCAGATGCATTTTTACTTGAAAAAACAAAGGGTTAATACCACAAAAAATCCTAAACTGGTAAACCGGTGACAATTTTACCCTAAACTATTTTTTTATTGCAAAAAATCTCAAACTAGTACACCTGTTAAAAATTTACCCCCAACTATTTTTTGACCATAAAAAACCCAAAACTAGTACATTTGTAACAATTTTACCCCGAGCTAATTTTTTTACTACTAAAAATCCCAAACTGATACACTTGTGACAATTTTACCATAAACTAATTTTTTGACCACTAAAAACCCCAAACTGGTGCATTTGTGACAAATTTACCCTCCGTTAATGTCCGTTAAATTTAATTCATATAACGAAAAATCACAAATTGGTAAACTTGTGACAAACAGAAGAGTAAAACCCCAAACCAGCACATCTGTTAATTACCACGTGTCATCAAACTTAGTAATTTGATAGTCAAATTTAACAGAAACTAACGGAGGGTAAATTTATCACAAGTATACCCGGTTTGGGATTTTTGGTGATCAAAAAATTAGTTCGGAGGTAAAATTGTCACAGTTATACCAGTTTAGGGTTTTTTGTGATAAAAAAATAGTTTTTGGTAAATTTGATACAGGTGTACTAGTTTAGGATTTTTCGTGGTATTAACCTTAAAAAAAAAACACAATGAAAACTTTCACTGGTTCATAACACACCACAAAGGAGTGTCCAGAATGAGGATCCTGTCACACCCCAAAAACAACTAGAAAAAGGGGATGACATGGCTATCCTTCCACACGAAGGACGCAGCCTCAACAATAACCAACAACCTGTTATCAACATATATATATTTCAAACCACATATATATAAGATAAACCAACGGATTGGTTACAACATCAGAGTTTCTATAATCCACCAAAAGAACATGTACATCAAAAACTCAGCCAACCTGACGAACTATCAACAACCTTACAAGCAACTCCAAAATCATACCCAAAAAATCTATCTCCCAAACGTCCCCGTAATAGTGCTCTCGTACTAATGGCCGCTAGCCGAGGAACTTGAAAAGATTGGGAAAATAGAGAGATGAGCAACCACAGCTTAGTGAATAGTACATCTCTTCTAAGTAGATTGAGCAATCACTATGCATGCGTACAAAACAATACCAAAACTTCAAAAGTCAAACTCAAGACATAAAATACATATCGAGTCATATAAGAGTTGTTTCATTTCATCAAAACTTTATACAATTCAGAAAAATACTCATTTTAAATCATCATAAACATCAATGGTCAAGTCCATTAATCAATCTCTATTAAAAACCACGTCAATGGTCAATTCCATTGATTAATCTTAAATCACACATCAATGGTCTATTCCATTAATGAATCTCATCAAAAGCATATGTCGATGGTTCATTCCATTGGCTAATCTATTGCTTAATATCAAACCATGGTCACGACACAAAGCCTTGTGACAAGGCTTCCAAGATTCCCCCCTTGGCAAGATCTCCACCTACAAAGTCAGTAGCTCGGCCCAGAAGGATATCCTAAACCTGGTATGCATACCCCAAAACCCCTCAATGGGTTCACAGTCATATTGAGCATCAAACAATCATCGTCCAATATCAGAATTCCAATCCACAATATATTTCACAAACCAAACAAATAACTTTCTCGCAACACGGCTCATCCGCCGGAAATATATTTTGTAGAGCATTTCTCAAATCATTTCCAATCTCATTTCATAAACTAGTTAATAACACAATATACAAATATATCCTTTCATAATACATTTCCAAAAACGATTCTCAAATCATTCTCAAATACTAAAAAGTAGTAAATGCTCGATCCCGATTTATGTAACAAAATGCTCTTTTAAGTTCAACATATATATTTATATCGAATCATAATTCCTTCGAGATATGATTTTTATAAAACCAAAGAAGAGATAGTACCACTCACTTGGAATTCCCAAATATTAAACAACCTCGCTCACTCGAACCGATGATATCGTAATCCTAACAATTAAATGAGAATTGACATCAAAACCAAGTAAAAACTACGAAATGACTAAACGACGCTCAAACGCTAACAAGGCAACTCAAAGGCGCCCACAAATCGCTTCTTCAATGCGATTATCCAAACCGTTCGTAACGCGGAGTTTGAACGCGAAACTTGATTGTACCATAAATTCCTCCACCGAACTCCATTTTAAGCGAGCTTATAGTCAATAGAAAGCACTACAAGAACCCCAACTTGGCCGTCCCAAAATCAAGCCAAAAACCGACGAAAATTAGCCTAAAGCCCGCTGGTCGCGTACCGTTCATCTAGTACGGCCAACTTCAAAAATTCATATTAGGCAAACCGCAAGTCCAAAACAAGATCCGTAAAATTCCACGGCTCCATAACACTCTAAACTACCAATTCTATAAATATTCATAGCTTAATGACTCAAAAATTAAAATTCGCGGCTTGAATTTCTCCAAATTCCGAATTTAAACCCTAACTTTGAAAACTTTTCCGATCGGATGAACAAGGGACACGAACGCTAACTAGGTGTTGCAATACGAAGTTGATCCGAGCTGGCGAGGCTCCGGTGACCTGAGCCTTCCCTTTTTCTTCTTCTTCCTTTTCTTTCTTCTCCTTTTTCTTTGTCTCGGCCGAGCCAGCTCTCGGCTTAAATAAGAAAAACAGTGTCACTGTAGCAACTTTTGACTTTCTGACTTTTTGCCTTTTTTTTTTTTGGCAATTACCCAAATGTTACAAATCCCATGCCAAACTTTCGACATCTGCCGTTAAAGACCATCTATATCCAGAATGTGAAGGTTTTCTTCCATCCTTCTGTAATTTATTAATGACGAAAAACTTATCAAAATCTCATAGACATACAGTATGCAATGTTAATAAGCAATCTAGTAGAGTATGTAAAGATCCTGTCATGAGACACTGCCATAGCCTTACAATCTACGGCATGAACCAACAAGGATAAAGCCCTTGCACTAAAGTTTGATGCCAACGCTCCGCAATCATCCTAAACTTTAAAACAGAAAAAGGATAAAAAAGAAAAATGAAGTCCAGAGACATATTCCTAATCACAAATTGAGCAATAAAGGGGATAGAGTCTATAGGACCCTAAATGGTGTCTAAGTCAAATTTGATTCAAGAATAAGCATTCAATAGTCTAAGTCATCAGCCAATGTTTGAAGTAGGCAGTAATACATGAAACTGAATAGTATTAATAACGGAAATGCCACAATAGCAACTGATGGGAGCCTCCGAGTAAATACAATTCCTTACCATGACTACTGAATGATCGAAAGATCCACGAAGGACTTGTGGAGCATGATGATACCATGCAACTCCTTGAACCTGTCCATGTTATAGGAGAAAAGTGAAATCAAGACTGAACGCAAATAAGTTTACATACCTAAATAGCTAAAAAGGAACAGACAGACAGACAAAATACTAATTTTATTTAAATTAAAAAAATAAACTAAAAATTTAGAAAAAAAAAAAAGAGGGGAAGAGGAGAAGTTAGGTGGGGAGGCTTGCAGCCCTCCGCCGCCACCGCTGGGAGGGGCCGGCGACCCTCGCAAACAGCAGGTGAGGGCCAGCGACCCCTTGCTCAACTAGGCAAGGGCTTGCAAGCCCTTGCTTGCTGTCAGAGAGGGCCGCCATTGGGTCGGCCGCCAATGGTGGCCCTTGGCTAGGTCTGGGTGAGGGCCGGAACCCCTTACCTAGATCTAGGCGAGGGCTTGCAGTTCCTCACCTGCCGTTGGCGAGGGTCGTCGGCCCCTGGCCGTCCTCTACCCTCGCTGGCCGCTCCTAGCAGTGGTGGGGCGGCGGGGAGGGTTGCAACCCTCCACACCTAAGTTCAGCACCTTCTTTTCTCTATTTTTTTAAACTAATTTTTAAAATTTAACTTAATAATAATAATAATAAGTTACGTCATCGCCATGTAGGATAGAGAAATTTTTTTTAAAAAAAAAGCCATGTTAGTATTTTCCGTTAGCAAGTTAGATAGTTTTAACTTTAGAACTTGATTACTCTTTTTGCAAGTTTTAGGATTCAATTGCACTTTGATAATAAGTTTTAGGACCTTTATTGAACATATCCCTAAAAAAATGAAGAACAATTTTCCTTCGAGAACGTAGACTAAGGCTCCTTCTTTTCGCAAAAAAATAAATGAGTTGGAAACTATCTTGAAAAAATGATCATTTGTGCCCTTTGAAATAATTAGCCACTTAAAATGTTTTTTTTTGGTAAGAGCCAATTAAAATGTTTCCATTTTCAATAACAACTTTTGTCTGACCATTATTGTGTATAGCAAAAATATATTTCATTTATTCATTTTGCAATTGATATATTGTGTACAACAAAAATATATTTCGTTCATTCATTTTGCAATTGATATAAGCGATCATTCTTAGGAAATTGAAAAATTGATATAATAATTGATCATTCTCTTTTTATACGCACAAGTTTAATATCACATTCAAGGTAAAAATTTCAAAAGAGAAATTGAGTAATTACTGAGCTCATTTATCTATGGCTTTAGTGTATATCTTAAAGATCATCACCATGCATTATAGCATCAAATAATTATAAACTACTACTTTATCTTCATAATCTATTGAATTTTCCCATCACATCTTTCCTTGGAGACACTGATCTTGCACTTCAGCAATCTTCTTTTAGGCATTAGAAACATCGAGAAGGAAATGCAAGATTCTCATATCTACCATTCTGAGTAGATCCACCGGTCACTCCCATTCTCTCTCTTGGGCGCCTTCATCTTCAGAGCTCAAATATCACCTGAGGACCGTGACGAGGGTACTTCCATCACCCAGCAGACAATAGCTTTGCTTGTTACCCATTTCGTTCACCAGGACAGCCTTAAAGTACTCAATCTTAAGGTATTTGTTAGAGTAATTAAATATTAAATCATTCTTTCATCTGATAGCTTAAGTTTTTAGAACGGTTGACAGTGATCCCACCAAAATTTCACAATATTGTCCTTTGACAAGATGAATTTTCCAATGCTCATAGAGTTTCCTAAACGATGGAGCATCCACTTTGGGCCAAGAACTGCCCAATCCAGATCCCGTTGCTGAACAGATTGATGATATCCTTCCAATCCGAACTTTGCCCTTGCAATCGGAACATAAATTCTTTCATGCCTTCATGAGAATCAATGGACGGATGGACATCACAACGATCGTCCCGACTTCCCGGGTGTTATAACCACTATCGCATTATTGCGTAAAAGACAAGTAAATCAGATTATGTTCCGGTGATTTTGTCTACTTGAGGTGGTAAGTATGTGAGTGCGAGCGAGAGAGAGGAGAGCTTACTTTGTTATTAACTTCCCGTGTCCTATGATGGGCAAATCTTGCCTGCGTGACAATGTTCATCTACTTGAACTCAAGTAACTTTTTTGTCCCAAATACTCCAGAGTAATTAGGTTTTTTATGCTAGTAAGGAAATTAATTTTTTCACAGATTTTCTTGGGTGAATGTCATGTTTGAATTGAGATATTGATTTAGCTTTCAAAAATCGTTTCACAAAATACATTTGTATCTTCAATACCAAATTTGCGTAAACCCTATTTGCACATACTGTCTATCTCGTTGGGGTCAAAATCTTATTGAAGGAGAAGATAGTACGTTTAATCCTGTTATTAGTTCCGACTCGATAAAAGGTGGGTCAAAAATGCAAATTCTAGTGGAGTTTTGAACTTCCTCTATCGTATAACATTTTGCTGTACTAGTGCAGCCAGAGGTTATATCTGTTTGGAATCATCTTGTCGTCAATGCCACTTTGTGGATTTAGCCTTACCCATTGCAGGTCGAGGATGAGGCTATTTCGATGTACCTCTTAAATTTTGAAAATCAAGATCGAATGTCTGTGTTCTATTTTAGTATAAACCATAACTATTACCTTCCAATGGGGTACATCGATACTTGGCTGGGAGTTCGATAGGTTTTTGTACTCGTCACGGCTGAGGATGTAGAAGAAGGTGACCAGTTCCTTAAAATTGAGAGTGCCGTTGTCGTACTGGTCCAGCTCCGCAAAGAGCCAATAATGGTTATCACTTTGATATCCGGCATGGCTTAGGAAGGCCATGAACTCGTCGATGCTTACGTTTCCACTCTTGTCCTTGTCCATGGCCTCGAAAAACCTCTGGGCTGTCTGCTTCCGGTCCTCCGTCAAGCCCACGTAGTGAGCCGACGCGGCCTCGGGGACCTTTTCTATATCCATCTCTCTCTCCCCCTCACACACACAAGAATGAAAAAAACAAAGTGTGAATGATTTTTAGATTGGTACGAATGTGCGATCAACATCCATGCGTGTCAAGCAAAGAGGGAGGAAGCAAAATAAATTCGTGGACTTCAATTAGGACTGGCAAGGGCCGAACGAGCAATGTAACACCGGGGAAGAAATCTTACATAAAACCTTTTTACCATGTGACTTGTGAAATTATTATTAAATATTTAAGGAAACTAATGATCCAATGCATGAATTCCAATGGTTTTAATCCAATTGAACCTTTCAAATATTTTTTTTGCCCCCATAGGGTGGTGGTCCGTCGAACACCTAACAAATCCATGAATTGGTTGAGTCCAACGTTGAGCCTTTCAGGTGACCCTAATCAAGAATTGTTTATATACAATCGATGAGATTTGACCTGGTGACCACCAGTTTTTAAAATATAAATCTCCTCATGCCCTAAACATTTGCACCAACAAATTTCTTAGTTGTTGACACCTAAATTTTTTGCCCATAAATCGTCTTCGAAAAATTAGAACTTGGTTTTCCACAAAAATATTTTGGAATCATTCTACTAAAAAAAAATGGAAGAGCAAGGGCCAAGGATTCAAGTGTAGCTAGCCGAGACCTGAGGGATCAAATTGCAAATGAACCAACAAGTTGGGGCCAAAATGCAATTTCCAAAAGTTGGGGGACCAAATCGCAAAATTTGTAAAATTTGCCCCCAAACCCTTAAATCATCATTTTTACCCCTAATCAAGCTTGAAATTGAAAATGGGCAAGGTAAAATTGATCAGATCAAGCCAAAAGGACTAAATTGGCTCAAATCGGGCATTTTCGGGCAAGAAAATGGCTAATTTTAAGGGACTTTCCTGCAAAATTGGGCATGGAAAATTGCAAATTCTGATTATCATCTTGAACTAATACGCTTCAAATTTCAAACTGATCAAAAATTCCAACCAGATTAATGGATTAAAGCACTTAAATCAGCTTCCAAAAACCGGTCCATGATTTGGTCTCAATTCGGGGCTGCTGAGTAGCCAACTTTGTAGCCCCACCATATCCTGCTCAGCCAACCGATCAGCGTGAACTCTGGCCGAGGTGTGAGACCATCATTAGGAGTGCAAATGGACAAAAATTTGATAGGGATAAGCTGCTGAAAGCACGTGATAATCTCAGTCAAACCTGCAAAGTGTGATGATTTGAGTCAGAGAGTTGGTGAAGAGACTCAGTTTGCAAGCTTGGTAAATGGGTAATCACGAGCTCAAAATCTGGTTGGATTTGGTGGATAGGATCTCTGAAGCACGTTCTTTTGGGGGATAAAAAGAAAGGGATGAGAGGAGAAGAGGAGAGTTCACGGTCGTTCCAAAAACACACCCTCAGACGCAGCTCAAACAGAAAATGAACCCAAAAAAGTTTCAGACTGGCTTGTGGAGAGAAAAGTGAGATTTTCGTGAACTTCGAGCCAAAACTAGCCAAAACCTTCAACTAGAGAGTTGAACTACATTCAAAGAGATTTCCAACCATAGGTCACACGTCCCAAATGGATGTCAGGAAGCCACCCAAAATCCCCTCGAAAAGCAGTCCATTCTCGGGTCAAGAGGGAAACCCAAAAATTTTGTAAGTGTTGAAGTCAGATGGTTACTGGTGAGGGAAAGTGGGAGTTTTTGAGAGACATGGGGAATATATGAGGATATCCGTGACTTGGAAATTAAACTAGAATACATCTAGTTTTGGTTAGTGTCAAATTAGTCAGAAAAAGAGGTCGTTGATTCTGGTTTTGGAGACCAACAAAAACCTTCGTTGTCAGTTTTTTCTTTGCAGATCTCATTTTCAGGTTTGAAGAAGCCTAGTTCCCCGCGCCCTTCGAAGACAAGTTTCTGGTTCCCTCGGCCAAGGGATACTTCAAAGAGAAACTAGGAAGCAAGGTGAGCATCCTACATGTATTTTTGTTCAATTTTGAACGTGTTTTCGTCATGAAAAATCAAGAGAAAACTAGCCCAGAGAACTGATTTCTGAGGCTGGAATTTTTCTAAGTGTGGGAGCCCCTTCATGAGCCCTATATGTTTGACTTGCTACTCCCCTTTGCATGCGTTTTCTACCTTCATGAGCTTGATGAACGTTATATGGGTGTACAAATTATGCTGAGATCCACTTGGTTTGGTCTTTGAAGCCCTGTGTGAACCATGAGATGGCTTGCAACTCGAGTAAAAAGCCAAGCTAACCCACAATGATTCATGGCTAGTCACTATGAACCATGCGTGTATGCTTCTTGGAGGGGTTGTTTCGACGTGTTCACTTGATCATTCCCCATGATGTTTGTTCCATTTAAAAGTAGATGTTACGTATATTCTTTTGGATGAAGTGATGTTTCCCATAGATCTTGCACGTGATGAGTGTCGGGGCTTAAATCTGGGCATGCAACAAGTTTGCTTGACCTGGGTTTAAACCAGATTTGCAAAAAGCAGCCCGAACCCACATATTGGAGGCCGATTCCAACTCGGTTCTTGTGCGTTTTAGGTTGTGATTTCCAGCTAATCTTGTTCTTTGCATGTGATAATATAGCCTTGATACTTTGGTTCCACTTGATATTACACACGGAGTGAGATTGAAGGCCATGAATATGGCTCGAGGAAGCCATTTGGGGCAGTTTAATGCACACCAAATGCTCGACAAAATGCCCCAAACCAAGCTTCGATCTTGAAACGGTTGATTTGAGCCTGGTTCTCGTGGTATTCATATTCTGAGTTGTTTCATGTTCACGTAAACCGAGCATAGGCTGATTTAGGGGAATTATTATTTTTTTAAATAAAAAACGAAAAAATCAAAAAAAAAATCAAAAAAATCAAAAAATTTCAAAAAAAAATGAAAAATGTTGGATAGCATCAAATTATGCAAAAAATGACATTTATGAGATTTTCCTAATTTTATAAAGTCATTTGCCTAATTTAATGCTATTTTGGTATTTTATTACCATTTTTACGACAAAAAAATCCATTTTGCATAGACTAAAATTACTTAGAATAGTTTTGTGTAGCTAGAGTAACTTCATGCATATTTGAATTCTCATTTTGCTCATGGGGGTCCTGTCCCAAGGCATGATAACGAGGCCATGTAATATTATTTGCCCGACTTGTATCGGGTTTTCTCCTTCCGCGTTTATTTTCAAGTCATTTCAATTTCTTGGATGTTTACTTCTTGCTTTTTTTTTTTTTTTTTTCAATAATTTGAGTGTTAATTTCTTTCCTAAATTAGGTTAGTATTAATCTAGACATTGAAGAAAATAATCCCACAAAAACATTTGCAAGGACACTTAGCGGCTTTGATATCATAGGGTTATAATTGGTGATCAAGATCGCATGACCACTTAGATAGTGCACTCTCAAGTTAGGTACCGAAAGGGCGCTAATAGAAATGTTAGTGTAAACAAGTCCCCGGCCCTAGAACCTCTGGTTGCGTAGGAATCAAGGCGACACTCCCGCGTCTTGATTGATTTCTAGCCGACCCCAATAGGCTAGTGGCGACTCCTAGAAGTACTTAAGTTATCGAGAATTCAAAACGAAATCCAACGTTGCACGGGGTATGAACTTGGGGAGAGTTCGTGGCGTCTAGATCGATGGGCCATCGGTCCACCTTTTTGGGCAATACCACCTAAACCCGTTCCTTTTTCCCATGACGGAAAAAGAAGGGTCGCGACATTAGTACACCTACAGTTGTGGTTGCTGATTCGTCAGTTCCGACAACTTATTGATGGAAGAATTACGAACTTAGCCAAGCGAACGACCCGGTCATTCAGAATGACGCTGAATTCTGGAACACAAGTGCTCTTTTGCAGGTAACTTGCAACCAATGAGTTCATGAAAGTGCAGGGTGACCATTGAGAAGTAGATTCAGCAAAATATTCTTTTGGAAGGCCACAAAAGATCCTCCAAAGGTGAAAAAAAAATAGGTTTTCATTTATAGAGCAATTACTGGGTTATGATAAAATAAAGGGTTAATACCATAAAAAAAAACCCCAAACTAATACACCTGTGATAAATTTACCTAAAATTAATTTTTTGACCACCAAAAACCCCAAATTAGTATACTTATGACAAATTTACCCTCAGTTAGTTTTCGTTAAATTTTACCATCAAATTGCCGAGTTGAATGATACATGGCAGTTGATGGGTGTACCAGTTTGAAGTTTTGCCTTTCTGATTGTCACATATGTATCAGTTTGTGATTTTTGGTGGTATTATCTAATTTAATGGAAGGTAAATTTATCACAAGTGTACCAATTTGAGATTTTTGATGGTCAAAAAGTTAGTTTGGAGTAAATTTGTCACATGTGCACTAGTTTGGGATTTTCCATGATATTTGCCCTAAAATAAATTAACATAAAATATTTAGTGAATGGTTATAACTTTATTTTTTGTTTGGTAAAACATTGCATATCATGTTGGGTATAGTTATAGACAAAAAGGAAAATAAAAATTACTTACTAAATAAAAATCCGGGAGAAGGAATTGTGGGTTGCTAACCATAGGGAGCTACAGCAGTCACAGTGGTTAGACCAATGGTGGTAGTCGCATTTGTCATGATGGTTGCCTCAAGGCATAGCTATTAGTATGATTCCAAATCTGTTAAACAAATGTATTAAGACACATTATATTTACGTATTTAAGCGGTATCGGATTATACTAACACTCCCTCTAACCCAAAGCTTAAGCATGGCAACGGGAGACTACATGTTAATGAGACATATTATAACCACATACTTAAGCAAAAACCATATCGTGATCTTGATCTCAACCTACACAAGCAACCACTGTCATGGTGGCCGCTTGTTAATGGACACCACAATTTGTTTTGGCTTTTTGTCCACGAGACGAGACGACCATTATCATGATGGCTGCCTATCAAGGACATAGTGGTATGTGGTCTCTCATCTATTGTCCAGGCGACAACTTGAGCCTTTAAAACTGTATCATGATTCCCCAAAAAGAAACATTTTCAAAGCTCAAGCTTAAAAAAAAAAAAACTAGGGATGATCGAACCTCATTGACCTAAACACTTTCTCTTTTTGCAATTTGAAACTGCGATTTTTTTCCATTCAAAAGAGTATCTAAAACTTTTAAAATTGGCATGAATACGTAATTAAATAAGAAGAAGGTTAGGTACTAAATTGTGCACTAAGAAAAAATTTGAGTACTTGGATGTCATTACTGTAAAAAAGTATAACCGCTATAATTATCTCTATACACGTTTACAGTATAGATTTGCTCATCCAATTGCCGATAACGATTATATTACGTGAACATAGTGATGAGGTACAGCTTTTGGTTGGCTATGATCTAGTAAGTACTTTTTTTTTATTATGCGTAATTTTTGGAAAAATAACCTTCCAAAGAAGGCAACTTCCCTCCCAAGCCGGATGATCAAGTCAACCTATAACAGAAAAATAATTTTGTGGTGGGATAATGACACAAATGATCTCTGAACTTTGGCCCAATATGCAATATGGTCCATAAACCTTTAATTTGTTCAATATAATCTATGAACTTTAGCTTAACGTGCAATGTGGCCCCTGAACTTTTTAATTTATGTAATATAGTCCCTCAACTTTTGGTACGTATTCAATGTAATTATGAACTATATGAAAATGTTCAATGTAATCCCTAATCTTGAATTAATAGAATGATTATATTGAGCATTCTCATATAGTTCAGAGATTAAATTGACTATGTACCAAAAGTTCAGGGATTACATTGCATAAATTAAAAGCTCAAGGACCACATTGTACATTAGGTTAAAGTGTAGAGGTCACATTGAACAAATAAAAAATTTATAAACCTTATTGCAATAGGAAGGCCGCAAAGGATCCCCAGAACTTTTTCCCAAAGCAAGGTGGATAAAAAATATTAAGCTCACCTTACCAAAAAAAAAAATATTAAGCTTTAGGGAAAACTGTCCAAAAAGTCATAAACCTATTGCAGTTTTGTCTATTCAGTCATAAACATTTCAATTTTGCCAATTGAGTCCTAAACATTTTGAAAATTTTCCAATTGAGTCCATCCAGCTAAATTTGGTCGGAATTCGCTAATGTGGATGCCAGCCATCCTATATGGCACAACCGGCACTAATATGGAATTTTTTAAATATAATTTATTATTTTTTCTTTTCTCTATCCTTCTTTTCCTTTTTTTTTTCTCTTTTCCTTTTTTATTTTTTTTACTGTGGCCGAGAGTGCTTGATGGCCCTTGTTGACCACTGGGCTAGGCCATCGCGGCTAGCTGTCGCAATGGCCTTCTAGGCGAGGGTTGTGGCCGTCTTCGCAATGCGAAGACCATCCTGACAATAGTTGCCCCCAACACTGATCACCTTCAAGAATGGAGACCATGCATTATCCCTCCTGGCTTCATGTTTGACCCTTCTACTTTTGCTCCTCGTTTGGTTCCTGTTCAACCCTTGTCTAGAAGGCCATTGCTGCAACGTGTGAAGGTAGTCTCACCCGCAGTTGGTGACGCTTGCCTTGCCCACAGCCGATGAGGCATAGTCAAGAAAAATAAAAAAGGAAAAGAGAAAAAAAGGACAAGAGGAAAAAGAAAAGAAAAAAAAAATAAAAATTAATAAAAAAAAATTGAGAAAATGTTAAAATATTATTAAAAATTGTTCACGTTAGTGTCGGTCGTGTCATGTAGGACAACTAGCGTCCATGTCAACAAATTCCAATCAAAATTGGCCAAATAGACTCAATTGGCAAATTATCAAAATGTTTATGACTCAATTGGCAAAATTAAAAGTTTTATGACTGAATTGACAAAACTGCAATAAGTTTATGACCTTTTGAAATAGTTTATGGCACAAATGATAACCATTCTGTTCTTGGGAATAATTTCTAACCATCAATTTTTTTTCTATTTTTATTCCATGGACGAGTTTTTGAGCAAAAAGTAGCGTTGGATAACGACACAACTTTTTGTTCTCGGAACATAAATTCGTTTGATAGCATCGATGCAAAATTCTTGTATTGGCCGGCAGCTGCTAGTAGATGGCAGATAGGCAGCTAGGGGTAGTGGCTGGCGGGCATGAGCAGAGGGCAGCCGCTATTAGTGGCAAGGGCAAGCTCTGAGAAGAATTGTTATTTCTGTTTCTGTTTGAGAAATTGAAAAGTAGAATATTTCTACTTTTTATTTCTATACCAAATCAATTACTGGGCTAAAATTTGTCTCATAAATAGAAAAATGAAATTGTGTTGCCAAAAGTATTTCTATTCTAGATCTGTGGTTATCTTTCACACCCTAAGTCATCCTGTTCCGGGAAATAATTTTGTGATCAACGGTAGACCGTCACTCCATGAGAGTGATGGTCTTCCTGGCATTTCTCTTGCTTAATTTCCTGCTTGCAAAAGAGGAAAAAACAAAGCAACTAATAGCATTCACTCTGACAGTTTTGGCCTATATGATGGCAACTTGCAATTATCAGAAAAAAACAAGGCAATTGATAGCATTCACTCGACTTTCTGGTGCTTGGTACTCTGCCCACGTAGAACCTGCGTAGTCTTCGTCTTTTGTCTGCATTCAACGCCGTAGAGCCCTAGCTAAACAGTTTTGCATCAGGGATGACGCGAAAGGTATCCATTTTTTTTTTTACAAAAGAAGGAAACAAAACCATCTATTTATTTTAGTAATATGTCGCCCCAAAAGAACAGAAAAAAATAAGAAATGAAAATGATCTTGATATATCTGAACTAACTCAGTGCACGTTTGCTCATACGTTTCTTTCTCTTGTTTATTAGAGCAAAATTACTGGCAATCAATGCTTATGCCTAAGGTGAAATAAGTTGAAATACGACAATAACAGTTCGGCACCAGCGCCAACAAGACCAGACAAAGAAGTTGGCATAAACAAGGTACGTTGGCACCAGAAGCTGCAATGCCAAACCTTCATGGTACGAGGACGAGAAACGTGGAGGCAGTCACAATCGATTCCTAGATTCTCGGACGAGGTGAAGGACCATCAGCACATGCACGATGCCGGACCGTGACAATGCTTAGAGTACGGCTTGTTGTAACGGGGCTTGACTTTGCTTAGTGTGAAATAAGGATCGCGGAACTGGCTCAAACGTGGGGATCAAGGCTTAACAAGTATGAAAAGAGTTCTGAATACAAAGCAAGGGAAGCGCAATCTGTTAGGGAAATCCTTTATGGTGTTTTGCAAATGACAAAATAATCAAAAACTGCTAACGTATTTAATGGTTGAGTAACTAGGTAAAAAATGCACAAGCCATTATGCAGATGATGTCTTGAGAGGTATGAGTTCTCTATCAATGATGAACAAGACATTGGGCATAAAGGTGTCTACAAGCTACTGCAGGTACCTGAGTAGAAGGTAGCAAGCATAGAATAAGGAGTTCGGTAAAACTTGGAAGTACAATGGATAAGTGAAGAGAGAGGTAGAGCCACAGTTGCCAATATACTTGGAAGAACCAGAAGATAGAAACTGGAGTTGGATATCTTCACACTTTATACTGAAAATGAAGAACTTTAAACTTAGAGAACTACTTATATTTGTATCCTGACACAACTTCAGGATGTAACACAAGTTGAGAATGTATATAACGGCTAATGATTTGATTTAGATTTCATATTTAGAAAGATTTAATTGACTCGATCTTAAAGATTATTTTGCAAATCAACTTTGTAATGCAAAACATCTAAATTGATTGGCAAATCAATATGGAGACAAGTTTCCTTTCAAACGGAGAAGCTCTATTTATAGAAATCAAGACTTTGTTTGTATGGGTGATCAGAATCGATGGAGATTCATATTTTGTCGCTTAATGGCTACTCAATCTTTTTAATACAGATCTGTCCAATGGAGAGATTGGAAAATGATCCTTTGGAGACTGTTTAACGGTTAGATTGAAAGTGGAGGAGTATAAAAAAAGACTAAGGTGCTAAGGAGCAAGTAAGAGACAAAGTCTAGAATCTAGAATTCCAAGTCTGAGTGAATTTCGACCCTATATACTTGTCTTTTGTGGTTTACATTTTGTGATCTCAAGAGAAGTACCGAAAGAGTAATTGAGTGAAATAGTGAAATCTATGATACACTGAGTGTTATCACTCATTATTGTAATCTCTTATTGATCATCTAGTGAAATCCAGCAAGTAGGTTGTTAGAGTGGGAAAGTAGACGTAGGCTTGATCTAACTTGAACCACTATTAGTCTTGTGTGCATATTCTCTTATCCCTAAAACTCCTACATATTATTATCTATTGTACACCTACCAAATTGCTTCTAAAGTTTGTTCATAATCTAAACTTTGCACTCTAAGTTCAAACTCAGCTCTTGACCTCATCAATTATGCTTTAAATTTGTCAAGATTTAATAGAATCACCTATTTTCCCCCGGTAGGTGATCATTGCTAGTCACATCACAATCAACCAATGGGCAAGACTTAACCTATTTTGTTTTGCAAGTGTGCTGTCGGATTTTCAGCTCTCAGATATCTAAAGGCCTACTTCAGGATATTTTCTAGGCCGTGAATCATCTGATCAACGACACAAAGACAGTGTTATTGCCTCATGGCATCAAATTGAAGAATTTTTGGGGGAAGCAACAAATATCATTGCTTATATATATATTGAAGATGGTAACTCGTGTAAAAAGCAATTAAGTTAATTATGTACCATATGATACGAAAATCGCTTACCTTATATTCTCTTTATAATCCTTTAACTTGTATTCATTGGATAGAACTGTAATTTCATGGATGATGGTGAAGCAGGAGGAGAAAGAATCGTCAAGGACTTACCTTCAACTTCAAACGGTTCGACATCACCACCATGTCGACGTTCAAAAGCATACACACATTCCACTTCGAACGAGATCCATCAAATATACACATGGATCGGTCCACCATCTTGAAGGATCAATGCAGATATATTCAAGATGTGCGTACCCAACAATGTGCATGTTGCATCACACAGAGACATAGATAGACACATTTCGTCACAACCATTCTGATTGATAATTGAATGTGGATCGACAGCTGAAAGAGCAAAATGAAGAATAAAATTTAAAATTAGATAACCTATACAATAGCAGAAGAATCTTTTAAAAGGGAATAAAAAACAATAATAGAAAATGGCGAGTAGGTAAATAATCAAAGTACGCTTTGTTTCGCCTTCTTTCGTCTTTCTCTATGCTCAAACTAGTTTACCAACGATGCACTGGACCACAAATGAGTTGTGCCGATTTGTGGATCTGCATGCCACGCTTTAGTTCATGTTCTTCGTCAATCTATGCTCGTGTTTTCCGAAATTCCCATCGAAACCTATGTGTTGTTACTATGTCCGAACTCTACTAATTAGCCTCTAGAGCATGCCCAAGGAAACTTGGATCGAAATCTAACAAGAACAAAGGACTTTTGATGATCGAGGGGGAAAAGAAAAGATCATCAGGCTTCTTTATTTCCAATACTCAACACAGAATACACTTGTAGCAATACCTCAACGCACAATACACTAGTAGCAATACAGAAACTCTCCATCTGGTGACAGTGCTCATAGTTTTCCTAAAGAATGGAGCATGAACTTTGGACTATCGTCTGCCCAACATTGAATGCGGTCTGTAACGCGTTGAGCAGGTTGGCGACTTCGTTCCAGTCCGTACAGCCTCTCCGAGCGACAGTTCCCTCCTGCATGACAAAGCATTCGTAGGTAAAAACACAGTTGAACTCCAGTAACTTTACTGTCCCAAATACTGTAGAATAATTAACATTTTCTGCTTAGAAGGAAATTAGTGTTTTCTGGTACGCAAGAACAAATTTTCTTTTGCATGAATTTATAGGGTGAATGTCATGTTTCAATTTTGAAATATTGATTCGGCTTTCGAAAATCACTTCACAAAATGCGTGATTAGCTTCTGGACCAACTTGCGCAATCGCATTCCTATACATTTTTCGGTGTAATGGGGCTTAAAATCTTCATAAAGTAGAAGATAGTGCTTTTGATCCCATTATTAATTCCGACTCGATAAAAGGTAGGTGAACATTCCTTGTCGAAGGTAATTTTTTTCGAAATGGCGATTCTAATGGAGTTTTGAATTTCCTCTATCATGGACCCTGTTGTTGTACTAGTGCAATTGGACGTTATATCTGCTTGGAATAATCTTGTGAACCATGCCTACCACTCTCGTGGAATTTAATCTTGTTCGTCGCACATGGAGGAGGACGCGGTTTAATAAGTATCCCTTCCAAATTTAGAAAATTCAAGATCGAATATCTATGTATTAAACTGTAATGTTTACCTGCGTCTGGGGTACATCAGTACTTGCCCGGGATTTCAGTTGGTCTCTGTACTCGTTGCGACTGAGGATGTAGAAGAAGGTGAGCAGTTCATGAAAATCGAGGGTGCCGTCGTGGTCCTTGTCTAGCTCCCTGAAGAGCCACCTAAAATTTTCGCTTTGAAACCCGGCAAACGTCAGGAAGGTCAGGAACTCATCAATGCTTACGTTGCCGCTGCTGTCCGCGTCCATGGCCGGGAAAAACCTTTGGGTGGCCTGCTTCTGGTCCTCCGTGGAGCCCCTATAGAAAGCTAGCGCGGCCTCGCTGATCCTTCCTATATCCATATCTCTGCCTCTCTCTCTCTAATTACTGTCCGAGGATGTGTGCAAATGACTATCGCTGCGGAGGTATTCATGGAGAATCTCAGTTGAACGTTCCGTGTATTACACGAACAAGAAAGAAAACAAGGAACAAAAAAAAAAGGAAAAATTGACAAAAAAATCGTAAACCTGTTACACTTTTACCAATTCAATTATAAACCTTTTAATTTTTTCAATTAAGTTTTAAACCCTTTTCACATTTTGCTAATTGAGTCCGTTCCACCAATCTTGGTCGGAAATCGCTTACGTGGATACCAGCCGTCATATGTGGTATAGTCGGCGCTAACGATGACAATTATTACTAATATGTTTATTTTTTGAATTTTTTATTTAATTTTTTTCTTTTTTTTCCTTTTCTCTTATTTTATTTTTTATTTTTCTCTTTTCCCTCCACCGGCCATTACCTAGCCTAGTCGATGGCGATTGCTGGCCTCAGGTGAGGTTTGCCTTCACAAGGCCGGCAAGAACTACCCTCATGTGAGGCCGATGATCACCGACCATTGACAAGGTCGGGTGATGGCTAGCAAAGGGAAAAAGAAAAACGAAAAATATAAAAAAATAAAAAAAAAGAAAAGAAGATAAAAAGCAAAAAAAAAAAGAGAAGAGGAGAAAAAATTCAAAAAAATAATAAAAATTTGAAAAAAATATTAAAATATTATTAAAAATTGTCCATGTTAATACCGACCAAGTCATGCAGGACAGTTAGTATCCACCTTAGCGATTTCTGGTTAAAATTGGCTGGATGAACCCAAGTAGCAAAACGTGAAAAAAGATTTAGAACTCAATTGATAAAATTATAGTTTATGACTGAATTGGCAAAAGTACAATAAGTTTAGGACTTTTTGGATAAATTCCCAAGAAAAAAGTGTGAACGATTCTTTGATTGGTACGTATGTACAGTGAGTGCATGCCAAACAAATTGAGGTAGCAAAAGAAATTTGTTGAGGAAAATTACAAAAAAAAAATCTAAAACTATTGCAATTATGCCAATTCAGTCTTAAATATTTTTTTTTTCTAATTGAATCCTAAAATCCTTTTATATTTGTGTCAATTCATCCCATACAATAATTTTAGCTAAAAATCGTTGACATGGATGTTCACTGACATGGATGCGGGACTCCTACATAGAGCGGTCAATGCTAATGTGGACATTTTTAAATAGTATATTAATAATTTTAAGATTTATTTATTTATTTTTCTTTTTTTCTTTTTCCTTTTCTTTCTCTCTTCTTTTTTTTCTTCTTCCTTTCCTTCTTTCACCAACAGGTCTGCATAGCAATCATGCATTTTGTTTGCATATTTCTTTAAAGTAATAGATTGCAGAAATCTCGACTCGATGGATAGTGATACACTTTGCTTGCTTAGTGCGTCCAAGTTTTTAAAATCTTCTACAATCTACTTATGTGTCTTGATTATCGGATGTTACTTTTCTAAGTGTGCACCTACATGATCACTTCTCATATGTTAGTAGATATGTTAAAAATGAGATAAGAACACTAAAAATGCCAAAAGTTATGTATGGTACTTACCTTAGTACCAAAGTTTTCGACAGTTCATTTAAGTACCAAATCGAAGAAAAAATGCTCACTTTAGTGCATTCGGTGAAAAATTCCGGCTAAATTGATTATGTGGCCTTTATAATTAATTTGTTAATATGACTTGCAAATTTTTTTTTAAAATATAGTTCGTGTGGACTACAAAAATGACGTCGCATAGCCTACATACGTGGCTTGGACATCCAAAATGACATCGCAAAAGATGCTTTCCAATTTGCCAGCTCACCAGACCCAAGAAGAAAGTTGGAGAGAAAGAGGTGACGGTGACAACCACCACCATCGACGATGAAGCCTCTGGTGAGGGTCCAAAGATTTTGTGGAACCAGTCCTAATAGAGGTTCAAGAGTGCAAGAAGGCTAGGCTTGGCTTGGCTTCCCATACATTCATCCCTCAAAGCAAGGCTTGGGATTGGATTACCACCTCCGCGTCACATGACAAGACCAACTCCATGTTTGCTGTCTGCTTGCTCTCACTTCTCGATCCGTTCAAAACCTTTTTGTCCACTTCCCTGTTCTTGATTTGTTTCATCGGCGACTGGCCAGAGGTTGAAGATGAAAGAAAAAAAGAAAAAGAAAGGAAAAGGAAAAGATAAGAAAAACTAAAAAATAATTCGAAAAAATAAAAAATAATATTAAAAAATAAATTCGGGATAAAATTGTTACAGGTGTACCAGTTTGGGGTTTTTGGTAGTCAAAAAAATAATTCGGGGTAAAATTATCATAGATGTATCAGTTTGAGGTTTTTTGTAATAAAAAAAATAATTTGAGATCAATCTATCATAAGTGTACCAATTTAAAATTTTTCGTAATATTTATCCTTTTGTTTTTTATGTTTTTGGTCGATGTGCGATTCCTTCTTAAGCAAAGCTGATTCATCATGTACTATTCGTAGTTCAAGTCTTCATAGACTTTGACTTTTCTTCACTGCACACGATACCATCACTCCCCTCAATGTGACCTGACCCCCGATAGCCGACAGCTCCCACTGCATCCACATCCATCATAATCACAGCTTCGTCCCCTTAGGGCGCGCATGGAATCCATTTTGGAGCAAAATTTCTGCTCCAGAATGCATTCCAGAATGGAAATGGGCTTGTTAAAAAATTTCCGAAATGCATTCTAAAGCAATTTTTGCATTTTGGATAAAAAAAGCCGTTTGGTAAAAACACATTCTTTTTTTGCTTCCAGAATGAGTTTTCCACCAAAAAAGAGAAGCTACTTTTTGTAACTTCTCTCTTCCCGAAACTCATTCTGGCCATTTTTCTTTCTCTTCCATCTCGTTCTCTTTTGGGTCATTCTAGCCCTAATTTCTTTCATTCTCTTTCGGTCTCATTCAACTCTTCAAGCACTTCGCTGCCCTCCCCTTCCCTCCTCACGACTGCACCGGAACCGCCACTACATGCGGCGGCGATCGATTTGGCCCTTCATCTCTCCTCACGACTGTAGCGGAACCCGCCTCTTCAGTTTCGTGCCCTCCATCCCTCCTCGCGACTGCACCGGAACCACCAGCTCACACGGCGGTGATCGATTTGGCTCTCCCTATCTCCGCTGCTTCCGTTTTTTTGTGCGTAGCTAGTGAGTCTTTGATTCCTCCAACTGTTGCACCTCCTCTCATTAGCTTTTTCCTTCGATGCAATCCCGCGGTGCGCGACGCAGCTGCTCGTTTAGGGCACGCTGCCCGCGCGAATCTCACTCAATCAAGTCAGAAAGAGGGAACGAGGCGCCCATGTTACGGATTGAGTTTGAGGTTGAAGTTGAGTCGCGAGATTTCGGTTTCAAAGGGCTATGATGTGTGGGTTGTGTGGCTAAATCGGTTTGTTTCGTCATTCATGTCTGGCTCTGTGGTTCGCGATGAATTGCTGCAAGTAGTTGGCGCTTTTATCTCGTTTTTATCTGGGTTGTCATTTCTGGGCGGCATCTCGAGCACTGGCTTTGGTTTTAGCATAGGCACTAAATGATGGGTTTACCCCGGGAAGGTTAAATTTTATGGTGAAAGATATCAACCTGAGATAGTGAGGGGAAACCATGGCATTTCATTCAATTTATCTCTTTTGAAGGCTATCCTCGACTAAACTGTGTTGATAAACTGTTTTATATGAGAAATTATGAAAGGCATGTATGCCATGTGGTTTTGACTTTACTGAAGTGGATTAGTCACTTAATGATTAGAGAAATAAGGGATATGTGACCTTTTTTTGTTGGTGATGTCATTGTACGAATTTTTTAAGTTAACGTGTGAGAGGTTGGTGGGTGCAGTGTTGGATATTGTTTCATAAGAAGTTCCTTTACAACATTTTTATGAGGGTAAGTTGGTACATGTCTTGATCAGATGTGTATGAATGTGTTCTAATTAAAGAATATCGGTGTGCTAAACTGCTTCAGGAGCTATGCTTTTGGTGCCTTCTCTAAGTCTACCTACATCTTTTGCTGTGTGATTGATTCATAAAGAATTTTGGATGAAATATTACTTGTCCAGAGTCTAATTGGTAGTTCTGATTTGTTCTGTCTCTAAAAGCACATGGACTCTAATCTAGGTTCTTGCCACACATTGTGGATTAGTGGTCTTAAGTCCTGGATTGTTGCTAGCGGGTCGATCTTTTAGGCCAGGATTGTTGAGATAGCAGCATGATTTTGGGAGTTGCTTGTTCATGTTCATGTTCATCTTGTGACTGGATAGTTGTTTTCTTTGCAATTTTTTTTTCCTTCCGTGGCCCATATTGCACTACAACTTGCTGATTTGGTGTTACTATGATAGATTCAACTGAGTTGAAACTATCATGCCTCCAGGATGCCGATTAAGTCTTAGAACATTTTATACATGTTTTGTGGTCATCGCGTCATCTTCTTTTGGGCGTGTACTTCTAAGTCTCCTCTTGTTGTGTACCACTATTAGGATTTACTGTCTACTATTTTTGTATTATTGCAAATTTACATAAAGTTTTCCTATGCTATACTATTTGTTAGCTCTTTGGTAGAGTTTCTCTATTTTAGGGTGTCAAATTCTCTACTCAGGTACAATTGTTGTTCTCTTTTGTAGATGTGCTCCTCTTTTTAATTCTTGTTTATTTGTTGAATCGTCATTACCAGCATTTGTCCCTGAAATTTCATCGATTTTACATAAATGGAATCCCCCAAATACACGTACATGGCAAAGTGGACTGAGCTATTGACCGAATTGTTTGTAAGTGTGATGGTAGATGAGGTAAAAAAGGGAAATCGCACATCATGTACCTACAACAAAGTAGGGTGGATTAACATTGAAAAAGAATTCAATGAACAAATAGGACTTCACTTTAGTCTATCATAGTTCAAGAACAAGGCACAGAAACTCAAGAGACAATATGATAGTTTTAAGAAGCTGCTTTTAACAACGGGATTTGGATGGGATGATGATAGCAAGAGGGTTATTGTGGAAGATGAAACTGTTTGGGCAAATCACATTAAGGTGATGTTACTTACTTAGGTCATCTTATTATTGTAACCTCAAATTTCAGATTTATAAAATGTTGAGTACTGTCTGACATTATTTTGAAAATGGCGCAGGCTAATGCTGAATAGGCCAAGTTCAAGAAGGACAGATTTCCTTTGTATTCACAGCTTTGTGTTGTGTTTGGAGATACATACGCCACTGGGGAGTTTGCATTAGGAAATGCGCAAGGCGCGGCACCGTCGGAGGGTACAGGTGACAGTGGTGGTGGTGGTGGTGGTGACAATAATGTTCATGTCAACGTAAGCGAACTTGAATTGTTTTTCGAAACCCAAGCTGATGTGGAATAATTTAACGTGTCGGCGAGCCCACCTCCAAAAAGTCACACGTTGGATAGGACTCCAAATGCCAAGAGGAGGAGAAAGAGTAGTTCGCATTCATTTGACGCGACCTGCAAAGCCATTCAAGAGATGATCAAAGCTAAGACGATTCAAACATCAAGTGCCTCCATCACCTCACAGTCCTTAACATCTGTGGAGCTTTACTCTATAGCAACCGTGGGTGCTGTCCTAAATGCCATGCATGACTTGGACAAGATTCTTTACATCAAAGCTATGAAACATGCTATCATTAATGCCTCTTGGAGATAGGGCTTCCTGACATGTCTTCCTGAAATGAGAGTTGCCTTTATTGAGGCTATGGATGAGTAGTTGGAGGCTGTTGAGTAGTTGTTGGACTATAGTATGCCGTTTTATGTTTAAGTTCATTTCGGCTTTTCACTTATGTATTTTAGACATTGACTTGTCTTTATGATTATGCGTTTGTGATGATGTTGAGACTTTGCTTTAATGTGAGTGAATTCCATAATTATCTGTTGAGTAGTATTAAATTCTCAACATATCAGTTCAAATGTATTGGCTTCCCAACTGACATGTTGAGTTTGTCTTCTTCTCTCGCATGATGGCCTAGGTAATATGGAAGGGGGGTCAAAGTAGCTGGTCTAATGATGAAGTAGCATCAAGTGAAACATTTGTATCAGGTGAACAAGACTTTGATGAGGATGAGTTGAAAATATTATTGGCATGGTTATGTACTGCTTGGTTGCATAAGTCCATGCACAGGAAAGAACGTATTAGGGACAGCGTATTGACAGGACCCCAATGGGTTAGTGAGCTTCTTCAAGGATATTTAGATAGAGTATACGAAGCATTTAGAATGGAGAGACATGTTTTTTTTAACTTTTGCGGTTTGCTCAAGTCAAGAGGTTGGATGGCAGACAGTCGATATGTTAGGGTAGATGAATAGGTTGCCATGTTTTTATTAATGATTTATCACAAGAACTCCAATAGAGCTTTATGTGAGAGATTCCAACGTTCAGGAGAGACTGTTAGCAAGTACTTTATAGCACAGTGTTGAAAGCTGTTTTGGAATTGGCGAAGGAGATTATCGTACCTCCTTCGTTTGATGTTGTCCCAGAAGAAATTCGAATTGAGGCAAAGTTTAATCGTTACTTCAAGGTATGTTTTTCGTACATTTCCTTGCATCATTTGATTAGTTTTGTTCACAATCTTGTCTAATGTATGTATTTAATTAAATGACAGGGGTGCATAGGTGCTATTGATGGCACCCATATTCATGCTACCATACCTGAACATATGCAGCCACGATTTAGAGGTAGAAAAGGCACAACCACTTAGAACGTGCTGTGTGCGTGTTCCTTTGATATGCGATTTACTTTTGTGTATGCTGGTTGGGAAGGATCAGCCAATGATTATCGAGTATTATCGGCCGCACTTGACACACCTCACCTACAGTTTCCTCGACCACCTGGAGGTTCTATTTTGATATATGATGAGTATTTGTGTTTATGATTTTGCTAGGATTGCATTTCATGACCAATCCATGAATACTTTGTTGTAGGCAAGTACTACGTCGTCGATTCTGATTATGCTTCAAGTCCAGGATTTTTAACACCGTTTAAAGGTGAACGATATCATATACCAGAATTTCGACGAAATGGGGGACCAACAACAGCAAAGGAATTGTTCAACCACAGGCATTCTTCATTAAGGAATATCATTAAGAGATCCTTTGCGGCTTTAAAGAATCATTTTTTTGTTTTGAGACAGATACCTCCATTTAAATTTGAAAAACAAACACAGATTGTAAATGCATGCTGTGCGATCCATAACTACATCATTGAGCAAGATAGAATAGATAAGTGTTTGTCCATATATGGAGATCCGGATTATGTGTGTGAACCTACTGAATAGGGTAAAGACGATGTAGCAACGACAGAAGAGAGAACCAAGATGAACATTATTAGGAAACGTATTGCCAATAAAATGGCTAGGGATAATCATATGCTGGAGATTCCATGAAATTCGATTTTTCACTATTGTGTTGTACTTCCATTACTATTATTCAAGGATTATTTGCTTTTTTTGCCTTTTGTAATGTAATGTTGTATTGTAGGATTTGTATTATGTGTAATTGAGGATTTGGTACCAAGTCTTCTTGTAATGACATGTTATTTTGGAATTTATGTTCTTTTTATTTGAGGATTTTAAAAAATGTACTAGATTTTGCCTCAAATATCATGCATTGTAAGTTAAGATAAATAATATTTTGCAATTGAGTTCGGACTATCTTTGTTGCGGAAATAGAATTGACATACTGTTATCAAATGTATTTTTGGCTTACTTTGAGTGAAATTTAAATTTGTGGGGGCCCACAAATTTAATTTCACTCAAAGTGGGTGGCCATAGGTATTCTAAGCCATTTTGTGAAGTTTTGAAATTTTTTATTTTTTGATTTTTTTGGGACCTAAAAAATTTAAATTTCACTAAAAATGGGTGGCCACAAATATTCTAAGGCATTCAGTGAAGTTTTGAATTTTTTGAATTTTTGAATTTTTTTGGACATCTTAAAAAAATTAAATTTCACTAAACATGGGTGATCATAGATATTCCAAACCATTCTGTAAAGTTTTAAAAAATTTTATATTTTGATTTGTTGATTTTTTTGGGCAAAATTCAATAAATCTCCTATTTTCCCGAAATCTGACTGTTTTCCACTATTGTGTTATACTTCCATTATTATTATTCGAGGATTATTTGCTTTTTTTTTCTTCTGTAATATAATGCTGTATGGTAGGATTCATACTATGTGTAATTGAGGATTTGGTACTAGGTTTTCTTGTAATGACATGTTTGAGGATTTAAAAAAATATATACTAGATTTTGCCTTGAATATTATGCATTGTAGGTTAAGATAAATAATATTTTGCAATTGAGTTCGGACTATCTTTGTTGCTGAAATAGAACCGACGTGCCATTATCAAATTTGTTTCTCATCCAAAAATAGAAATTTCCTCTTATTTTACCAAACAGATTTCTCTTTCAAAAATCAATTTTTGGAGCAGAATTAATCATGTTTTACCAAACAGATTTCTCCTCTAGAAATCAATTTCTGGCAAGAATTCCAGAAATCAATTTTTGGCAAGAATTTGATTTCTGGAGCAGAATGGTTACCATTCGCATCCTTACTCTCTGCTCCGTCCTCCCCATTCAATTGCATTCTATCTTTGCTGCTGCCAAAATAACCCAAATGCCCCTCGTGGCGACGAATTTCCTCCTTTCTCTTTGGTTTTTTGGGCATTTGGTTTTAATGATAAAACAGGGCTGAGGGCCTCCGAAATAACAATTCTTGCTAGGGCTGGTCGGTCAGAGGAGGTCATTTGGGTTGTTTGCCAAGCTTTTGATGTGGGAGAGGTAAAGGATATAGCAGTATTTAGCTGCCGGATTGAGCTACTTTCAAGGAATAGAAAGTATGTCAATGTCATTGAGGTATTTGATAAGATGAGACTGGCTGGGTACTTTCCTGATTCCGATGTCATTGCTATTATCCTAAAAGCTTTTGGAAAATTGTGCGAAGTTGAAAAGGCAGTTGTAGTGTACATGGAGATGCAGGAAGACAAATAACACTTGAAGATTTGAAGCAGTTGGTCAATGGAATCGCTCTTCTAATGTTATGAAAGTGATAAGTCATGATCAATGTTATGATAAATTGTGATCTCTAGATGGCAAGTTGAGATTTTGAAATTTACATCGTGACTGATCGAGATAGGTTATTCTTATTGGTTAGAAAAGGAGAATTTATATTGGAAGTCTTCATACGTAGCGATATTTGGTATGATAAGAATTGATTTTAGAAGTTATAAGCTTGAATTGAAATGTGTAATGGAGATTTACTTATGGTAAATAGGTGCGATCAGCTTGTAAACTTCTAAATAGCAGGTTATGATCTTATTCTAAAGAATTTTTGTGGAACTAGTGGAAACTGTTAGTTTCAGTTGCGGTTTTTGGTAAAATGGTAGCACAAGGCAAGTGCTTCAGTCTTTGAATTAAGAAGAGATAATTTTAAGTGATGATTCTTTAAGTTGAGAACTTGAGACCATTGAATTTAATGGAAACTAGATATGTTCCTATCCCAGTGATTTGGGAAGTTGTAAGCATTTAATCGTAAGAGATGATCTCTTAAGTGGTAAAATTCTTAGATAAGATTTATGGATATTTGGGGAGACAATTGAGATTGGAAATTTGAATAAGTGGATCTTGTCTTGAGAGTGTTAAGAGTTAAGTATCTTATGGTATTAGATTGGCAAATTTTGAAATAGTGTTATCAATAATCTCTTCTTGAGGTGTTAGTAAAGACAGAAAAAGAATTCAAAAGTTTTTGTGCAATAAATAAGAGTTGATTTGCGCAAATCTTCAAGTGGATGATGTGATGTTGTTGGACTATGTACGTAATTGAAGTAAATGGAATGTTGAAAGGAGAATAGACAACTTGTGGAAATTCAGGTTGTGATATGTTTTGATTTGATAGATATTCTATGGATTATATTTCAAGTGTTAGCAAATGATTATCAACTTTATGGTACTAGAGAAAATTGTCATAACGATATTTTGTTAATTGATGATACTTTGGAGATAGTAGAGACTATGTAGGAATTGATAATTTGGAGATAGTTTTGATACTATTATACTGCGGTAGTATGATATTTTAGGCATGACAGATTGCAAGCAATAATTTTCGGTGGATTGATTTGAGGATAGTAATACAAAATGGGGAGACTAAGCAATAGATGTGAAATTTGGTGATGATTAGTCGAAGTGGACGGAAAAAGAGCTTTCAAAATTTTGGTAATGCAAATGGTAAAGTTGGGCTTATGCTTGTAGACAGTTGAAATTGTATGGCGGCATTACTTGTATAATAAAAATGCAAAGTCTTTATGGATCACAAGAGCTTAAGGTATATTCTTACGTAAGCAGAATTGAATATGAGGCAGAGGAGATGGTTGGAGCTTCTGAAAGATTATGATTTGTTCGTCCATTAATACAAGCAAGGCAAGCGTAGTAGCAAATGTCTGGTATGTCTTTTGGAAGTGACAACTTTACTTGCTACTTGGAAGTTTATTCTCAAGGATATGAGCAAATTGGACTTGAAAGCTACATGAGTGATTGTTGATCGATTGACTAAGTCCGCGCACTTTTTTTGTCATATCAAGTTGTCTTGTTCTTGCACACCAAAGGATGTTTCTGACAAGATAAAGGTCTAGATTGTTGAAAATACTGGAATTCGGGAAGAGTTAGACTCCAGTGAAGGTGGGGATGAATCCATAAGTGCCAATTCGGATAAATTTGTAGAGTATATAAAAACGTTGTTTCAATGCTCATCTAGTGGAGGTATTCAGCTAGATCTTGTAATGGCTAAGGCACAGTTGTTGGCCTTCTACATATAGAAAGGTTACAAAAAAAAAACTTCTTGAACTACAATTTTGTGAAGGCTTGATGGAAAGTATTGCTAAAGCTCTAAATTCCGATGGCAATAATTATGTGGGCAATAACACAAAAATTTAGCACTTTGGTTTATGAGAACATGATGGTCTCCTATCGGCGAGATGGTTTGAAAGCCTCCAAAGTCTCGTCTCATGGGCACAAAAACCACTTGAAGGATATAGCTAATTGTAAAAAGAAAGAAGTTTGGTTGAATCGATAGATGATTCTATAGATTATTAAATGAGGAAACTAATCTTGATGATAAAGCTTTTGTGTACTGGTCATTTGGGGTATGGTCTAGATAGAAATTCTATCAGTTGACAATTGATAATAAGATGGCATACGAAGTCTTCGAGAACTAATTATTTCTCCGAATCATGCTAAAAGGACTTTTCACTCATGAAAAGGAAATCTAGTATGAAGATTTGTATGTACTGCACGTCACAAATCCTGAAGGTTTTACAAGAATGGTCAGACTAGTTTCTGTTCTCTAATGTTTGTGTGAATGAACTATGAACTACTTTTTGTGATCGAATAATTTTGGGGGTGATAATAAACTTGAAATAGAAAAGGAAGCAAAACTGATTTTGATTGAAGGCGCAGCGAAAGCATGGTGGACCTTCGTAATATGCTGGTAAAGCTTAAAGAAACATAAGAGTTTATTTAGAATATATGTGAAGATGCAATGGCAAAATCACACGGGGAGCCTTCTTGGGAAATTTTTAGGAGGAGGAAACACGTAAATATCCTTATCTGTTGTTGATTGAGGTAAGTGTAAATTTCAAGGACGAAATTTTTGAAGGAGGGGAGAATGTAATATTTCAAAAAAAAAAAAAAAGGTCAAAAGTTAACAGGTCAATAGAGGCTACGGTGGACTCGGCCGAAATAAAAGAAGACCGAGAGCTTTCGAGGAGGAGAAAACAGAAACGAAAAAGAAAGGAGAGGAAAAGAGAAGAAAAGAGAGGAAAGGAAAGAGGAAGAAGAAAAAGAGAAAAGAAAAGAGGGTTTTGCACCGAGGGAGTTTCGCCAAGCCGATTCGACTTCGATTAGCAACGTCTAGTAAGTATTCGCGCCCCTCGTTCATTCAATCGAAATATTTTTCCAAGTTAGGACTCAATTTCGGAATTATGTGTTATTTGAGCGGCGAAGTCCGATTCTTGAGTCGTAGGCCGCGTATTTTTATAGAATTGATAGTTTGTGATGTTGTGATGCCGTGGGATTTTACGGATTTTGATTTTGGACCTACGGTTTGCTCAATATGAATTTTTGAGGTTGGTCGCACATGATGAACAGTGCGCGACCAGCGGGCTTTAGGCCAATTTTCGTCGGTTTTCGGCTTGATTTTGGGACGGCCAAGTTAAGGCTTTTGTGATACTCGGAACGGGCTTTCTTTTGACTATAAGTTTGCTAGGATCGGAGTTCAATGGAGAAAGTTATGACGCGATCAAGTTTTGCGCTCAAGTTCCGCATTGCCGACAGTTTGGATAATCGCTTTGGATAAGCAATTTGTGGGTGCCTTTGAGTTGTCTTGTCAGCGTTTAAGCGTCGTTTAGCCGTTTAGTAATTATCTTAGTATTTTACTTGATGTTGACGTCATTTCTCGGTCAATTGATAGGATTACGAGATTATCGGGGCGTTTAGCCACATCATTTGGTTTTGGGGCATTTCAGGTGAGTGGTGCTATCTCTTCTTTGAGTTTATAAACTCATCTTTTGAAAGTGATAATGATTTGAGTATCGTATGAGTTATTAAAGCATGTTTGTTGCATAAAAGCCTGGATCGGGCAATTACTACCTTTTAATATTTGAGGATGGTTTAAGAATGGTTTTATGAGAGGTATTGTGAAATGATATATATGTGTCACTTTGCGAACTGATTTATGGAATGAGTTTAAAGATGATTTGAGAAACGTTTTATGAAAACGTTACAAAAGGTTATACTTATCAATTTATGAAATGATACGAGAAATGCTTTACGAAAAAGTATTTCTATCGGATGAACTGAGTTACGAAAGTTTGTATAATTGGTTTGTGAAATATATTGTAGATTATTGGATTTCTGATATTGGAAGATGATTGTTTGATGCTCAATATCGCTATGAGCCCAATGAGGGGCTTTAGGGGTATGGATACTAGTCTAGGATATCCTTCTAGGCCAAGCCACCGGCTTTGTAGGTGGAGATCTTGTCAAGGAGGGAATCTTGATAGCCTTATTACAAGGCTTTGTGTCGTGACCATGATTTGATATTGAGCAATAGATTGGTCGATGGAATGGATCATCGACGTGTGATGTTATATGAGATTTATCAATGGAATAGACCATTGATGTGTGATTTGAGATTGACCAATGGAATGAACCATTGGCATGTATTTTTCGATGAGATTGGCCAATGGAATGGACTATTAGTTTCTGCTTTGATATTATTGATTTAAATGAGTATTTTCTAGTTTGTATCAAGCTTTGAGAAAGGAAAATAAGTCATATTTGATATGATATTGTGGGTTTAAATTATGAGTTTTCGATATTTTTATATATGCATGGTGGTTGCTCGATCTACTTAGAAGAGATACGCACTACTTACTAAGCTGTCGTTGCTCACCCCCTCTTTTTCCAATCTTTCAGGTTCTTTGTTTAGCAGCCAATAGAGCGAGAGCATTGTCATGGGCAATTTTGGGCGATTTGAGGCTGCATCCTTCAGGTGGAAGGACGGCCGTGTCATCCCCCATCTTGGTAGATTTCGGGGTGTGACAAGTATAGTTGAATTTGATTTTGGACAACTTGTCAAAGTTTTAAGTTTTATTAGAAAAAAAACTAGACTTAGCAATTTTTAGAGTCCTAGAAGTGATTGTCGGCCGTCACAGGGGTTCCCTGGGTTATCAAAAAAAAAAAAAAAAAAAAATAATCTACAAAATGAGCTTATTTGAAACTCAATATGCAAAAGGAAGAGTACAATTTTAACTCTTGAGAAAAGTGGCATTGGAATATAATCTTGCTTTGCTTTCGCCCTTTTTTCCATTGCGCGCTCGAGACTTTTGCATTCGTCCACCTTCTTTTTAGCATTACACTTTTGGTCTGCTCACACGACAACTTCCTTCCAAATCCTTCCTTGACTTGCACATTTCTTCCTTTGCTCTGCTCACACTCATCCAAAACCCTAAAAACCCTATGCCCATGGCCATAATCATTCCTAGGAGTTGGTGAGCTGGGCTCCTCGAGTGTATGAGTGAAGTGAATGCGCCAACACAAGCAAGACCTTCAAATTTCGATCGGGTACAAATGTTGATTAAATGGACCTATATGATATTTGATAAGAACAACATGGTGGAAGCACATGGTAGGGGCAGCCAAGGAGCAGAGAGTAAATTCTTGCTAGATCCGGAGGTGTAAAAATGTTCCATTCTAGAACTCATAAGTTCTTTAGTCTTTTTAGACATATATCCGAGTGTCATAAAAAAATTTTAAGATCGAAGTTATTAAATCACAATAACTCAACGAGTCAAAAAAGACTCTTGGGAAGCATCATATTCCTTGAATTGAGACCAATGGAAGATCAAATTTGTTCTCCGATAGCTTTAGCTTTGATTATACTCCACTAAAATTTTGGTTTAGTAAACAAAAGTCCAAAAGTCTGCATGTAGATTTTTGAGATCATACTCCTTCCATTTTAATCGAAACTGAGCTTCCTCCACTAGCTCCAAAGCTCGGGGAAGAAGGTACAATTAAGTGGGATTCACTATCTAACTCCTACATTATCAAAAGAAAAGAAAGGCTTTTCGTATAGATGCAAGCGGACCTCAACTATCAAAGACCTTTGTTCCTACTTCACCACAAAATATTAAGGAACTAAAAAAGAAGATTTTTCCAATGACTTTTCGGTAGGCCATTGAACTTAAAAGCCACAGGATTGGCTGAATATGCAAAAGGCCATGGGGCCAATTTTGCTGCAAAATTGATCAATAAGGATGCTTCCTTGCAGCATCGCTCCAGCCTGTCAAAGTTGATAATTATTACGTTCTTTAATGCAGCAAAATCAGTGGATATGTGGTGCAGAAATTTTGTGGATTATAATCAACCTTTGCCCCCAAATACAGAGTAAGTACAACGCAAGTATCATAACTTTTATACGGAGGATACTTAAGTGCTATAACTTTTTCTTTGCTCACTCAAGTGCCATAACTTCCAAAACAAAGATCACTTAAGTGCCACTTATGAGCTGGTTGTAAGGGCCCAAAATCGCGGCTTTTCCGGCCAAATGGTGACCTTCCCGGTGAGGCGAGCACCACCAGCTTGAAGAGCGGGTGTTGGTGAATCATTCCATGGCCTCCGTTCGTCTCGAAATTTCTGTTTTAGCCTCCTGTAACGAAGGTAAAAATGCTTCGTAGCTACACAATTTATCGAACCGATTTGTGTGACTACGAAACATTTTTACCTTCGTTAATGGAGACTAAAACAGAAATTTCGAGATGAACAGAGGCCATAGAGTGATTCACCGACACCCCATCTTCAAGCTGGTGGTGCTCGCCTCGCCGGGAAGGTCACCATTCGACCGGAAAACCGCCGTTTCAAGCCTTCATGACTAGCTTGTCAGAGGGGTTGGTTGTAAGGACCCGAAACCGCGGCTTTTCTAGCCAAATGGTAACCTTCCCGGCGAGGCGAGCACCACCAGCTTGAAGAGAGGGTGTCGGTGAATCATTCCATGGCCTCCGTTCGTCTCGAAATTTTCATTTTAGCCTCTGTTGACGAAGGTAAAAATGCTTCGTAGTCACATAAATCGGCTCGATAAATGTGTGACAATGAAGCGTTTTTACCTTCATCAACGGAGGCTAAAACGAAAATTTCGAGACGAACGGAGGCAATGGAATGATTCACCGACACCCCCTCTTCAAGCTGGTGGTGCTCTCCTAGCCGGGAAGGTCACCGTTCGATCGGAAAAGCCACGGTTTCAGCCCTCACGACTAGCTTGTCTGGGGGGTTGGTCGTGAGGGCCCGAAACTGTGGCTTTTCCAGCCAAACGGTGACCTTCCCGACAAGGCGAGCAACACCAACTTGAAAAGGGGGAGTCGGTGAATCATTCCATGGCCTCCGTTCGTCTTGAAATTTCCATTTTAGCCCCCATTGACAAAGGTAAAAATGCTTCGTAGTCGCACAAATCGACTTGAGAAATGTGTTACTACGAAGCATTTTTACCTTCGTCAACGGAGGCTAAAACGAAAATTTCAAAATGAATGGAGACCATGGAATGATTCACTGACACCCCCTCTTCAAGCTAGTGGTGCTTGTCTTGCCGGGAAAGTCATCGTTCGACCGAAAAAGCCATGGTTTCAGGCCCTCACGACTAGCTTGTTAGAGGGGTTGGTCGTGAGGGCCCGAAACCGTGGCTTTTTCAGCCAAACGATTCCTTCCCGATGAGGCGAGCACCACCAGCTTGAAGAGAGGGTGTCGGTGAATCATTCCATGGCCTCCATTCATCTCGAAATTTCCGTTTTAGCCTCTGTTGACGAAAGTAAAAATGCTTCGTAGTCACACAAATCGGCTCGATAAATGTGTGACTATGAAGCATTTTTACCTTCGTCAACGGAGGCTAAAACGGCAATTTCAAGATGAACGGAGGCCATGTAATGGTTCACCGACACCCCCTCTTCAAGCTGGTGGTGCTCGCCTCACCGGGAAAGTCATTGTTCAATCGAAAAAGCCGCGGTTTCGGGCCCTCACGACCAGCTCGTAAGTGGCACTTAAGTGATCTTTTTTTTTAAGTTATGGCATTTAAGTGAGCCAAAAAAAAGTTATGGTGCTTAAATGTCCTCCGTACAAAAGTTATGGTACTTGCGCTGTACTTAGCCCCAAACAAATAAGTGTGCGGATACATTCAAAGTCAAAGTCAACAAAAGCAGACATCAAACTTCCAACCAAGTTCTTTACCAAAAAAAAATTCCAACCAAGTTCATTTCACCCTGTCCTAATTGAGGTGAGCTCCGGTCAGTCTAGTTTGATGGGCTGATCAGGCCAAGGCCGGAATTAACTCCGAAACATAAAGCCATGTGGAATTATCAGGCTCGATCTTCGTCAAAGCTCTCCCCTAGCGATTAATCAAATTAAGAAAAGATTACGTTTATTTCGGGGTGAACCATCTTCGCATTTAACCCCTCGTTAGTGTCAATGAATTGCTCGTCACTAAGCACTGTAGTTGGACATAAATCCATGTTTTGTGCTGATTATTATACAATATACTATTAAAATAGGGCACACAAAACCAATGTGTAAGCATAGTCTTCTGTTGATGTAGATGGGAAAAAATTATTCATGAGCATCCTATGAGAACTTTGAGCCACTAACAAGTACGGTAACTAAAGTCACGAAGCTAATATAACCTAGTAGATCCTATTTGGAATCTATCACACCCCAAAACCTACCAAGATGAGGAATGACACGGCCGTCTTTTCACATGAAGGACGCAGTCTCAACAGTAACCAACAATCTGATATCAACATATATATATCTGAAATCACATATATATCAGATAAATCAACGGGTTGGTTACAACATTAGAGTTTTTATAATCCACTAAAAGAACCTGTACATCAAGAACTTAGCCAACCCGACGAACTATCAACAACCTTACAAGCAACTCCAAAAATCATACCCAAAAATCTAACTCCCAAACATCCTCGCGATACCGCTCTCGTACTAATGGCCGCTAGCCAAGGAACCTGAAAAGATTGGGAAATAGAGGGATGAGCAACCACAGCTCAGTGAATAGTACATATCTTCTAAGTAGATCGAGCAATCACTATGCATGTGTACAAAGCAATACCAGAACTTCAAAAGCCAAACCCAAGGTTTAAAATACATATAGAATCACATAAGAGTTATTTCATTTTATCAAAACTTTGTACAAGTCACAAATATACATTTAAATCCACCATCACAATTCAAACTATTAATGGTCAAGTCCATTGATCAACCTCTATAAAAAAATCACGACAATGGTCCATTTCATCGACTAATCTCAAATTACACATCAAAGGTCTATTCCATTGATGAGTCTCATATCACATCAAACGTCGATGGTCCATTCCATTGATCAATCTATTGCTCAATATCTAACCATCGTCACGACACAAAGTCTTGTGACAAGGCTACCAAGATTCCTCCCTTGGCAAGGTCTCCACCTACAAAGTCGGTGGCTCGGGCTAGAAGGATATCCTAAACCCGATATGGATACTCCAAAACCCCTCAATGGGTTCACAGTCATATTGAGCATCAAACAATCATCATCCAATATCAGAATTCCAATCCACAATATATTTCACAAACTAAATAGATAACTTTCTCGCAACATGGCTCATCCGCCGGAAATATATTTCGTAAAGCATTTCTCAAATCATTTCCAATCTCATTTCATAAACTAGTTCATAACACAATATACAAATATATCTTTTCATAATACATTTCCAAAAACGATTCTCAAATCATTCTCAAATACTAAAAAGTAGTAAATGCTCGATCCCGATTTATGCAACAAAATGCTCTTTTAAGTTCAAGATATATATTTATATCGAATCATAATTCCTTCGAGATATGATTTTTATAAAACCAAAGAAGAGATAGTACCACTCACATGGAATCCCCAAATATCAAACAACCACGCTCACTCGAACCGACGATATCATAATCCTAATAATTAAATGAGAAACGACATCAAAACCAAGTAAAAAAACTACGAAACGGCTAAACAACGCTTAAACGCTAACAAAACAACTCAAAGACGCCCACAAATCGCTTCTCCAAAGCAATTATCTAAACCGTTCGTAACGAGGAGTTTGAACGCGAAACTTGATCGTACTATAAATTCCTCCACTGAACTCCGTTTCAAGTGAGCTTATAGTCAATAGAAAGCTCACTCAGAGCACTACAAGACCCCAACTTGGCCGTCCAAAAATCTGTCACACCCCGAAACCTACCAAGATGGGGGATGACACGGCCGTCCTTCCACCCAAAGGACGCAGCCTCAAATCACCCAAAGTCCCATCGACATCGCTCTCGTTCTAATGGCTGCTAAACAAGAACCTGAAAGGTTGGGAAAAGAGGGGGGTGAGCAACCACAGCTCAGTAAGCAGTGCGTATCTCTTCTAAGCAGATCAAGCAACCACTATGCATGTATACAAAACAATACCAGAACTTCACAGAAGTCAAACTCAAGACATAAAATACATATCGAGTCATATAATAGTTGTTTCATTTCATCAAAGCTTTAAACAATTCAGAAAAATACTCATTTTAAATCATCATAAACATCAATGGTCAAGTCCATTGATCAATCTCTATTAAAAGCCACGTCAATGGTCAATTCCATTGACTAATCTTAAATCACACATCAATGGTCTATTCCATTAATAAATCTCATCAAAAGCACATGCCGATGGTCTATTCCATTAGCCAATCTATTGCTCAATATCAAACCATGGTCACGACACAAAGCCTTGTGACAAGGCTACCAAGATTCCCCCCTTGGCAAGGTCTCCACCTACAAAGCCGGTGGCTCGGCCCAGAAGGATATGCTAAACCCAGTATGCATACCCCAAAACCCCTCAATAGGTTCACAGTCATATTGAGCATCAAACAATCATCCAATATCAGAAATTCAATCCAGAATACATTTCATAAATCAAACAAATAACTTTATCACAATACGGCTCATCCGCCAGAAATACATTTCATAGAGCATTTCTCAAATCATTTCCAAACTCATTTCATAAACCAGTTCGTAACGCAATATGCAAATGTATCCTTTCATAATACATTTCTAAAAACAATTCTCAAATATCAAACTGGTAGTAATTGCCCGATCCAGAATTTTTATGCGACAAATATGCTCCAGTAACTCATACAATGCTCAAATTCTTATCATTTTCAAAACGTGATTTTATAAACTCAAAGAAGAGATAGCACCACTCACCTGAAATCCCGAAATATCCAATAACCTCCCTCACTCGAACCGATGATATCGCAATCCTAACAATTAAACGAGAATCGACATCAAAACCAAGTAATACTCCCCCCTAACGCGCGACTCAAAAAAAACTAAGGCTAACTAGCCAATAATCCGACACCCTCGAGCCTACGATGGCTTGCTCCAAGGAAAAAATCTAAGTTCTGATATTCAGACCCAGAAGATTCTTCAGATGCAGGCGCTGAAATTCTTCAGACTCAGACGCTAAAATTCTTCAAACGCAGAATTATCCAGACGCAAAATTCACAGACACGCAAAATTCACAGACACTGAAATTATTCAGACTCAGAATTATCCAGACGAAAAATTCAGAATATAACAGCTAGACATTTGGCATGAACTTCACAAAAGGAAAGCCTTGATTGTTTAACTTCCTCCACTGAACTCCAGTTTTGCGCGCTCTTATAGTCAAAACAAAACTCATCTAACATACTATGGATATCCCAACATAGCCAACCCAAACAACAGCCCAAAAACAACAATAAAAGCCCTGGAAAGTACTGTTCACGAAATTCCAGATTATGCTCTCAACTTGAAAATTTGATTCCGGACAAACCGTAACTCCGAATCGATATCCGTCAAAACGCACAGCCCCACAACACCATAATCTTTCAGTTTCATGGATATTTAAGACTTGGCAACCCAAAAATTTAGATTACGCAGCTCAAATCCACATACCTCTCATTTCCGAGCCCTAATTTCTCATTTCCGACCCCTAATCGAAAAATTACTCCGATAGGACTAACGAGGGTTGCGAGTACTTACTAGTTGTTGCGCTACGTAGTCGGAACGACTCGGCGAGGACCCGAGCGCACAAACCCTCTCTTTCTCTTCTTTCTTCTTCTTCTTCTTCTTCTCTCTTCCTCTATGTCTTTCTTTTCCTTTTTCTTTCTCGGCCGTGCACGCCCTTGGCTAAATAAGCTGAAGTGCCCATTGTTCTGCTTTTTGACTTTTCAACTCCCTTTTTATCTTCACTTTTTGACTTTTCTCCCTTTTCTTTTCTTTTTGCTTTTCTCCTTCAACCTACTTCTTTTGACCTGGTCAAAAGAAGAGCAAATATTACAAAATCGAGCCAAAAACCGACGAAAATCAGCTTAAAAGCCGCTGGTCGCGCGCACTGTTCACCTTGCGCAGCCAACTTTAAAAATTCATATTAGGCAAACCGCAAGTCCAAATCAAGATCCGTAAAATCCCATAGCTCCACGACACCCTAAACTACCAATTCTATAAATATTCGCAGCTTAACGACTCAAAAATCAGACTTCGCCACTCAAATTATACATAATTCCGAAATTGAGACCCAACTCAGAAAATATTCCGATTGAACGAACGAGGAGCGCGAATACTTACCCGGACGTTACTAATCGAAGTCGAATCGGCTTGGCGAAACTCCCTCGGCGCAAAACCCTCTTCTCTTTTCTCCTTTTTCTTCTTCCTCCTTCCTTTCCCCTTTTTTTTCTTCTCTTTTCCGTTTCTGTTTTCTCCTCCCCGAAAGCTCTCGGTCCTCTTTTATTTCAGCCGAGTCCACTGTAGCTTCTGTTGACCTATTGACTTTTGACCTTTTTTTTTGGAAATATTACAGAATCCAACTCAATTATCATTTCCAAATTCCCAATTGAACTCGGAAGCCTCTCCAATGACTAGCATTAGTTCAGTGAAGCCTCTCCAATGACCGTAATGATTAAAAAAAATATTGACTCCCCCCCTATCACAATTATGAAAGTTCTCTATTTCAAATAATATTTCAGGAGGTGTGGCTCTTCATTCTTTCTAATGCTAATGGATTATCTATTACAAAAGAAGAGAAAGAGGCGAAAACACAAGAACTTACGGACAGTGCAAGACTATTCCATGTTAAACTTTTAGAATTGGAAATTTTTTTTTTTGCCACACTTCTATTCATTTGAAATTAAACGATTTGAGTCATTATTTCAGATTTACCTCGACATTCGATAATGTTAGACCAAGTCCATTTGCAACTAGAAACATTTTTTTTTAATTTAGTGAAGAATTGTTACACCTTCTCTTCAACTCCTGTGAATCCAATTAAGAACCATGCTTTACCCGAAAAACAAACTGGACATGCGTTTATCGATGTAGAGTATTCATCTTCTTCATGTTGCAATTTTGAGTGGGTTATTACCGTAGAGGTGATGCCATAAGTGCTGAGATATTTCACACGCTTTATAACAACTAGTTTATCCTATACGGTATGATGAAGTTAGTTCTCCTGCGTGAAGCATAGGCATTGAACAACTTCAGATTCAGTAATATGAAGCAGCAATTATAAGGACACCTCCCATAAATCGCCGTATAGTAAATTGACAAAATATTGCACTTGGAAGTTATATAAATTGACTTGACCTCACCAGGTAAGTTAATTAGCAATTCAAAGCCACTCAAACATCTAAACCAAACCAAGCTAAAACAAAAAAAGATCTGAACAAGGGTATATAGAATTACAAAACCATATAAGAAGTCCACATGCCAAGTGCACATGAAAAGAAGATTTGCATAAACCTCTTGGTAATTCATATCTATAACAGAATAGGAGGCACTTCTTATTTGAAAAAAAGTACTCAACAGAGCAGGTAACTATTATTTTCTCTTTTCCAGAAACTTGCCAAGTTTGATCAAGCAACTCCATAATGTGCTGAATTCCCAAATCACCTACGGTGAAGTATGCCTATCCGTTTTAATTTCTTTAACGTTGATACAATAGGAAGCTTCAAGACTAAGTTGTCGGAGGAGATCCACAAATTTTTTAACAATTGCGATTAACCAGATTACCACAATGATGTAAATGAAAAGTCATTAGTTTCTTCAAGCCACTCAGATCATCCAATCTACCAAGATGGTTGAGTTCGTTTAGCTCTAATGCTCTAAGACTTTCCATACTCTCAAGGCCTGGAATGTCTGTAACTGTGCAATACTTAATTACAAGTTCTGATAGTTTCTTCAAGTTTGATAGGTCTATCAATGTATGCGTTGACTGGCAATGTCTGATTCCTAAGGGTGATAAACTTGAGGGAAGCATTGGGAGGCACCCCAGACATTCATTCCAGAGTGCAAGTCTCTTGAGATGAGAAAGCTGCGCAATATCTAGTGATATGGTGGTCATTGTCGAAGAGGACAACTCTAAAGACTCCGATTTGTTTAACCACCGATCTACCAGGGGATAGCATCTTCCACAACCTTAGATGGGTCAACAAGGCGAGGAGACTTTCAACTTCCCAAAGACAAATCTCCCATGCTTTTCAACGTTGAGAGATTAGAAATGCCATTATGAACTCGGTATGAATATGCAGACATATAAGACTTTCAAGGAGCCTCAGTACTTGGTGTATCTCAACACATGTCACTTTCAAAATCTTTCAAGATGAATATCTCCAGATATCCTTGGAATTTCTGTTGGCAAATTCTCACTAAGCTCTGCATCTATTTCTTCTAGCTTTTCCAGCTTCCATACTGCACTCTATATCATTCTTTTGGCAGAGAAGCTCATCTTCAGTACTTTCGAATGCTTCATGATCCCAACCAAACCAGGCAACTCTTCTATGTCCATGTTCGACATATCCAACTTAGCAAGTGATTCCAAATTCCAGATTGAGTTCGGCAGCATCTTTATCAATTTGCAGTTTCTCAAAGACTAGTGCTCAAGGGTTATAAGGGATCCAATCGAGTTAGGAAGCTCCACGATCAAGCGTTCTCTCAAACATTCCATTGAACTAGGCTCCTTTGGGAGGTGGTGGAGATCAATCTATCTAGATTCACATGTACCTGAAATCCAGCATCTAACAGCACCGTTTCAACATTGAAAGGTCCGCCCGATCTAACTGATACGAGGTCATACAGCAAATCACTTTTAAGGTAGGAGTCCATGTCAGACTTTTCCTTTCATCTTGGTAGTTTGTAGATGCATTTTCCCTTTAAAGACACAGATTGTTGATGGTCGTCCCTTAAAACCAGGATGCGAATTGAACAAAGTCAACATCTAGCAAGTTAGTTGACATAACTTCCCCCAAAAATCATGCACCCACTTACCAATTAGGCGGGGGTTTACACCGGTAGCTCTTACAATACTTTTTGTTCATGTGAATTCCTCCAAGAGGTACCAATCATTTCACCGTTCACGCTAATAAATGGTTCGTAGCAACATCATTATTTGGACTGCGCTCTCCCATCATCTTACTTGCATTTAGACTTCTCCGGAAGAAGTCTTTGAATAGAACAGCAGAAACAACAACCAGACATACTGTCACCACATAAGTCAATCGTTTGTTGAGCTATTGCTGCTCCTCCTCGGAGCTGTCAGACAGGGCCTCATCGGATGACGTCTACTGCTTCTGAGGGTCTCGCCATGGCGATGCAAGATGGACCCGCGGCTAGATGATTTGGGGGTGGTCCGGCTTGGCCTCTCCACCTGAGTCCCGATAGGTCTCAATTTTATTTTTCCTGATAAATTAAAAAGTGAGAATAAATCATCAATATGATTATCGATACCGGCTGTTATCATAAAGTGTTATATTCATTATGGAATGTCTTGTTTGAACCATGACCACTCAGTTCATCTATAGGTATATGAATTTGTCATCATAACTAATATGTTAAAGGCTCGAAAATCCTTCCACATAACATTGCGGACACCTAAAAATACTAACCAGTCAGAGGTTCGCTCGCGACAAGATTCCAACCTGTGAATTAATGAAAGATGGCGTGAACCCTTTATCATTTGGGTTATCATGCTTGGGTTTGGATTGGGACTTTCTAATGTTCAATGTTTTTTTCTTCTTTCAAAGTGAACGAGGGATGCATGAGCCTCATTAGAAAATGATCGTTCTATAAATCTGTTATGCGCTTATAAAATTTGACTTCAGTCGAATGAAGGATTGATGTGTTTATGATTTATATTACCTATGAAGGAAGAGATTTGAAGATTGATTTCTACAAAATTGATTTATCTACTCTCCACAATAATTTCTATTGAATTTCACTTTTTTCTTAACTTCCATCTTTTGTTTCGTGTACTAATTTTTTCTGTGCTTTCATAAACATTTGACTATGAATATAAATCCATGAGAGCCACCAAACATCGCGCATACCGCACATTGTGGTTCTTATTTTATTTTGTTTGTGTGAGCTAACTACGATATATAAAACTAATAATTCATTCGCACTCTTTGGTATTTTTTTTAAACGACATTTGTGACTTTTGTTGTGTGAGGTTACAAACTTTTTTTTTTTACTTCAAACATAGCCGGTGAAAAAGTCCGATGACTTTTGTTCTCAAAGATTATAGACCTTTTCTTTTATTTAATAATCTTTTACGTGTAAAGTGAAGTATTCAATTCCGATAATTGTACAACTCATATGTCAACCGAGCAATTACGGGATGACAATGCCATCATCTTATAAAATAGTGATCAGTCCAGTTGTATTCACACTATAAATTTTTTTGTAAATTTTAGATTAAGCGATTTGATTCAAAATACTGGAGATACATTTATCTAAAAAAATGTTGGAAATATTGGATCCAGTTCAACATAAGTATTCTAGAGTATTCGACAATCGATACACAATAGCAAGTTGCCTTCTCAAATTCTCTCTCTCTCTCTCTCTCTCTCTCTCTCTCTCTCTCTCTCTCTCTCTCATTTCTCTCTCTCTCTCTCTCTCTCTCTCTCTCTCTCTCTCTCTCTCTCTCTCTCTCTCTCTCTCTCTCTCTCTCTCTCTCTCTCTCTCTCTCTCAACCCAAGAGAAGTGGGTTCCATAATTCATAATTAACCTCGACTTGTCGGTCACTTGAGTTCAAACAACTCTAGTCATTATATCGGTTCGAGCATGAATTTGAAAAATTTAACTCGAGAGAGCTTGCGGCCATAACGGAGTAACTGCATTTTCACATACCTCCATGAATATAAATAAACAGATAAATAATATTAACTTTAATTCAGAATATTTTTTTTGAATTCAGTTTGAACCAACTAATTGAACCAAGCCGAGTTTCGACCAAAAGAAGAAGAAAGAAAGAAAAAAAAATAAACAAAACAAAACCAAGCCGAGTCAAGTCAAAGTGCTAATGTGTAGAAATCAAAGGGAAGCTCCAAGGGAGGGGAGAAGATAGGATCCAAAATTTTCCAAAAAAGCACGTCTCATTCTCTCAAGGCTATAAAACACAACATAAGACCACGCCGGGCAGTCATTCTTTCTAAAATGTCCCGATTTTAGAAGAGGAACTTCCTAGAGTGGCCTCACGCAAACGACGAAATCACCCAATGTGACGCCGAATATGCCCGCCAACACAAGAAGATCCCGAGGGCAGATCAGGAAAGATCGTAAATCCGTCGTCCTCTCCTTCGGTTTCTGTTGCAGGATAGGGAGCGGCGGGAACGGGCCAGGGTTGAGGGGCGATGGTTGTTCTGACAATGCTTGGTTGCCGCAAGTCGGGGCCGAGAAGTAAATTGCAATTCGCGTTCATGGCATCACTTACTACTGCTCTGATTCTCTCTGATCGGGAGTTTCGATAGCGAGAAGCCGCGAAATAGACCAAGGCGCTGGGATTGAGCACGCCGTGTTTTGAGCTTGGACGGTGAAATTTGTATTGTGAATTTGTGCGGGTTAGGTGTTTTAGGGTTGGGGGAAATCGTTGACTTTGTTGTGAAGCCGTAGTGTACATGATTGAGTGGGGCAAATTATACCTCTGGTGTACGATTGGATGTTTTCAAAGAATATAACTGACGTGCGTTGAGTTGTATTTGGTTGATTCTGTTAAGCCCTTAGGTTACCGAGTTTGGATCGATGCTACATTTTCCTTATATTTGTTCGATGCAAATCTCATTTCTGCTGTTTCTACTCTGGGGATAAAATTTGCTGAGTGCTCACAGTGATTGAACATCGGCTATTCAGCTTTAGTCCAGTTGAGTAATGGACTGTAGTCCAAGGTCTCATAAAGCTGTTTACAATCACAGTCTTGCCACGATATTGGTGGAGTATGCATCTGCCGTATGTGTTCTTTGACAGAAAATTCACATTTACCTAAAGCTTGTTGTTGTTACTCATCAGGTTTCACCATTTCAATACCATAAAATTGTAATTTCATGCAAAGCTTTTTATTGCAGGTTTACATGTCAGATTTGACAGAACATTTTAGCTGGACATGTCCTAGATGTGATGGAAAGACCAAGGTAATTTGACTACGTTTTAATATAACATTGTTGCTAAGGTTGCATGAATAATGGATCCTCAGTACTAAGTAGCCAATTCTTGAGATGAGATTTTGTGGGCATATGCTGCCTTGTCTTATGAGCTTCTGAACTGGTTATTAATGCCTTCTTGATCTGAAAGCTGGGCTTCAAAGTCATTGAACTGATAGTTGATATCCAGCACTGCTTACAGGTATATAATTCGTGTTACAGCGGCCTATCAATTAGATGCTTGTGATGCCTCTATGCTTGAATTGCATCTGATTGTTTGTCTCTATTTCTAAATTCTACACCTGTAGGCATATGTTGGTGTGGCCAATGACCTTAATGCTATGGTTATAGCTTTCAGAGGTACTCAAGAACATAGGTATGCATGTTAACTTTAGCAATTCTTCCCCTCACAATTGACATGCCAAGGATTTGATGAAAATTTAAGCTAAGAAGAGCAGCCTCAGTGAATGTGTACACAAGGCACATGGATTTGCTGTCCATACGAATGGGAAAAGGGTGAATCATTTCCACCAACACAAGAAAGTTACTTTCTCATAATTTTAGATGGAGTCGTGAGGAGATCACATACTTCACTAATTTTGTTCCGTGAAAAATTCTGTCACGTCTCTTTATAATTTGAGCTTTTTAGTTAGCAATTACTTCTATTTATTGTCTACAGCATACGAAATTGGGTTGAAGATCTCTACTAGAAACAGTTTTACATAAACGACCCTGGCATGCCTAGTGCCATTGTAAGTTCTAGAGATGATAAGCCTCGTGCATGCAACCTGTGGATACTTATGATTTGGATTGAGTTACAGTGTTACTCTATTGATTGTTGCTTGGGTTCATCATGGATTTTATTATGCTTATCACAATACGACAATTCGACATGGTATTTTGGATACTGTCATAAGAGCCAAGGATTTATATGGAGACATCAACGCCATGGTGACTGGGCATTCTGTAGGAGGGGCTATAGCATCCTTTTGCGGACTTGATCCTGTGGTAAGACAACTAAAAAATTGTTGTGGTTGGGACTTGTGAATTTTATTGGTTTCTTTTCTATCGCGTTCTTCCAACTGTTCAGTTGTAACGTCCTGAATTCAACCCAGTTTCGTGATTACTAAAATGGATATGTATTTTTCATTGTGTTTTAGTAAGTCTCGGTCGTGTGAGCTGCCGTCGCCGGAGGAGCGCCGTTGCACGCCACCGCCGTTTGCTGCCTCACCTCACCACCAAACCACCCTCATTCCTCCCTCTCCCTCGCTAGCTCTCTCTCCCTCTCCATTTCCCCCTCTTCCTCCTTGCTCGGCCGTGAGGCCGCCGGAGCACCGCCGCCGCCCACCGATGCCGCCCGCCCGGTGCCGCCGTCGCCACCGCCTAGCGCCACCACCAACCAGCCAGTCCATCCTCTCTTCCTCTCCATTCCTCCCTTCGGCCGTGAGGAATCACCGTCGGATAAGCCCCGCCGTCACCACCGCGCCATTCGCCGGACTGCCGCCAATCGCCACCGTGGGAACTGCTTGGACCGCCCATTTTCCCCACCTGTTCAGCCCCGTTTGGAGCTTAGGACTAGGTGAATAATTATCCCTAAACCCTAATTAGGCTAATTAAGCATTTCTAGATAGGTTTAGGTTAATTTAAGGGTTAACTAGGGTGATTTAGGGTTGATTATCGGGCTGATGATTAGTGGATGTTTTGGTGATGATTTTAGGAGCCTAATGAGGCATTTTGAGGATGATTTATTGCCCTTGATGGACCTGTTTAGTGGCTGTCCCCATTGGATTAAATTGGACTAAGTTTGGATAAATTTGGGGTTTAATCGCGCAATTGTCGAGGGCGCTTGGATTGACCGATTAGTGATTGATTTGTGTTCGATTGTTATCAATATTATGATGCCATGTTACGTGTCCTAAAGAGACCGAGAATGAAGTGGCATGGCGGGCCTTGAGCGTGCGAGTTTGTGTTGTGTTAATTGCGTGAATTATATGCCAATGGTATGTTGGGGCCTAATTGCATTGAATTGCTTAAAGTGGGCATGTTAAAAATGTTAATTGTGCATGTCGTGGCTGATTTGAATCGAGTAATTCTTTGGGCATGCTAAAGTGTTAATTGAGCACGTTATGAGGTGAATTGGGCATGTTGAGATGCACGTTGAATTGGCATAATTGTTTATGTGCCTATGATTGGAACTAGTTGCTCATTGTGAATTGCATTGTTGACCGAGTGCCGAATTGCATGGCCACGCATTTCACTTGCTGAGCGTTGACTTGAGATGAGACTTGTGCGAGTATGCATGCTTGACATGAGCATGTGATCACCTAATCGCCCTGATGCGTTTTACGCGAGGTTCAGATAAAATCTGGTGTGTGTATACGTGTGATCACTATAAGCCCTGATGCGTGTTACGAGGGGTATTGAACCCGTCCCGATACATTTTACGCGGGACGATGCCCGGATTATTGGAAGACGGCCAACCTGATGCGTTTTACGTGGATTTGGTCCGTATATGGAGATCGGTGTTGCGACTGATGCATTTTACGCGGGCTAGAGACACTAGGCCTGATGCATTTTACGCGGGCCAGGAAGTGTTAGAAATTGATATAGACCTAATGCGTTTTACGCAGGTCAGACCCGATGTGTTTTACACGGGTCAAGCTCTAATTGAGAAATTGAGCCGTGCGCCAGTGTGTATAATTGAGACGGATCATGAGCATGAACATATTAGTGGCATATGTGTGCAAGAGTGCATTGGCAATCGTGCAAGTATGTACGTATCGGTGACTCGTGTGTGATGCAGGCATTAATGAGCATGAGCATATGCATAGCGTACGTGTGACTAAGTGTGTTCGCGTATGTGCCATGAATAATACTATGAACTGTCTAATCTGCAGGGTCATTGTATTCTTGATCTGGGCCCGGAGGCCTAGGTCAATTGATTATCGTTTATTATTAGTCGTCTGTGAATTATTTGCCTGTCAGGAGGTGCATGTTAGCCTAGTTTAGGTTTATGGGGTTTTACTCGTTGAGATTCGTTCTCATTATTGTTAAAATCCAACTTTTCAGACCCCCGGCCCTGAAGATGTATGAGGTACCTATTCGTTTTGGGATTCTGTCTTGGATAGACCGGGACGTGACCAAGTACCCCATAGGGAACGGAGATACATATATTAGGCATTTCACTACTGTGTGGGTCGATGTGAGCGAGCATCATTTTCAGACCCACGAGTATATAGCCTGGTGTTTTAGAGACTACTTCAGGACATTCTCTGTGTTGGGTGTTGGATCGGTGACGTGTCATGGGATGTCGCACTTGAATCGACCTCGGTTGGGTTGTCGCGCGCCGTAGGGTTCGGGGCGTGACATCAGTTTTGGTCTGTTATGAGTTATCCAGAATTCTCTGCCAATTCTACCTTGAAGAGTCTAGTGAATCTTGAATTTTCTAGGGCTCTCATATTTATATTTACAATTCGTCATTCATAGCATCTTGTTTTCTTATGTTTTGGTAAATCAACCCATAGACAAAACACATGCAGAATGGGGTGCAAACGCCCTTCACGCGAACCACCAATTGTTGAAGTATCTAGTTGTGTGAATTGAGTTGTATATGTTAAGCTTTGGAGCTTCTAGTTGGTTGACTACTTAAATGTAGTGGATAAAGACATCAAACTATTTATTAAAAAGTTTACTTGCTGGAAACTTTTTGAATTGTTGATATGTTTATGGTCCAAACATATTACTTTTTTAGGCACTTGAAGCTCAAATTTTATGTCATGTAATGCATTTTGAGATGGATTATCGATCCTAAATTTGTGTTATGTGCGTTGTTTCTGTCTGTCTTGCTCTAATCAAATGAAGCAGATCCTCTTCGGTCAAACTACAGGCCAGATACGTTATAGGCTAGAGCCAATTCTAAGATGTCTAAATTATGCCTTTTGTCAATTTTATTGACCTAATTCCATAAAAAAACCCTCAACTTTACACTTTGTCCCAATTATATTCTAAACTTTTTTTTGTCCCAAGAAAAATCACAAACTTTTATCTAAGTCCCAAGTCATGTCCCATGACGAAGGATTCGTCTTATAAATTCTCCACGGCAAGTTTGGTGATTTTTTAGGCTGTGTTGGCAAGATTTCAATCGTTGTTGAAATTTATTACTCTCTTCTTGATTATAGTGGAATTTGTTTGTCCCGTTTTTCACGTTTTCCGGTGTTTTCAACATATGTTAAGCTTTGGAGCTTCTAGTTGGTTGACTACTTTTTCCGTGGATAAAGACATCAAACTATTTATTAAAATTTACTTGCTGGATTTTTGGAATTTCATGATATGTTTATGGTCCAAACCCCTTGAAGCTCAAATTTTTTATTGTTTTGCATTTTGAAATGATTTTCTTTTCTAAAGAGGTGGAAATCTAGAGCCAATTCTTGTTTCAATTATTGGCCGGGAGAAAATCTAATGTGGAGGGCCCTCTTTGTTGAAAAATCCGCGCCTTTTCTGGCAATGCTTCGTTATAAATTGCCGACCTTGCCGGGCCCGGCCAATTCTAAGATGTCTAAATTATTCTGGCCAAATTTCGGTGACCGTTCTCTGTTTTTTTTTCTAACGTTAAATGGACGGATTTGTAAAGGGTAGATTTGGGATTTAGAAAAAAGTTTGTGATTTTTCTTGAGACATTAAAAAGTTCAAGATATAATCGGGATAAAGTGTAAAGTTGAGGATTTTTTTTGAATTGGGCCCAATTTTATTGGACAGTGCGTGTACTTTTCTAGGCACATGTTCTGGAATTGGTACCAGAAATGGTACGCGCCCCAAAGTCATGTCCCATTAATTCTCTTCTCCACGACGAGTGGTGATTTTTTTAGAGTCAAACATTTATGGTAGCATCATTGGTTGCATAAACTGTAGACTGTACCTTTTCTCGAAGTATTAGTAGCAAGTTTAACATCTTGTCTCAACACAAATTTTTTAAAATTTTTACTTTTGCTTTCTGATTTCTTGCTGAAAATTGTTCTTAGCCGATTGTGACATCATGCCCATGTGTCGTGGCCCTTTTGGAATTAGTGCGATTCTGAAGAGATGGGAGGAGCAATCGAGTGGCTTCGGTGACTAAAATAAAATATTAAAAAGAATTTCACTCCCGTTCTTTTTAATGTTTTTGAATTGTAATAGTCTTGTATCTGTGGAGTTTGCTTAGCGCCGAAACTGAACGCGCGGTGTGAAATGTATCTTTGCACTGGATTTTTGGACAACACCGTGTCGCCGTAAATGCCCACGCACTTGCCCCCAAATTGCAGGAATGGCACTACACGGGACACACTTGCACCTTTGCTCGTACGTAATCGCAGTGTCACTTTCAGGGTTATGGTGTCCAGTTGGGGCTATTTTGGAGAAAAAACCCCAGCCCCCCGTCCGGCCATACGAGTTGTTCCTGTGACTTTCTGGAATCTTTAGATCATCAAGTGCGTGACTGCGTGCCTCCTTTTGCTGCTGCGAAAATACCCAAATGCCCTCGTGGCGAGGAAGTTTATCTGTTATTTATTTTTTAAGCACGGCTGAGGGTTGTCTCTCTCTGATGCTCCAAAAATCAAGCAAATCAAACCGAGTGGAGCTCTGACGCCACGGTCATGGAGGTGGCTTGCCTCACGTGACCACGTATCTATGGCCGTACGAGGCTAGAGACCTTTGTTGGAGTGAATCGACGGTAGTTGCAACTTCCATCGACATAAGTCGTGAGCTCTGCATGGAGAAATAGAGAAACGAAGGTGTAGCAAAAGACTCGAACGGGCGAGGAGTTAACGTCGCTGGGGGATCGATGCACGAAGGTGAGGGCTCCTGATGGCGATGGGTAGTGTCGTCAAAATTCCAAGCTTGTACTAGTACCTTCTTCAAAGTTCACTACTCATTAAAATTTGGACATGTCCGTTTGTGTGGACATCGATTGGCAAACGAAGCTAACTGGGCCTGAGAAAATTCCATTAAAAAGCCTAAATTTTACCTATTGTGACACCAATGCCTCAATTTTTTGTGTTATCAATTTTTCCAAACTTGTACCGGTGACCCAAAAATAGCTACCTTTACAATTCCATCCCTACGTGATGGCTTGTGTAGATAACGACAGGTGAATGGAGCTGACGTGGATATAACATGACTTTAGTCTAGTCTAGAGTGACTTTGGACAACTAGTCAAAGTTTTAAGTTTTTTAAAAAAGTTTTACTACCACAAAAACCTCAAATTGGTATGCAAATGCCATATTTTCATAAAAAAAAAACTCTCAAATTAGTATATTTGTGTTACAAATACTCTTAACCGGTACACCTATGACATATTTATCTTAAATTGTGATAAATCTGAGAATTTTTTGGACAATGCGCTACGGCCTCCTATACACAGGAACGCCTCGGTTTATCATTACAATACAAATGTTTGACTGCAGAGACTCTGCATCGACTTGACATGAATTATGAAATGTGTTCATTCATTGATAATCACCTAGGCAGGGTGCATTTCTTTGGAGAAACAGGAATTCATGAAGACATATAGCATAAGGTAATCCTGATCACAATGGTCTTGAGCACCAATCAGGATCTTATCATTCCCTAAATGCGTCCTCTACCATTTCTATTCAGCATCGCGAACATTTTCACATATTCAAGTAACCTCTTCAAGATCAGCATCGCTATTGTCTCATGTTGCTTCCCGCCACCATAGAACCCTCTTTTTTTTTTATTTCGCGTAATCTCTCATCCTTCACAATGGTAGTCCTCGCCTGCATATTTAGAAACTTAGATTAAGGACCACATTTTTAATCAAAACTATTTAGAGTGACTAACGGTTCTATACTTTGAAGGCACAACAACTTCGATTCCATGGGAGCTCTCATCTCCCACCTTTGTTAAGCCAAATTGAGAAAAAATAGGCATATGTAACCGAACACAATTGTCTTTTTAAAGTTGAATACACCTTTACAGTGCGTCTAGTAGTGATTGCATTTTCATATACTAGGAGTTGCTCTGGTGGTCATCCTTCCCATTATGATGGAGGAGGTTGAGGGTTCGAATTTGGTAGGGATGTTTAGTTTCAGGTGTGCAGGTCGATTTCCAGATTTTCATACTTTACAAAGAAACAGAGCAAAAGTTTGAAAGTGAGATGAGAATTAGAATAAGATTGACAAAAAAAGAAAAACTAATTCAACTAAGCTGAGTCGAAGTGCAAATGTGGAGACATCACAGGCAAGCTGCAAAAGAGAGAAGATGGAATCCCAAATTTGAATTTCTAAAGGAACTTCCTTCAGTGCCCTCACGCAAACGGCGAAATCACCGAATCTGCCCGCCAACAACCGAAGAAGATCCCGAGGGCAAATAAGGAAATTTCGTGTACTCACCATCCTCTCCTCCCCTTCGCCCCAAGTTGCCGTAGCTTTCAATCGCCATCCTGTCGCGAAAATCTTCATAAAATCCACCAACCCGAGAGACCGGAATCGAGGTTCAATTCGAGGAATACGGACGATCGCGATCCATCTCTCTATCTCACTGCGCGATCGCGGCGTTCGGTTTCGTGCAATTGTTTGCTTATGGGAAACGTACCAGAGGTTCGATTTCTTTGTGGCGCGCTTTCGTTTTCTCGATGACGTTGTTCGATCCGCTTCTATTGTAGAATATGGAGCGGAACGGGTGGTGGTTGAGGGTGATGGTTCTGACATGCTTGATTTGCCGCAAGCGGGGCGAGAGGCAATCGCATTCCGTGTTCATGTACCAGCTTACTGCTGTGATCCTCCGACTTGATTCGGAGGCTCTAGTGTTGGGTATGTCGGTTTTGAGCTTGGAAAGTGAGATTTGTATTGTGAATTTGGCGGATTTAGGTGTTTTGGGGTCGGGGAATCGTTGGCTGTGTCGTGGAGCTGTAGTGCCTGATTGAATGGGGGCCAACCTATAGCTGAATGATCCCTCTGGTGTAGATTCGGATGTTTTCAAGGCATATGACTGACAGTATCGTGTTGCATTTGGTTGGTTTTGTTAAGCTATTGGATTACCAAGTTTGGATCAATGCGACTATTGGAATATGGTCGGATCGATTGAATTTCCTTATATTTGCTCGGTACGAATTTCATCCTGCTGTTTCTTTTGGGGATAAAATTTGTTGAGTATCTCACAGTGATTGACTGTCGGCTAGTCAGCTTTTCTCCAGTTGGGTGATGGACTGTAGCTTGAAGGTTATAGTGGAATAGCTTTCAGGAAAGAGGAGCCTTGTGTTGTTTACTTATTCCCCTTTCATCGCATTGCATTGAACATATATAGTTCTTTAAGTTCATGAAGGACGGTAGAAATATACCGAAATATTGTTTTGAGTTGATGTTTCCTTAAAGTGTTCCTCTCACTTGATTTGTTGAAATAGCTTGCTAGAGACATAAGAAACTTGCTTCATTGCTTGTAATTGAATGAACTTGTGACTGCATTTTCAATCTGAAATTTTCTCGACTGGTAAATGCAGAACTTTGAGTGAGGTCCAAGGCTCATAAAGCTGTTTACAATCAGACTCTTGTGACGATAGTGGTGGAGTATGCATCTGTAGTAAGTGTTCTTTATAAACTTTCTCCCATTTACATAGAGCTTCTTGTTATTACCCTTCAGGTTTCACCATTTCAATACAATAACACTGTAACAAGGTGCAACGGTTTTTATTTTGCAGGTTCACATGTCAGATTTGACAGAACTTTTTACTTGGACATGTCCTAGTTGTGATGGAAAGACCAAGGTAATTTGACTACATTTTAATATGACATTGTTGCTAAGGTTGCGTAAAGAATAGGTCCTCGGTACTAAATGGCCAATTCTTGAGATGAGATTTTGTGGGCATATGCTGCCTTCTCTTATTAGATTCTGACTGGTTATTAATGCCTTCAGATTTGAAAGCAGGGGTTCTAAGTCATTGCTCTGATAGTTGGCGTCCAGCACTGCTTCTAAGTATGTAATTCATGTCACAGTGGCCTACCAATTTGCGATGCTTGTGATGCCTCTATGTTTGAATTTCATCTAATTTTTTGTCCTTATTTCTAATCAATATATATTACTTGTAGGCATATATTGGGGTGGCCAGGACCTTAATGCTGCAGTTATAGCTTTCAAAGGTACGCAAGAACATAGGTATGCATGTTAACTTTAGCAATTATTCCTCTTACATTTGACGTGCGAAGGATTTGATGAAAATTTAAGCTAAGAAGAGTAGCCTCCGGCGAGTGCGTACACAAAGCACATGGGTTTGCTGTCCATAAGAAGGGAAAACAGTGAATCATTTCCACTGAGACATGAAAGTTATGTGCTTGTAAATTTAGATGGAGTCATGAGGAGATCACATACTTCACTAATTTTGTTCTTGGAAAAGTTATTTGAACTTTTCGGTTAGTGGTTACTTCTATCTACAGCATACAGAATTGGATTGAAGATTTCTACTGGAATCAGCTTGACCTAAACTACCCCTGCATGCCTGTAGCCATGGTTCTAGAGATGATGAGCCTCTTGCAAGTTGTGGATACTTCTGATTTGGAATGAGTTACAGCCTTATTCTATTGTCTTTGCTTAGGTTCATCATGGATTTATTATGCTTGTCACAATACGACAATGCGACCCGGTACATTGGATGCTGTTAGAAGAGCCAAGGATTTGACATCAATGTCATGGTGACAGGGCATTCTATGGGAGGGCCTATGGCATCCTTTTGCGGACTTGATATTGTGGTAAGATAGTTAAAAGCTTGTTATGGTTCAGATATTGGTTCTTCTCTATTGTGTTCTTCCATTTATTCAGTTTTGGTCTCTTAAGAGTTACCTGGAATTCTCTGCCAACTCTGCCAACTCTACCTTGAAGAGTCTAGACTCTGGAGACTCTGGATATCTTGAACTTTCTATGGCTTCATATTTATATTTACAATTGGTCAGCATCTTGTTTTTTTTTCTTTTTTGGTAAATCAACCCGTAGACAAAACACAAGCAGAATGGGTTGCAAACAACCCTTTACCTGAATCATCTATGGTCTACGTATTTAGTTGTGTGAATTGTCTTACTTGTTAAGCCATGGAGCTTAAAGTTGGTTGAATACCTAAATATAGTGGATAAAGACTTCCAACTAATCATTACAAAGTTTACTTGCTGGAAACTTTATGGGATTATTGATATGTTTATGGTCTGGATATATAACTTTTGCAAGCACTTGAAGCTCAAATTTTATGTCATGTAATCTTGAATGGCTAATGCATTTTAAACTAGAATATTTTGATCCTAAATCTGTGTTCTGTGCGCTATTTCTGTCTCTCTCTCTCTAACCAAAAGAAGCAGCTCCTTTTCAGTCGGACTACTGGCCAGATATGTTGTAGGCTGAAACCAATTCTAAATGTCTAACTTATGCTTTTTGTCTCAGCTTTATTGGACAGAGTGGTCCAAAGTTTTCTATGCACCTGTTGTGGAACTGGTACCAGAAATGGTACCCACCCCAAAGTCATGTCCCGTTAATTCTCTTCTCCATGACAAGTAGTGATTTTTGAGGGTCAAACTTTGTCTTGGACACGGATTATACAGACACTCACGTGGCCTACAATAGGATTGTGGGTTGCATGAACTTTAGACTAAATCTTTTCTTGAAGTATTAATAACAACTGCTACATCTTGTCTGAACACTTGGATGGTTTAAGATGTCATTTTTGTTTGCTGGTTTCTTGCTGAAAATTGTTCTGAGCCGATTGTGACATCATGCCCATGGGTTGTGGCCCTTTCCATGCGTAGTGGCCCTTTTTAAGATTTAGTTTCTCCTTTGCTATTAATGACTGTAAGTTTTGGGGTTCTAGAGGCAATTTCACCACGAACCTGGAATTTTTTGTTTATGTCATTAGCAGGATATGACTCACCCCACCAACATCTAAGGGCTTCTTGTGTAAGCATTTAAATGCGCCTTGGTTGAAAATTCACCCCCAATACCACCATTCCATATTATTAACACCTTTTCTTGGATGTGAGGGTGGGGTGGGTTTTGGTGTGGCTGTGGGGTTTGGTTTTGGGAAAATTATGGATGGGATCTAGACAAAGTAACACTAGACCTCCAACCCTCATGGAGAGGAAAGGTTGTTCTATCGTTGACCTTTGTATGTGAAATGCAATATATGGTTATTGATGCATAGTAGTTTTTCCCCTTGTGAAAGCATTAACATTCAAGTTATTTGGCCGTCTATTTATGTGTGGTGAAGCTGTTTTTTCCAGACCATTGCTCACTTGATTTACTTATATAACTAAGGACACTTAATTTCCAGGTAAATCATGAAGCACAGATTGTCCAGGTTTTGACATTTGGACAACCTTGTATTGGCAATGCAATGTTTGTTTCTTACTACAGCATGCCAAATACTATACATTTAACTAATGGACATATATTGTGCTTCATTTGCCTTCGTACTATTCTCGGTTCCCACAAAAGACATACCATCACTTCCCTAGGGTGGTATGACTTTGATCTTGACAAAATATCAGATAAATTATGGGGAATTGTCACTGACTGCATTTGACATTTGCTTTACATTTATTTCAACCTATCTAACTGTAGAAGTCTTATATTTTCCAACAATGTTCGTACTCATTTTTCTCAGTGTATAAATTTTGACTGTTTTGTTTGTTTCATCTTCTTAACAAAGCAGGGCAGTTTGTAGTACTCATGACCTTTTTAACATTATTTAAGGAACTCTTTTCATTCCTATAAAGCTATCGTGAGTTTCTCGTACCAATTCCAAGTTTAAGACGCGTAATAATTTGTATTACTCTCTCTCTCTCTCTCTCTCTCTCTCTCTCTCTCTCTCTCTCTCTCTCTCTCTCTCTCTCTCTCTCTCTCTATGATGGCTGATGAACTAGTCTTAAGCTCTGTGCAATTATAAGTTATTAAACATTTAAATTATGTATGTCTACTAATGCCTATAATATTGGCAACTAGGTCAATGATAGTCATGGATAAACATTTTGATGTGAGATAATGTGAAAATAATTTGATTCCACCTGCTTGTTTGGTGATAATCTTACTCTTTTTTATGTGGGTGTTCGCATGTAATTGGAATCCTTCTTTTTTTGTAGGTATGGCTGTATAATATAGGATTTGGTAGTCTGGTTAATTAGGTCAAGAAAGTTTGTGATGGCTCTGGAGAAGATCCAATTTGCAGCAGGTAAGGAGGTAGTTTCAGTCGTAGGTACCTGTTACAAGCAATTATTTTGTGGATTTATCATGCTAGGTGGAATAAGTCATGTGACAGATCAGCTTGTTCTAGAGAATGCCAGTCCTTTATTACCGGAAATATTTACGGATGACTTATCAGAGTGTGTTTCTGCAGATCGGTAGCTGGTAACAGCCTCGCCGACCATTTTCTCTACTATGGTGCAGAATTAATGGCAGAGACATGGGGATCGTGCAAAATCGTCATGAACCCATGATTGAAGGAATATGGAAGCAAAGACTAAGGAAACCTTATGCTTTCCAGCAATCCTTCTGCTGCATTGAGGCTGCATTAAGACTCCGATGCCAAGAGTAACTCAACGTAAAATGCTCCTAAGTTAGCACCTAATTTCGTGAAGATCATTAGGTAGCTCTGGATGAAGTTTGTGCACATAATGCATTCCATCAATCTGTTTCCATGTCCATCACAAGATGCATAGGATCTCTACCGAAATACACTTGGAATGTAAATAGCATGAAGTTGGATGTATCATCCTTGTAAATACAACTCTGTGATACCTATTGAATGAATGAGCTCGCAAGTTTACCTGTCAATCTAATCTTGGGACCGTGGCATTTTTTACCATACTCGATAAAACCTAATAAGGATGTGTGGATGCTGAGTTGAGCTATCCATAGCTGAATCACGCCGCTTTTTTCTTTCCTTTCTTTTTTTTTTTTTTTATCTTTTTTGGGGGTTGAACTCGTGTTGAACTTCACAAAATTGGCAGAAGTTTGTGAATTCTGAAACTGTTAGACTTGCATGGTTTGGAGATTAACCGGTTTTATAAGGTGAAACAAAGACTATCTAGGGAGAATACTTTTCAATCAGTGACCTTACCTTCTACTACTGGCTTATTGGCATATAAAAGATTTCTTGGCACAACCAAGTACTTTGACTGTTCCCTAGTAGGACAGATAAATCAAGCCATCTTGGAAAAAAATGATCTTATCTGAAGTTTGTGTCACTTCAATTGGCAACCTCCGCTGAATTTCAACTTTTAGGAGGTAAGCAATTTATATCGTCTTGGTTTAGACATGCAAGAATGATCTAATCGGCCTCTGGAATGAAAGCTATAAGCTTTTACCTTTTATTTTTGATATGCCAAAATTAACATTAGCGAAAATCGGAAAACTGAAATTCCTTCATCATTTCAAAGCATGAAGTGCCAATTGTGACCATTCAAAACATATTATGCAAGAGACCAGTTAAGTCCTGGACGCTATATGATAAGCTATAGTTTGTACATTACAGTAAAAGCCAAAGTACAATACCAAAACGTTGGGAAAGATACACTGTCGTCAAATCTACGAGTTACCTGCGCTAACCCCAGCTTACCTTTACGGTAAAAGCCCGTAAGTTTTTCTTACTTATACCAAGAAAAAGAGCTTAGGCCATCATATAGGTCTCTTTTGTCATTTAGCAATTCTCCTTACCAACATTGAAACCTAAAGCTCCATACCTAGGTAACCAAAAAGTGAATGAAAGAGCTTTTGTCACGAATTAAAACCTACACGTTTGACTATATCCTTCTTTGTTTAAGGTATAGCAAAGTTAAGTTTTACAAGGCATGGTTATAAGGTTCAAATTTAAAATACACACCGGTAAGTTCCAAGGATCTCATGTAAATGACCCACGTGTAAATTGACAAAAGTAATGTACTTGAATGCAGTAACACTAGCATCAATTTGACTTGTCTTTTATGCAGTAACACTAGCGTCACTTTGACTTGTCTTTTACCGTTAACTCAATTAGCCAACCAAAACCGTCAAAAAGTAATATATCTAAACCAAATCAAACTCATGAAATAGATCAAAAGAAACCAGGGTCCCATTTCATGAGTAGTTTACAACGTCCATCTTAAAGGTAGAAAACGGTTGCAAAAACAGCCAGTAATAAATATGCCTACAACAATAGCTTTCAAGTTAACTTGCCAAAGTGTGATTGTAATTTACGTACAACAGATAACGATCCCAGGAAAGACTACAATGAATATCTCTTGGGATGACATAGGACAATGAGAAATTTGTTTAAGTTTCACATCTTCCTTGACAACAAACTTGGCTGTGGATGCAAGACCTTTCAAGTACCACATGCACTTCTTATTGGAAAATGAACTCCTCTGCTGAGCATGTCTTCTAAATTTTTCAAGAAATGGTTGAATCCTCTAAGCAATGCCAGACATTGCATCATTTGAACCTCTTCAAGTTGAAACGATCAGAGGCCTCACACATGTTATCCCTTTCTGCAAAGTATTTCAACCCGATCAACTCACATTAAGGATGGCACTGCCTTCGATCAACAAAATGCACTGATATTCAATGACAAACTAAAAGCACTAAGAATTTTGACATCCTTCAACGCTTGACTATCAGCATTGAAGAATTCAGTAATGCCCGAATATCACAGATGTTACCCATGAGTGCATTCAAACGATTCTTCTGGTCAACATAATCAAAAAGGATGAGAACTCCTTTACTAAAAAGCCTATCTTTAATTGTCTTGATCCCTTCATCAACATTACTTATTTCTGTCGATTTCCTTTTGAGGATATTGGAGATGAGTTATTCCGCAAGAACTGAATGCCCTCGAGCTCTGAAGTTTCATGGATGTTAGAGAAAAAGCAATAGTGCTCAAAACCATGTGAAAGCTGATTGTAGATAAGTTCAGCGAGAGTCATCTCTCCAACACAGCCCATTCCATGAATTCCAACAATTCATGTTTCTTGTGTTGTGAGTGCCTATCATACTCATGACAAAGACTACCTTGAACACCATTTTCACATCGAGAGGTCCATGAACTGGTTTTGGCAGGAGCAAGTAAGACTACCTCGAGCACCACTCTAAGCACACAATTTTTCTCCCGGTCCAGACAATCCCTTCAAGTGTTTTCTCGTAAAAGAACATATGGGTACTGGTATGCAAGTTCTATTGCATAACAATGAAAAGAACACACATTTATATGAAATGCAATAATCATTTTTTCAGTCCACAATAAAGGAAAAAAAATCAGGTTTGCCTACATAGCTTTTTTACACCCCAAAACAGATGAATACAGGGTTTACCACCCCAAGATTGTGAGAGGGAACACAGTCAACATCAAATTTCATCCATCATCCGCCTTTCTTCGGTCTCTATCTATACAGCTGCCCAATTAGCCACACCTCCTTGCATAGAAAGATTTTTGTAAGTTTCTTAAACTTTAAGTCCCTCAGCAACATTAGAAACCGGCAAAAAGGCGGTTGTTTGAGATGTCTCCCTTAGCACTTCTTGTCGATCTTTAAACCTAAAAGAGTCATCTAGTATAACTTAAGGTGAATGGAAGGGCTTCTATTACAGATATTTACCTAGGCATAACCATTTCAAGAAAATGGAGGCAATAATGGAGATCACACAAGGGTCAATTTACATGATTCAAACCCCAAGTGAGACTTCTCATATGTCCGATACACCGACAATACTTAAATTTAGCCTCAACTATAACATGATTTACAATACCTTGGCGAAGCTAAATAGTTCTCCTCTCCTGTCGCAGATGGAAGCTTTGCTGCACCAACTATTGATGCCACTACCCAAGTGAAATTCCTCTTTCTTCATCTTATAACTTCTCCATAACATTTGCAAATCCCACTAAGAAGCACACCTTTCCTGAAAAATAAACTGATCATAAGCATATCAATACAATGTCTTCTTCACAATAGCAACAATGAGTTAATTATGCTGTAATATTCCAGGATGAGAACCATAGTGCTATGACCTTCCAACACACATTTCATCTAATTATTTACAGTATAGCAAAGTTATCTCCAATGTGAATCAGAGGGTATCAACTTCAAAATATGTGAAGCAGCAAATCGACAAGGATATCTAATGAATTGTCATAAATCAAATAATAATGATGCAATCGACATCCACACCTCCAGCTGGGAAACATAAAAGCAAGGAGAAACCATTTACAGAGAATATAGCTAAAAAAAGCCAAACCAAACTAGGAAAAGAAAACATATAATTGTATATAATTAAGAACCCCCTGGTTATACGGAGGTACCATAATTTCAATACCTTCTTCAGATTTTCGGGCATTGACTCATAAAGTAATTATAAAGTGGACGTAAAACTTCACTTTGGACGTCATTTTCATTTTCCTTTATTCAGTCTTTGTACAGCTGCCCAATTAGCCACAGCTCCTTGTGCAATAAGATTTCTATGAGTTTTTCAAATTTTAATTCCTCTCCGCAACAGTAGAAATCGGCAAAAAGGCAGTTTGAGATCTCTCCCTTAGCACTTCTTGTCAATCTTAAAACCTAAAAGAATCCTCTATTATGACCGAGATGAATGCAAGGGCTTCTATTATAGATAATCACTGAGGCATAACCATTTCTAGAAAATGTAGGCAACAATCGAGATCACACAAGAGTTTCATTTACATGATTTCTAACCCCAAGTGAGACTTATCATATGTCGTAGGCAGTAGGCAACGATAATACCGAAATTTAGCCTTAACTATAAGACGATTTATGATACCTTGCAGGTGGAAATTTTGCTGCACCAACTATTGATCCTCTACCCAAGTAAAATTCCTCTTTCTTCATTTTATGACTTCTCCATAATATTTGCAAATCCCACTAAGAAGCACATCTTTCCTAGAAAATAAACTGACCATAAGCATATCAATGCAGAGTGTCTGTCTTCTTCACAGTATTCTGTAAAGTTCCAGGATGAGAACCATAGTTATTATATGACCTTCTGACACACATTCCACCTAATTGTTTATAGTACAAGGAAGCCATCTCCAAAGCGAAGCGAGGTTATCAACTTCGAAATAAGTGAAGCAACAAATCGACAAGGATATCTAATAATTTGTTACAAACCAAACCAAATAAAAACGATGTGATTGATATGCATACCTCCAATTGGGAAACATAAAACCACGGAGAAACCATCCAAAGAGAATATAGCGAAAAAAGCCAAACCAAACTAGTAGAAGAGAACGAATGTCTGTACATAATTAAGAACCCTCTGGTTTTCCAGAGGTATCATAATTCCAATACCTTCATCAGATTTTTAGTCATCAACTCGCGAAAAGGTAATTAAAAAGTGCACGTGAAACTTCTCCGTCCATATCCGTGAAAGAGTTTAATTGCAGAAAAGGGAAAACATTGGTTGTTAGATGAAATAACTTACCTCAATTCAGTTTAAAGTTTGCACGCAAGGGAACAATTTGCGGTCATCGATCAAGAAGCTTTCAAGAGCAACGTGCATTTATCCGTTAGTCTTCTACCTCAGATCCATATTCAAATTCGTATCTAGATTCATCATCTTATACCTCTGATTTGTCTCGTCTCCCCAAAATCTAATTGCCTTCTCCGAGCAAAGCAAAGAAATTACCTCCACATTTAATTTCCCGCAAACCCTTATAGTAACAGATCGCAGTCCCTTCAAACTTGATAGATCAGGCAACTTCTGTAAAGATCCACAACCATAAATCCTCAAATCTTCCAAAAATTGTGGTAGTTCGCCTTGAATCTCAACCAGATTACTGCAGCGGGACACAAAAGAAGCCGTAGTTGGTTGAGATTACTTAGATCAGGTAATATCCCCACCTGTTGAAGTTCCGAATGCTGTAAATCTAGGTTCTCCGAACCATCAAGGACTCAAATCTCTGAGATTAGAGAGTCAATAATCCAAAGATATGATAGGTTCTTCAAATTCGATAGATCCCCCAGGGAACCAAATGACTTGCAACGTACCAAACTTAAGTATGATAAACTGGAGGGAAGGCTTGGGAGGCAACGCAGATTACGGCATCGGAGTTCAAGTCTTTGGAGTCGAGGAAGGAGTCCGATATCTATGGGTAAGGCGGTCTTGTGTTCAGAGTCCAAATACAAGGATAATAAACCGGAGGGAAGGCTCGGGAGGCAACGCAGATTAGGGCACCAGAGTTCAAGTCTTTGGAGTCGAGGAAGGAGACTACTAATATCCGCGGGTAAGTGGGTCACATAACAAGAGATTAGGTCCAGAGTCTCCAGTTTGCTTAAATTCCCAATCCATCGTGGCATTGGATATTCTTCCACAAGCCCATCAGATTCCCCACCATCAACATGTCGGCTAAACTGCAGCTTCAATTCCTTTAAATTAGTCAGGTTTGAGAGATCTGGAAACGTATCCATATGCAATGCAGACAACACAAGAATGATAAGACTTTCAGGAAGCCTCGGTACCATGTATATTTTAGCATTCCACAATTTCAAGATCCTTAGGGATCGATTTCTATAGATGCAATTGCCAATTTCCACTTCCACATTGAAAAGACGAGTACATCGGACATCTATTTCTTCGAGCTTCTCAATTGTCCATAGGGCATCAGGCATTTTACTCATGGCAATCACAATCTTTGCTACTTTCAAATTTTTCAACTTTCCGATGGGATCGGGTAGTTTTTTGATCCCCGTTTCGGATATATCCAGCTCAATCAAAGATTCCAAATTCCCTATCATATCCGGAAGCCTTTCCAATGATTTGCAATGTTTCAGAAATAGGTATTCAAGGCTCTCAAGATCTCCACCCAGCTCATCTGGTAGCCTTTGAAGTTTCTCACAATAGCTTACATCTAAGGAAACTAGGATTTTCAAATGACAAACCAACCCATCAATTTCAGTTAATGATTTACAGCCTTGTAGGATCAATCGTTCTAAATTTACCTCAGCAGAGAAGATGGGAGCTCTCTCCAAGCAATTGCATCCGGTCAGATTCAAAATTTGCAAATTCTTCATCTCCTGTAAAAGAAAAATCATGCAAAGATTAATTTTGAATCTCATAAGACGGAATAATAAGTGTTGTCTAGCATATAACATACCTCCATATGGCTCCACCCCTGCCAATCATGCGTAATCTTACTCCGAGATAGATCAAGAACAACCACATTCTCCATGGAGAAATTTGCAATCTTAAATGTTGGGGGAATACCGTGCCAAGAAAGCCAATGTAAATGTGGAAGGAGATCTGAATTCTCCTGAAAAACATTAGTTGGAGGAACATTTGATGGCGATTCGTGCCAAAGAAGCCTCTCTTCAGCACGAAAATATTCCTCCGAACCGTTAACTTGAAGAAACAACAGATTTGATATTCTCTTAAAGTCCTTACAGGTAAAACAGTACTGCCGCTCATGGTCAAAGCGGAGACAAAGAGCTTCAACTTTTGTTTTTCCCTGCCCAATGGAAAATTTTAAAAACAAAAGAGTTGAAGCGAAACACATTTATTCAAGTTCACTATTTTAAGGGGTTGAGTTGGAGTACTTTCGTTCCTTTAATCTTGACAGAGCAAAAAAATTGATTTAAGTAGGTCACAATAGTGCTAGAGAACACTCCTTACCAAAAAAAAAAATAGTGCCAGGGAACACAAAAAAGTAACTAGCTTTTTTTAAAAAAGAAAATGTCCACAAGTAACATGGAGATTTATCGCACGGGGGATTTTACCTCATGTCTCCTCGGCAAATCCAATGCTTCCTTAGGATCCCACACCCTACTTTGCCTCTTTATTTTCATCTTACTTTCTTGACGAACCATTTCTCTTCCGAGGTCTCTGAATTGGTCATGCATCCACACTTGATTAAACTCTCCAATCTTTATCAAAGACATGTTCTGCAAAACTTCCATAGCTTCTTTTGGAAAAAATTTAGAATTTTCCCAAAAATAAACCACAATGTCTTTGTCATATCCAATGAAAAAACAAGTTATATCGAGGAATATATGTTGTTGTCGAACTTCTAATGCATCAAAACTTATTTTTAGCTTACTCTGAACATCCACATGAGGAACCTTTTCCAACTTCTCCAATATGTCATCCCACCTTTTCTTTTCGGTGCGAGAGAAAAGTGAACCTATGACCTCAAGAGCTAGCGGAAGACCTCTAGCAATGCCTATTGCCCTCTCGGATTGGTCAATATACTCAATCAAAGGAGAGCCTCTTCTGAAAGCATGTTTGCTAAAGAGTTGAAGAGATTGACGGTCATCCATGCCATTAAACTCATAAGTGCAGTCCACCTCTGGAACAATGAGAACATCTTTCTTTCTTGTAGTAATAATGAGTTTGCTCCCTCTACCAAACCAATCACAATTTCCTACAAGTGCATTCATATGATCCTTTTCTTCCACATCGTCGAGAAGGAGGAGGACTCTTTTATTAGACAACCTGTCTTTAATGGTCTTAATCCCTACATCAATATTTCTTATATCTGTCCATTTCGTGTTGAGGATGTCAGAGATAAGCTGATGTTGCAAGCGGTGAATGCCCTTGAGTTTTGATGTTTCACGGATGTTAGAAAGGAAGCAACAACCGTCAAAATTTTTTGAAAGCTGATTGTAGATGATTTTGGCAATAGTCGTCTTTCCGATCCCACCCATTCCATAGATTCCTATAATCCGTGTTTCACTTGTCTCGGCACCAATCATTTCCATGATTGCATCCACATGGTTGTCGACACTGACCAAGCAATCTGATACCACCAAATAAACCTCCTCGGTGAGTTTTTTTGCAAACTCGCCTTCTCGCCTAGTGTTTGTTGGAGGTCAAAAGGCAATGAGTTAGAAAACTGTGTTGAACCAAACTATTTTCTGACAAGACCAAATTTAAAACTACAGATCTATTTCAAATGTGTTCTTCAACGATTCATTCCATAGTAGATGGATTAGCAATGGTACAGACGGTTAATGAAGAACCTGAACTGAAAAAATGTTGTTTGGATTGAAATAGGACAAAATTGGGATTGTGCCATGAATTAATGTGATTTCTGCGGGATAACTTCAGTAGCGTAAAATTCAATTTTGCCAAGACCAACACAGATCTGAAAAAGAAACCGATTGCTATGCATCCAGTTTTAATGATACAATGCACATCTGATGAAATGCTAAAAGCAATCACCTGTTCTTCTCACTATGCAGGTCCCATCCGGTTATTTCCCCGACTGCACTGAGAGCATCCTTCCACTCTTGCATAGTCTTTTTGTCGTGTCGCTTCTTTTTTTCATGTGAAAGAAAGGCCTTTCCATAACCTCCAGTTTGATAACGAACCTCTGCAGGATCCACATCATAAAAAATGGGCATGATCTTTTGTCCCTTAGTTTTCTTGCACTCGACCATTTGGGCTACCTCCTTGAGACACCATGCGCTAGAGGCATAATCTTTCGAAAAGATAGGTATTGAGATCTTCGATTGATTAATTGCTTTGAGAAGTTCCGGGGCAAACTCTTCCCCAACGCGGAGCTCTTCGGCGTCCTTAAATGTGCGGATGCCCGTATCTTTAAGACTAGTGTAGAGAAAATCGGCAAAACCTTCTCGAGTATCCGATCCTCTAAGGCTCAAGAATACTTCATAGTCGTGTCCTGAAGATGTTGACGTTTCGTCAATCGTGAAGAAGTGCAAGTACGAGCAGCCCTCTCTATGGTTCCATTCTTTTTAGCTGAATCATTATCTGCTCTGCCCCCTACAGCGATCTGACCTGCTCTTTTCTTCAGGAAGTCTTTAAACAGGATAGCAGAGAGAGCGATGGCAGCAACAGTCACCATACAGGGCAACCACAAGTACTCAAAACATTTTGTGAGTTAGCAACGAGAAGGGTTTTAGTTTGAAATACAGGGGAATGGTGGAATAGCAGAGACAAGAGGTAGCACTCAAAATCAGGATGGAGCAAATACAAGAAGCCAAGGCAGCTTCAAATCTCAAGGAGCGGAATGGGCCAGTGTTGTGGTCATTAAGCTTAGAAACAAGGATTGGGTCAATATTCTGAGAGTCGGAATGGTTGCTTGCAGCCTGTCAAAGTTGACAAATGCACGTCTTCCAACACCAAAAGTGGCCCTTCCCAACCCAATTCATCGAGCAGGTATTGGCCGTGCACCGGTTCATGTGATCCCAGTTCATGGATCGATAGATCAGGTGAAATTCTCCATGGGGTCAACCTCATCCATCGGTACACAGTGAGCTCGGATTGATTAAGCAATTTTCTTATTAATTGGCTCTTGCTTTTGTGTTTTTTGGTTCAAAGGCTCCTGCTTCACTACACACGATGTCATGTCATCACTCCCCCATGTGACCTGACCACCGACGGCTGACAGCTCGCGCTCCCATCCGCCATGATCACGATCCGTGTCCTTTTCCCTCTGCTCCTCTGTCCCCTATCAATTGCATTCTGTCTTTTGCTGCTGCTAAAATACCCAAATGCCCTCCTGGCGACGAATTTATTTTTCTTCTTTTTTGGCATTGTTAATTTTAAGATTAATATCGCGAAAAAATCCTAACCGATATGCCTATAATAATTTTATTTCAAATTAATTTTTTAATTATAAAAAATTTCAAACCAGTACATTTATAATAAATTTATTCTCAGTTTATTTCCATTAAATTTTATTGTCAAATTCTTTGTTAAGTGATAGACGGTAATTAACAGATATGCTAATTTTAAGTTTTACCCTTCGTTTGTCACAGGCGCACCAATTTATAATTTTTTGTGGTATCAATTCAATTTAATAGAAATTAATGGAGGGTAAATTAGTCACAAATGTACAGGTTCGGGATTTTTGGTGATTAAAAAATTAGTTTTTAGTAAATTTATCATAAGTGTACCAGTTTAGAGTCTTTCATTATCAAAAAATTAGTATGTGATAAAATTATCACAATTGTAACAGTTTGAAGTTTTTCATGATATTAACCCTTGATTTTAATGATAAATAGGCCTAAGGGCCTCTCTCTATTGCTCAAAAAATCGAGCGAGTTAATAGAGTTGAGCCTTGACGCCATGGTCATGCAACCACAGATCTGTGGCCGTACAAGGCTAGCAACCTCCGTCAATCGTGACTGCCATGAACATAGGTTATGAGCTTTACGTGGAAAGAAAGAGATGAAGGCGTAGAAGACGACTCACGCAGGCGAGCGGTTCAATGATGGTGAGTGGGTGCTTCCCACAAAAATCCTAACCTACATATCCACTGGAATACCAATTATCCAAACTGTTTTTCGGTCATCAAAAGTCAAAATTTGTTCAATAACCACAAAATGCACACCGTCAAAGTTTGGTCCAAGACAGACATTGAAAATTTGACATGGCAGCTTGCTTGGACAATGGCAAACTTAAAAATCCGACATGAATTTGACGTCGCTTGGAAAAATTCCATAAAAAAAGCCTATATTATGCCCCATGTGACATGAATTCTCTGTTTTTTTTTTTTTTATTACTAATACCGCAATTTGTACTAGTGATCAAAAAGCACCTTCAAACGTAGTTTCGTCTAAGAGGACTAGTAAATATCCGATGTGGTGACATGCATAAACAACGGCAGGTAAAATAGAGCTAATATGTATCTAACACGATTTTAATATAGTCCAAAGTGACCGTAGATAACTTGTCAAAGTTTAAGTTATTCAAAAAATTGGACGTATAAATTTTTAGAGTCCTAAAAGTAGAAGTGAGATGATCCAAGAAACGAGCTTATTTGAAACTCAATATGCAAAAGAAATGAGCTACAATTTTAACTTTAAGAAAAGTGGAAGTGCAATATATTCAACATGCTTAGGTCCAGAATTTTATATTTTTCTTCTATTTATTTTTTTTTCTAGGTAAACTTCTTTTAACTCCACGACAACTCCTTCCAGATCCTTCATTGACGTTTGCGCATTTTTTCCTTGCTCCAAATCCTTGATCTTCCCTCGTTGTCACTGCTCTGCTCACGCCCATCCAACATCAAAGTTGGATGAGTGATGTGAATGCGCCAACACCAGCCAGACCTTCAGATTTCGATAGGTACAGATGTTGATTAATCTGAACTTTATTGATACTTGATAAGGACAACATGGAGGAAGCTCATGGTGGGGGCAGCCAAGGAGGAGAGAGTAAAATCTCGCGAGATCCGGAAGAGTAAAGATGTTCGTAAGTTCTTAAGTCTTTTCAAACATAGATCCGAGGGTGACAAAAAAAAATTAAGATTGAAATTATTAAATCATGATGACTCAATGATAAAAAAGACTCTTGAGAAGTATCAAATTCCTTGAATTGAGATTAATGAAAGATCAAATTTGTTTTGCTTAATGATAAAGTTGAGATCGTAGACACTAGACTTTAATTTACTTATTTTTATACCTTATGTTTACCCCAAAAAAAAGGGAAGATTTTTTTTTGAACGACTTTTCGATAGGTCATTGAACTTAGAGCGTGAATGATAACCATTTTGTTCCAAAAATAATTCCCGGAATATAAATAGGTCCCAAGACGAGTTTCTAATAAAAGAAACCCGTTGATAACAACAAAAAATTTCTATTTTTAGAACAAAAATCTGTTTAATAACAACATAAAATTTCTACTTATTGGAAGAAAAACCCGTTTGATAATAACACAAATTTCTATTTTCCGGAACAGAAATCCATTTTTTTAGAACCCCTTTTGGGAGTTAAACCCCTTTTAGGGTTTTTTAGGAGTTAAAATCCCTTTTAAATCCCTAAACTAAGGAGTCTTCAAAAATACCATTTGAACATCTCAAAAAATTTAAATTTCACTCAAAGTGAGTGGCCATAGGTATTTTAAGCTATTCTGTGAAGTTTTGAAATTTTTGATATTTTTTAAAATTCACCAAATTTCCTATTTTCTCGAAATCTGACTTTTTATTTTCTGGAAATTTTTATGAATTTTTCTGGAATTTTTCTATTTTTATGGATTTTCTGATTTTTTTGAGATTTTTAGAAATTTTGTGGATTTTCTAAAAATTTTTATGAATTTTCTGAATTTTTTTATTTTTTCTGATTTTTCTATTTTTTAATGATTTTTCTAATTTTTTTTTAGAATTTTTTTTATTTTCCCGCTAAGAATGAACCAAACTAAACTGGTTCGAATCAGTTTGACCAAGTCAAACCTAGGCTAAATTTAGAAAGAGATATGTTTTGAAGAGAGAAGATAGGTTCTTTTAGAAATGGTTTTCATTTCTCGTCCAGTAATAGAAAACTTACTTTTTTTTTTATTCTAATTTTTGGTCCAAAACCATTTCTGGAACAAAAAGTTGGTATAGAAATAGAATAATGGAATTGCGTTACCAAACGGATTTCTGTTCTAAACCTGTTTTTAAGAATAGAAAACTAGTTCTGGACAGAAACAAAATAGTTATCATTTACGCCCTTAGGGTAGAATTTTGACCTGCTCAGGGCATAGGCGTCACTCAAATTTTATACAGGAAACAACAATTTGCAAGGATCTCCAATAAAGCACCACTAAGTAACATTGGAAAAAAAAATAATGCCCTTGAAATTGATTTGACTGGGCTTTAATGGGTAAATTAGCGAAGTGCAAAACCATCAAAGAGAATAAATATAACAAAACAAAACTAGGAGATGGAACAAAAGACAACATGTTCCGTTCATTGAGTAGTCATATGGCCCTATGATAAAATTAAGGGAAAAAGCGACAAAAATATTCCAAACTTTGCCTAATTGTGACAAATTTATCATAAACTATTTTTTGTGATACCAAAAACCCCAAATTCGTATCCGTATAACACATTTACCTCAAACTTTTTTCTATAACTTCAAAAAACATACACTTATACTTGTGTGACATATTTATCCCAAACTTTTTTTGTGACACAAAAATCCCAAACTTTTTTTTGACACTAAGTTTTTGGGGTAAATGTGTCACACTATACAAGTTTGGAGTAAATGTATTACATATGTATAAGTTTGGTGTCACCAAAAAGTTTGGGGTAAATGTATCGTAATGGGCAAAGTTTAGGGTTTTTGGTGGCTTTTACTCTAAAATTAATTGTGCAAAATAGCGAGTAAGACTAACACTGTATAAAGGCTAGACAAATAAAATTTATCCGTGCAACTTTTTTTATTTAAAAAAAAAATCATTCATTTGTCGTAATCAAATATGAGAGGATAATAGATAGCTTCCAAGTAAAGCAAATCCCAAGAGAGCTGCAAAATAAAATAAAACCAAGAAAATAACAAAGTATAGCTCATAGCTATAAGCATACTCTCATCTCAAAAGATGAGATCTGTCACAATATCAAAAAACAATCAACGGCAGATCACCAGAATTATCGATGATAGGCACACACCAAGATCTTCCCCTTCGAAAACTACGGATTGCAATGTGCACCTAAGTTCGATATTCTCCACACCATTGTCGTATGAAAACAACAACAACAATATATTGAACCATCACACATCGAAAGCTCCTAACAAACTCCCAGATTTAGATTGAAAAAAAAACAATTACGGGGTAAATAAACTAGCGGAATTCTAAAAAGATTGGAGCAATTGAGTGCTTTCGGTGGCTAAAATAAAATATTAAAAAGATGGGAGCAATCAAGTGCTTTTGGTCATTATTTTTTTGAATTTTAATAATCCTGTCTTTGTGAAGTTTCTTCACAGCGTAAATATATCATATCATCCACTGAATTTTCGGACAACACCGCGTCGCGATGATTGTCCACGCACCTGCCCGCACCGCGTCTTTGCTTGTACATAATTGTAGGGTAATCTTTGGGGTTGGGGTGTCGAGTCGGGGCTAACTTGGGGAAAACAGCCCCCGGTCTGGTCATATGAGTTGTTGATCATCGATTGGATGTCTATTTTGCTGCTGCCAAATTATTCCAATGCCCTCACGGCGGGGACCTATTTTTATTTTTTAATGGTAAGTCGGTTGAGTACGTAGGTGGCAATTGTGGGCAAATGACATGAACAGATGGAAAATGTAATTCGGAAAGGCTTCCAAGTACTCTTCTCAACAAAATTCATGATTTTCCCTATACAAAGGACAAAGATTGAAGGCAAAAGCAGATCCCCTTGTTATACACCTCCTGGAGCTTTTCTTAGTTCCCCATTCCTAAAAAGCTGCATATTGTTAATCGCAATAAATCGCTTGATGGGATCCACTAATGAACCAAGAAGTCCAGCCACGTGAAGTCACACCTTAACCTATTAAACGCCTTGCCCAAATCCACCTTGACTAGCATGTAGCCTTCCTTCCCCTTCATTTTGCGTGGTTAATGAATGATTTCCTTAGCAATGATGATATTATATTGGATGTGATGACCCGAAACGAAACTTACTTCGTTGAGTGAAGTCAAGTTAGCTTAAACTTCTGCAATCAAATCATGATAATCTCAATGATAATACCAAAGGAAATATTATAGAGGCTAATAGACCGACATTCCTCCAATTGTTCAGGAAAGTCAACTTTGAAAGTCAAGGTGATAAGAGTTTGGTTGATACTTTCTGAATTCCTAACACCAAGCTAGAGTTTCTCAATTTCAAGACCGACTGAATAGCTCACAATCATCCACTAATGTTGATAAAATACTCTTTAAAGTCATCTGGTCCTGGCACTTTGAAGGGCCCCCTTTCCAGACATTGCAATCTAGATTTTATCCCTCCACAAACTTTGAAGCTAATAGTGGGATAAGTTGATAAGTCGATTAAGCCATTAGACCGAGTAAGCCTTCGCTCTTCTACTATGTACAGGTTCTAGACATAGGAGATAACCAAACTTCACACTCAACTGACCACAGATTGTAAATATTATCTTCCATTGGAAATCCTGACAACACGTGTCTCAATAGATGCCCATAGACTTGCCCACCGATCGTAGGGATGATACTGCTCGAGGCACGCTTGCGTCTTTGCCTGTACATAACTGCAGTGTCACTTTTGCACTTGGTGGCAAGTGCATGAGCAATGTGAATGCACCAACACCAGCAAGACCTTCAGATTTTGATAGTTACAGATCTTGATTAAATGGACTGATTGATACTTAATAAGGACAACGTGGAGGAAGCACATGGTGGGGGAGCCAAGGAGGAAAAATAAAATCTCGCTAGATCCAGAGGTGTAAAAATGTTTCCATTCTAGAATTCATAAGTTTTTGAGTCTTTTCAGACGTAGATCCGAGCGTGACAAAAAAATTTAAGACTGAAGTTATTAATCACGATGACTCAATAAAAAAAAAAAAAGACTCTTGGAAAGAATTGAATTTCTTGAATCAAGACCAATGGAAGATCATATTTGTTCTCTGATAGCCTTAGCTTTGCTCATACTCCACTGAACTTTTGTTTTACTAAACAAAAGTCCAAAGGTCTCGTTGCAAATTTTTCAAATCGAACTCCTTCCATTTGAATTGAACTTGAGCTTCCTCCGTTAGCTCAAAAGCCCGAGGAAAAAGAGAAAATAGCTGGGTCCTTCTCTTTATAAAGGAAAAGAAACACTTTTCGTATAGATGCATGGGGGCCTTAAGTATCAAGACACTTTGTTCCTTCTTCACCACAGAACATGAAGGAACTAATAAGAGGAAGATTTTTTTGATTGACTTTTCGGTAGGTCATTGAACTTGGAGAAGCTAAAGGATTGGATGAATATGCAGAGAGACCTAGGCCAGTTTTGCTGCAAAATTGGTTAATAAGGATGCTTCCTCGAAGCATCGCTCCTAGCATGTCAAAGTTGAGAATTATTTGCGTTCCTTAATACGGCAAAATCACTAGACATGTGGTACAGATATTTTGGGGATTACAATCAACTTTTGCCACCTAAACAAATAAATGGGCAGATTCATTCGAAGTCGAAGGCAACAAAAGCAGATATCAAACTTCCAACCAAGTTCGTTTCCCCCCATCCTAATCAAGGTGAACTCCGATCAGTCCAGTTTGATGGGCTGATCAGGCCAAGAAAATAAAAGACAAGTGATGTGATGGCATACGTTAGACAAGGGGCCAAGGTAGAAACTCTAAAATTATCTACTGAACTTATTCATCAAATCTGCGATATAGACATCTCGCTGCAATATAAAATCAAAAGGTTAGGACTTTTTTCAAAGAAAATTAAGATTCCATGTCAACTTAATACAAAACTGAAAATTTATGTTCTCCATGATAAAGTAGAAAGTTAAGGACATTTTTAATAGCAATTTGGAAAGCTCAAGATTCTCTAGATTTGGAAAATTCAGTTTTTCCAAAAATGACTTTTTTATAAAAGAAAATGAGAACCGTTTGTATTTTCACACTTGTATAGTATCTATTTTCACGAATCCATTCATTCACTTGCTAAGATGATTTGATCAATATCACTTAATATATCAATTTTAGTATACTTATTAACATTACTTGTAAATAACCCGGATTTGTTTTGTTAAACTTCAAATGACGAAAAGCCCGTGCTTATTGAGTAAAAGTGCACATCTTTTTTAACCACATTGATGAAAAAAAAAAACCACATATTGCTAGCAATTGTAATTAAATTGCCATTAAGTAAAACCTGTCATGCGAAACAGCAAATGTGTGTTATTTTACAAATTATCATTGAAAATCTCTAGAAATTATTGAATTTGTGCTATGGAATCATTCATCAGATGCTGTCGGCCAAAAAAAGGAAATCATCTAATCAAATGGGGGCCGCCTATCAATTAACTATCGAAGTAATTAACCTGCTGGGGACCTCAACCGTCATTCATGGCGAAACGGCTTGAGAGAATCCGAAGAAAATCTTGTTAAAAGAGCAAAGTGATAATAATGAAAAGATATAAAGCAAAGAAAAGGAAGATGGGTCATGCTAGCGTGGAAAAGAAAACCCACCAACGCTTTTTAGCGTGCACCTCTTGCATCGTCGGTAGGACTTTAGTCAAAAGTAGCCTGCAAGGCAAAAGAAGAAGAAGAAGAAGAAGAAGAAGAAAAACAACAACAACATGAGGATGCATTTCGGTGGCAAGAAATCATTCACTATTGCTCATTCCTGTTTTGCCCCTTCTTGTCCCGAGGAATTCCTTTTCATAGTTATATTCACGAGAAATCATCCTTGAGATCTTGTTTTACCATCTTCACTTTTGTTCTGACTTTTGTTGTGGGGGCTTGGATATTCGGAAGAAAGTAACAATTCTTGTAATCACACGAAAGCTTATAGTAAATGATTTTGGCAATAGTCATTGTTTCGATGCCACCCATCCCATAGGTTCCGATGATTCGTGTTTCACTTGATTGAGCACCTATTATTTTCATGATTTTATCTCCTCGTGATTGACACTGACCAAGCAGTCCAAGCCTTTTTCAACTTAACTTTTAAGAAAAGTGGAATGGAATATTTTCTTGCTTTGCTTTTGTCCTTCTTCGCTACGCGCTCAAGACCTTAACATTTGTCCACCATCTTTTTAGCATTTCACTTTTTCTCTTTTGCTTTTCGGGACAAGATAGCATATGAAGGGATATGATTGTTCACTTTAAATCTCTTTATTGGCATCAATTTTGTGGTCTATCGTCATAAAAATCGGACATTTATCAACTGACTTCTTTTTTTTTTTTTTTTTTTTTGGGTCTGGATTTATCAACAACATTAGCTTGCAAACACTTGCGCAATTTTGTTCCGAAGGGTAATACTTTCCGAAAAAAAAAAAAAAAGATGGAATTGTCCCCCACATTCTTCCTCGTTTATTTAACTTAGGGTCAGACTATTTGATGAAAAATCATTGTTCGGAAATTTTTTTCCGTACTTTTCAGTGTTTGAATTACATAAAACTATTCAATCGATGGAAAACATTAACCATGGGCTAAAAATAATTACCTTAGAGAAAATGACTTGGCAAGAAGGAATCGTTTTCCTTGATTTATATCATAATTTCTTTGTAATCATTGTTATTTTGATGGATTACAGAACAAACGAAGACGATATCAGTTTTTTTAGTCATTAAATGTTACTTTTAACGATACAAGCTGCATTTAGTGGATTCACATATTACCAAGTACAATAAAATCAATTTTTTTCAACTTGTTTCCACCATAATCAAAATTTTCTGATTTACTTTCTTTGAAATTGAATTTCCTAAAAACCTTTTCCTGCGACAATAAAATTCTCGGCTAGATAATCGCATTCTAAAAGTTTATTGTTATATGATTTTCGATTTATATTATGGTATTTGATTGGAGGTAATCGTAAGACGAAATTATCGATGAACATGATAATTGGAGATTGATTTGTTGTCATGTGATGTTTGCGGGTGAATGAGAGAATAAATGAATTAGTGTTAGATTTTACAGAGTGATCTAGTGACTTTTTTTTTTTTTTTAATCTTTTGAAGAAATCTCTACGTTTATGGAAGTCTGACTGTGAGGCACGGAGTACCAAATAAAATGAATCGTTGGTGTGATTCCATCTTGAGCAATTTGGTTCGCGGACAGTTCGCAGTCCAAGTCTTCGTAGACTTTGACTTTGCCACTCTAGTCCCGTGATGTTTCAGTCTTCTTGCACGGATTGTACGCTGTTCTTTTATTTTATTTTATTTTTCTGTGGAAAGTGGTAGCTAATGTTAATACACGTTAAAACAACGCATGGTTTATTTAGGTTTAGATTGTCGGTGTCCTCCGTATTGAAATCATATGGGTTAATACCACAAAAAATTTCAAATTGGTACATCTATAATAAATTTATCCCAAATTAACTTTTTACCACGAAAACCTCCAAACTGGTATACATGTTACAAATTTACTCAAAATGAATTTTTTGACCACAAAAAACCTAAAACTGGTATATTTGTGATAAATTTACCCTCTATTGAATTGGATTAATACCACAAAAACGCAAACTGGTACATATGTGACGGTAAAATCCCAAACTGGTACACCTATTAACTGCCACGTGTCATCCAACTTAGAAATTTGACAATAAAATTTAACGGAGGGTAAAATTATCATAGATATACCGGTTTTGGGTTTTTTGGGATAAAAAAATTAGTGGGGTAAATTTTTTATAAGTGTACCAGTTTGTGATTTTTCGTGATATTAACCCAAATCATATCGACCAATCTCATGCAATTTTTAATCTAATGATTCTATTTTGATGCCAGGCAAAACTATGTTCATATGACACTTTCGAACTTTCCATTTAGTTAAATTAAACGGTATCAACTTTTCTATTGATTGACGACATGATTGGTTAGACTATCTAAAGATCAAAGCTTTTCTGAATGGATGGTGTTTGTTTGGAAGTATTTTTCTAAGTTTCTAAATCAATTTTGTGATAACTAATTCCACATTTCACAATAGAAAATACCCACTTCGCAACTAAATTTTCACAATACTAACTTGATGACAACCAACATAAGCTGCAACTACCAAAATCAGCTTCTATCAACCGTTCTTTAGCCAACCAAAGTCGCTTGTAAAGCGCTGGCACGTACACTATCATAAGCTTTTTACAGTCCAGATTATGATCAACCCAATGATGAATAAGCCAAGCATTGCCTCCCCTCCATTAATCTCACTTGATCTTTTCTTCGAGAAACAATTCAGACATGAAAAAAGTTCAGATGCCCCACTTATCAAATCATGCTGGCAAAAAAAATCATTTATTGAATGGTGGCTGCCTATCAATCAACTATTGAAGTAATTAAAATTATTTTTGGATGAAAATGCTCTTAATCGGTTGAAATATTTAACCGGCTGACGAGGTCAAGCTCTTATTTGTAGTTGCCTTGGTCATTTCGGGCCCTTATTTGAAATAATGTCAACTTCAAACTTTTATTTAAGAAAATGAGGACATTTCAAGCCTTTATTAGGAATTTTCCCTAAAACCAAAAATAAAAGACAAGTGCTGTTATGGTGTACATCAGACGAGGGGCCAAGATGGAAACTCTGAAATTATCTATTAAGCTTATTTTCAAATCTATGGAATAGACATCCTGTTGCAATATCTAAATTAATTTGATAAAATTGAAAATTCGGGACATTTTCAAATAAAATTGATTTTCCATGACATCTTAATACAAAACTAGAAATTCTCCTTGATAAAGTTGACAGTTTAGGATATTTTTAAAAGCAAAAGTTCAAGATCCTCTAGAATATTAGGATATTTTTAAAAGCAAAAGTTTAAGACTTAAGACTTTATGTTATGTGAACAATCGTTTGAAAGATGCTCCGATTTGAATCGCATAGCATAAAATCCAATGGAGTCGGCACACATAATGCTCAGAAACTTTCGAAGATGGAATCGACACAGGGCTCTAGGTTTATAGTCAACTCCTTAAAATGATGTCCACATCGCACAAAGTCAACTCCTTAAAAATAGAATGAGCATAAGGTTCTGAGCTCATGGACTTTGATGATTAAAAAAATATTGATTCCTCCCGGATCTTAAGTACGAAAATTCTCTGTTTCAGATGATGTTTTGGGAGGAGTGGCTCTTCACCCTCTCAGCTTATGCTTGCAGATTATTTATTATAATAGAAAGAAAAACAGGTAAAAAGAAAAGAACTTGCAAACAATGCGGGACTAGTCTATGGTCAATCTTCAGACTTCGATGAAATTTTGCCATGCTTGCATTCATCTCAAATTAAATGGATTGGGCCATTATTTCAGATTTAGCTCGACATTAGATAACGTTAGACCAAGTCCATTTGCAGCCGGAAACATCCTGAATTCAATTAAGAATTGGTATAGCTTCTCTTCAACTCCCATGAATCCAATTAACAACCGTGGTTTTCCGCAAAAACAATCTGGACATACGTTTAGATAAAATTTAAACAACAATTACCAAAATCCTACAAAAGCTGATTGTAGATGACTTTTGCGAGAGTTATTTTTCCGACACAACCATACTCATGATTTCGTTCATGTGATTGTCAACTCTGACCAAGCATTTTGATACCATCAAATGAACGTTTTCAACTCGCTGAAAGCCGGCTTGGCCACCTTTCTTCAAAACTCTCCTTCATTACTGATATTTGTTGGAGGTAGCAGTTGAAGGAATTAGAAGATCAGATCGAACCAAAGTATGCTCTGGAAAAAACCCATTCAAAATACTGCAATAAACTATTGTGAATTGATTCTTTGAAAAATTCTAATTAATTTATAGATGGATTAATTGCGTCAAACGTTAGTGAAAACGCCTTGAATTGAATGATGTTGTTTATAGATGGATTCTTTCAAGATTTATAATTTATAGATGGATTTATGGTGTCAAATGTTATTGAAAACGACTTGAATTGAATGACGTTGTTTATAGATGGATTCTTATGGAGTACAAGACCCTATTAATTCAAACAATTGCTCTGATTTGTTCACATTTTGGGGATGAAAGGATCCATTTGCTTTTTCCTACGACCTTATCCCGCAGGCCGCACCACAGAAACATCTCTGTAAATTGCCTCAAGTTCTAATAGGACATGAAGCATAGATCTAGAATATAAATCACCAGTGAGCTAATTAACAGGACATTGTCTAACGTTCTGCTTTTCAAAAAGGAACAATATTCCGTTCATATCAAACTTGCAACACAATTCGTATAGTTTAATTACGATAATGAAAACGTGCATTCTGTTATGCTACAGATCATATATATTGATGTAATTTGCCACAATAATAGCAATTTACGACCATCAATGAAGTAGTGCCTTGCCAACTAGGTTTTATGCTTACTACTCAAAGCTAAATCTAGCAGTCATATGATAAAATCATTATTTCAATGGTAATGTATTAGCAGCCTACCGGATTAATAGATGATGCTCCTCGTAAAACCGAAAGAATTTTAAAATGTAGTAGGAACTTAATGTCTTAGTGAAATAATAAGGCTGGATTCTTCCATGAGGCCAATCCCCGATTCCAAGATGCTTCCCTTGATTTCCTTTGCTAATCCTAATCGCGGCGGTTGAGAGCCCCCATATAATCTATCAAAATATCAGGACAGTCCTAGATCAACATCGTTAGCCATCTCTTCCAAACGATTGCTTGAAAGAAAAGCATTAGGACAAGACTCTAAGGTTGGAGAAAGAGAGGTTGGATTTGGACAAAGATGGTCTGAGAAAACGGCACTTGCTGCAAGGGGCCATTTTTCGACGTCTCGTCCCCGTATTCTCTCCTCTTGCGTTTAAGACGGGCCTGTCCTGTTGGGGTATCTAAAAAGCCCATATGAGTCTGCAACGTGCGAGAATGGCTGGACATCGCTTGAACAAAATCCAACAAGCCTATGGAAATCCAAGGAATGTGGAGAGACGATTTATATTTGAAATAGCATCCTCAGTGCTCTGCTTTTCTACGTTTCGAAGGGGTGAAATGGCACGACAAGAGCGTGTGTTCTGTATATCATATCATTTGCCCTTCTTGCTCACCTTCCCTTAAGCCCATGGAAATCCAAGTACTTACAGGGGGCTCTTTTCAGCATCTCTCGTAAGCAAATCATACACTTTCAGTAACGAAGAAACTCATTTCTAATAGACACATTTTGAAATGTGTAAATACCCGCGCTAATCTCATGAACGAATGTGTTTTTGAATTCAAGGTGAGACATGCTAATCCATGCTATGAACTTATGAAGTTCGAGTTATTTTGCCCCAAAAGGAAGAGAATCAAAAAGGGACAGTGTGAGTTGGCCCTTAGTTAGCTAGTGCGAGAGGGACTGAAATGGAAGGCCATCCAATCGCTTTCTCGTTTGACTTAATTTGATCCAACAAAACTTAGGAGATCAAGTATAATTCTAGATTCTTCTACTTACAAATCTTGCGGTTTTCGCAACTTAAAAGTACAGATAATATTGAGAGAAATATCAATAGAAAATATAGAGCATGAGTAATATTTTCATTTTATTTTCTAATTGTAAAGGGAAAGTCAGAAGTAAAAGTAATAGAGAATGTTTTTGTGTTTTCGAACAAGCCCTTTTTTAAGGCAAACTCTAATTTTACCCTCGCAATTTGACTAAGCTTTGCAAATTAACTTAGTGTCGTTAAAGGAACGTAGGGTTTTGATTCAGGTTCGATGCGCCATTTTTGGTCCTGCTAAAAGAAGTAATTTTCTACTATGATGCTCTAGGAGCACCACATTAGCATAAAGTCAAAGCAGTCGTAGACTGGTAAAATTCATTGAAATATATTTCTTGAAAAAAAAGGTAAAAGTTCAAGAATTCATGACTTTTGGTGCTTAATGATAGGTTGGCACTAATTTCTTTGAACTATCTCCCATGCGATCTTCTTATCCCAATTCAATTGTGCACCATTTAAGATTGCAACTCGATCTTCCGGTAAGGTTTCAATTCCTTTTTGATCTCAAGTATGCAACCTCTCTCTTTCAAATGACGTTTTCAAAGATAAATTTAAGCAGATAGATCACACACCTCACTAGACCAAGTAGGTATAGCAAACCCACACACGAATGCAATAGTTAACGTGGCATGCGTCGGTGCAACCATTTTCACCACTGTAACTACAATAATTCAAATAAATAGATCCGATTATGCCAATTTAATTGCCTGTGTAGTTACTAGATTGACCCATATTGAATATCCTCCTCTTATCTTATTTAATGTTTGACTATTTCTTCACCTGCTTATTGAAAACATTCAATCGAACCCAGTTATCAAATAAAATATTTCGAAGAAAAGCACGAAAGCCCGCCCGCATATGATTTCATCGTATTGCATTTGGTCGATGTAAGTCACCGAAGACATATGGACCTTTGCTTTCTCTTATTAACATGGACTTTGTTCCTTTTTTTTTTTTTTGTCAGCATGGACTTTGTTTCTTTAGCAAGCCTGAAAAATGGACTTAAGGATGATGTCCGTAAGCAAGCGAGGGTTTTCTTGGGACAATTTCTCATCAAACGTTCTTCCAACCAATGTTCTCTGGGGATGTCAATTCTCCTTCCACAGTTAGTGCCGGCTTTCTCTGAATAATTTCCCTCGAATGCTTATACATAGTGAATTTTCCCTAGGTGAATCTAATTATTCTCAATCTATCTCAGGGTGTAATTACACATGATTGGAAGGGGAGCAGCCACATGAAGGTAGATTACTATACTACGTGACATTTATTAGCATCCAGTTTTATTAGATCAAACACTCAAATAATTTACATGATTTTAAATTTGACCGGGCTGCCATTGCTTGAAGGCAACCTCTAATTTCTCTGCAACATGCAAATTTAGAAGATTTGATCCTACAAGAACGTAGAAACTTGGTGACAATTGGTAAATCCATCGGTCAATTAAAAGCGCTTAATGAAAATACCAAATGACATCTACAGGAGCTCATCTCTCATGATCTTGAAATAGATGTGTGCTCAAATACACACAGTACCGAGGTTTCCGGCAAGTCTTGAAAGACTCCGGTTGTCGCAATTGCACATGAAGACAACTTCCAGATCTCTCGAACCAAATTAGTGTAACAGGGTTGAGTGTGGGCCTTTTTGGAGGTGCTCAACCTCCTAAGCTTGTGGAAGATCCGATGGCCATGGTGGATTGGGGAGGTTTGATCACACCGGCAGTCTTTGGAGTTGTTTCTCTGAACCTTATCAACAGATAAATGGGTCTTCCTTTCTCGACTCCAGACACTCGAGCTCCGTTGCTCGAATCTACATTACCAAAATGGTAGTAAAAACAATCTCAGGAAACCTAGTCGAACAGCAACTTGACTCGAAGTGTCATAACTCGACATCCTCGATCCGAAATCCCACGCTCATTCCAAAACTTCTTAAAATCCCGTTTTCAAACACGAAGCACACGTCCACTTCCTAGCACAAAATGCCCGGAGAGACCTATAACCGCAGCCGCCCCGCGCAAACCCTAGCAAGCAAACAAGAGATCCGCCGAATTTGATCCGGCACCAAAATTCCAACTGATCCAGTAAAATACGGCGAAGGCAAACATCAAACCTCATCGTCCTCCAACTCGGCCTCGCCATTCTCGTCAACGTGGGTTCGAACCAACTAATTGAACTAAAGCTCGAGTCAAAGTGCTAACGTGGAGAGACACCAAAGGGAAGCTCCATAAAGAGAGAGAACTGAGAAGACGGAATCCCAAATTTGAATTTTCTTAGCTGAACTTCCTTCGGTGCCCTCACGCGAACGACGAAATCCGCCGGATGTGCTCTTCAACAGAAGAAGATCCCGAGGGCAAATCAGGGAAGAAAACAGTAAAATTCATCATCCTCTCCTTCCTTTGCCCCCAAGTTGCCGCCGCGGCTTTCAATCGCCATAAAAATCCACGCGAACCTGCGAGACCGGAATCGAGGCTTCGAATTCGAGCAACGCGGACAAAGATCGCGATCGATCTCTCCATCTCGCTGCGCGATCGCGCCATTTGATCGCGTGTAATCGTCTGCGCATGCCAAACGTGCGGAGATTGGATTTTTCCTGTGGGGGCGCGGTTTTCGGTTTTTTCTCGATGACGCTGTTCGATCCGATTCTCTTCGTAGGATGTGGAGCGGAACGGGCCGTGGTTGGGAGTGATGGTTGTTCTGACACGCTTGATTGCAGCGAGTGGAGTGGGGCGAGAGGTAATTGCAATCCGTGTTCATGGCATCAGTTACTGCTGCCCTGGTCCCTCTAACTCAACTCGGATTGGGAGTTTTGATAGTGAGAACAGACAGAGTGGGTTGGTTTTGACCTTGGACAGTGAGATTTGAATTGTGGATTTTGGCTGATTAGGCATTCCAGGGTTTAGGGGGGGGGGGAATGGTTGACTGTGTTGGGGAGCTGTGGTGCCTGATCGAATGGGGCAGACTATAGCTGAATGATCCCTCAGGTCTACGATTTGGATGTTTTCAAAGCATAGGACTGGCAGTGTTGTGTTGTATTTGGTTCGTTCTGTTAAGCTCTTGGATTGCCGAGTTTGGGTCAATGCTACGTCTGGAATATGGTCATATTTGTTCGATACAAATTTCATCCTGCTGTTTCTACTTTGGGAATAAAATTAGTTCTTTAAGTTCACGAAGGACGGCAGATATATGTTGAAAATATTGGTTCGAGTTGATGTTTCCTTAAGTGTTCCTCTCTCTTGATTTGTCGAAATAGCTTGCTAGAGACGTAAGAAACTTGACTCATTGCTTGTAATTGAATGAGCTTGTGACTGCATTTTCGATCTGAAATTTTCTCTACTGGTAAATGCAGAACTTTGAGTGAGGTCCAAGGCTCATAAAGCTGTTTTCAACCACGCTCTCGCGACGATGGTCGTGGGGTATGCATCTGCTGTAAGTGTTCTTTAGAAAGATTTTCCCATTTACTTAGACCTTCTTGTTGTTACTTTCAGGCTTCGCCAATTTCAATACAATAGCATTGTAACTAGATGCAAAGCTTTTTATTTTGTAGGTTTACATGTCAGATTTGACAGAACTTTTTAGTTGGACATGTCCTAGTTTTGATGGAAAGACCAAGGTAATTTGACTTTGTTTTAACATGACATTGTTGCTAAGGTCGTGTAAAGAATAGGTCCTCGGTACTAAATGGCCAATTCTTGAGATGAGATTTTGTGGGCATATGCTGCCTTCTCTTATTAGCTTCTGACTGGTTATTATTGCCTTTTATCTGAAAGCGGGTGTTCGAAGTCATTGAACAGATAGTTGATGTCCAGCACTGCATACAGTTATATAATCCGTGTCGCAGTGGTTTACCAATTTGCGATGCTTGTGATGCCTCTATGTTTGAATTTCATCTAATTGTTTGTCTTTATTTCTAATCAATATATGTTACCTGTAGGCATATATTGGAGAAGTCAGGACCTTAATGCTGCGGTTGTAGCTTTCAAAGGTACTCAAGAACAAAGGAATGCATGTTAACTTTAGCAATTCTTCCTCTTACATTTGACATGCGAAGGATTTGCTGAAAATTTAAGCTAAGAAGAGTAGTCTCCGGTGAAAGCGTACACAAAGCCCATGGGTCTGCTGTCCATAAGAAGGAAAACAGTGAATCATTTCCACCGAGACATGAAAGTTATGTGCTTGTAATTTTAGATGTAGTCATGAGGAGATCACATACTCACTAATATTGTTCTTGGAAAAGTTGTTTGAGCTTTTCAGTTAGTGATTGCTTCTGTTTATGTCTAAAGCATACAGAATTGGGTTGAAGATCTCTACTGGAAACAGCTCGACCAAAACTACCCGGCATGCATGGTGCCATGGTGGTGAGTTCTAGAGATGATAAGCCTCTTGCAAGTTGTGGATACTTCTGATTTGGAATGTGTTACAATCTTATCCTATTGTCTTTGCTTAGGTTCATCATGGACTTATTATGCTTATCACAACACGACAATGCGACCTGGTACTTTGGATGCTGTTAAAAGAGCCAAGGATTTATATGGAGACATCAATGTCATGATGACAGGGCGTTCTATGGGAGGGGCTATGGCATCCTTTCACAGACTTGATCTTGTGGTAAGATCATTAAAAGATTGCTATGGTTCAGATATTGGTTCTTCTCTATTGTGTTCTTCCATTTTTTGAGTTTTGGTCTGTCAAGAGTTACTTGGAATTCTCTGCGAACTCTGCCCTGAAGAGTCTAGACTCTGGATATCTTGAACTTTCTATTGGTTCATATTTATATTTACAATTGGTCAGCATCTTGTTTTTCTTCTTTTTGGGTAAATCAACCCGTAGACATAACACAAGCAGAATGGGTTGCAAACAACCCTCTACCTGAACCACCTATGGTCGACATATTTAGCTATGTGAATTGAGTCTTACATGTTAAGCCATGGAGCTTCAAGTTGGTTGAATGCCTAAATGTAGTGGATAAAGACTTCCAACTAATCATTACAAAGTTTACTTGCTGGAAACTTTATGGGATTATTGATATGTTTACAGTCTGGATATATAAACTTTGGCAAGCACTTGAAGCTCAAATTTTATGTCATGTAATCTTGAATTGCTAATGCGTTTTAAACTAGAATATATTGATCCTAAATCTGTGTTCTGTGCACTGTTTCTGTCTGTCTCTCTCTAACCAAAAGAAGCGGCTCCTTTTCTGTTGGACTACCTGGAGCCAATTCTAAAATGTGAATCATGCTTTTTGTCTCAGCTTTATTGGACAGAGTGGTCCAGAGATTCTAGGCACCTGTTGTGGAACTGGTACCAGATATGGTAAACACCCCAAAGTCATGTTCCATTAATTTTCTTCTCCATGAAAAGTTGTGATTTTTGAGGGTCAAACTTTGTCTTGGACTCAGATAATACAGACATTTATGTGGCCTAGGATAGGATCATCGGTTGCTTGAGCTTTAGAATAAACCTTTTCTTGAAGTATTCATAGCAACTGTGACATCTTGTCCGAACACTTAGATGATTTAAAATATCATTTTTTTTCTGGTTTCTTGCTGAAAATTGTTCTGAGCCTGTTGTGACATCATGCCCATGCGTCGTGGCCCTTTCCATCCGTCATGGCCCTTTTTAAGATTTAGTTTCTCCTTCGCTATCAATGACTGTAAGTTTTGGGGTTCAAGGGGCAATATCACCATCAACCTGGAATTTTTTTTTTATGTCATTAGCTGGATGTGACTCACCCCGCCAACATCCAAGTGCTTGTTGGGGAAGCATTTAAATGTGCCTTGGTTGTAAATTCACCCCCAATCCCACTATTCCATATTATTAACACCTTTACTTGGGGTGAGGGTGGGGTTGGTTTTGTTGTGGTTGTGGGGTTTGGTTTTGGAAAATTATGGATGGGATCTAGACAGAGTAATGCTAGACCTCCAAACCTCATGGAGAGAAAGGGCTGATCTATCGTTCACCTTCGTGTTACTTGGCTGTCTAATTGTGTGTGCTGAAGCTGTATTCCAGACCAGCACTCACTTGATTTACTTATATAACTAAGGACACTTAATTTCCAGGTCAATCAGGAAGCACAGAATGTCCAGGTTTTGACATTTGGACAGCCTGATATTCGAAATGCAACGTCTGTGTCTTACTACAGTGACCGTGTGCCAAATACACTACACATATTACTAATGGACATGATGTTGTGCCTCATTTGTCTCCTTACTATTCTCAGTTCCCACAAAGACGTGCCACCACTTCCCTAGAGAGGTATGACTTTGATCTTGATGGAATATCAGATAAATTATGGGGAATTGTCGCTGATTGCATTTGATGTTTACTGTGCATTCTTTCAACCTATCTAACTGGATATGTCTTATTTTTTCCAACAATTTTCTTAACAAAGCAGGGCAGTTTGTAGTGCTCATGAACTTTTTGACAATATTTAAGGAACTCCTCTCCTTCTTGTAAAGCTATCATGAGTTTCTTGTACCAACTCCAAAATTTAAGACACACGATATTGTGTGTTATTTACTCTCTCTCTCTCTCTCTCTATGATGGATGATGACATAGTCTTAAGCTCTATGCAATTATAAGGTATTACTCATTTATAGATGTATGTCTACTAATGCCTATTATTATTGGCAACTTGCTCAATGACAGCCACGGATTAACATATTGATGTGAGATGATGTGAAAATAATTTGATGTGAGATAATCTTACTCTTTTCTATGTCAGTGTGCACATGTAATTGGAATCTTTCTTTTGTTGTAGGTATGGCTGTATAATAGAGGATTTGGTAGTCTGGTGTATCAGGTTGCGGAAGTTTGTGTGGCTCTGGAGAAGATCCAACGGGCAGCAGGTAAGGAGGTAGTTTCAGTCATAGCTACCTGTTACAAGCAATTGTTTTGTGGATTTATCGTGCTAGTTGCAATAAGACGTGTGACAGGCCAGCTTGTTCTAGAGAATGCCAGTCCTTTCTTACCGGGAATATTTACGGACGGATGATCATCGTGGACCCACTACAAAAAAACATGGATTTTGCGACGAAAATTTGCGACGAGAAATTTTTCGTCGCTAATTTGCGACGGATTTTTTTTCCGTCGCAAATTAGCGACGGAAAAAATTCCGTCGCAAAAAATTTTTTTTCCGTTGCGCGGAAAAATTCCGTCGCAAATTTGCGACGGAATTAGCGACGGAAAACAAAATGCCGCAAATTTTGCGGAACAAAACGGAACAAAAAACTCCGTCGCAAATTTGCGCGCGGGAAAAAATTTCCGTCGCAAGTTTGCGACGGGAAAAAACTCCGTCGCAAATTTGCGACGGGAAAAAAACTCCGTCGCAAATTTTGCGACGGGAAAAAAATTCCGTCGCAAATTTGCGACGGGAAAAAAACTCCGTCGCAAATTTTGCAACGGGAAAAAAATTCCGTCGCAAACTTGCGACGGGAAAAAATGTCCGTCGCAAATTTGCGACGGGGAAAAAACTCCGTCACAAATTTGCGACGGGAAAAAAACTCCGTCGCAAAGACGGGGAAAAAACTCGGTTGTAAATTTGCGGCGGGAAAAACAAATTTTGCGACGAAAAAATTCCGTCGCAAATTTACGACGGGAAAAAAACTCCGTCGCAAAATTGCGACGGGAAAAAATGTCCATCGCAAATTTGCGACGGGAAAAAAACTCCGTCGCATTGCAAATTTGCGACGGGAAAAAACTCCGTCGCAAATTTGCGACGGGAAAAAATTTCCGTCGCAAATTTGCGACGGGAAAAATCTCCCTCGCAAACTCCGTCGCAAATTTGCGACGGGAAAAAAGTCCGTCGCAAATTTGCGACGGATTTTGCGACAGATCTCTAAATTTCGTCCCCGCCAATTACTCAAATCTTCCCTTCTTGACCCCGGTTTCTCTCTCTCTCTTTGCTTTTCCTCATAACCAAATTGGCACAAATCCGACCGTGCACATCTCACGACAGCTCCGAAAAGCAGATTGCTCCTCTTCTTCTTCTTCTTCGTTTTTCTTCTTCTTCACTCTGTTCTTCGTTTGCATTCCCCTGCTTCCCTCGGACAGCTGCGGCTGCAAGATTCGGATTTTTCTTCTTAGCTGTTCAAGATTTGTGGTCGCATTTCCAGAGGTTTCTGCTGCGGTTCAAGAATAGAACTTGCGTTGATTCAGCGAGCTTTTGTCCTTGCGCGGCGGAAATGGAGAGGGATTTCCTCAGTTTGGTTTCGAAAGATCGTCGCGTTTCCGCGAAAGACGAAAAGGGTGGCGATCTTGCGGGCCCAAGTACGTCTCGCCCTTCTCCTTATCGGCTTTTCGTCTCTTTCGTCTCTTTGTTCTTTTGGGCTCTGCAAAGAATCATTCGATGGGTGTTTGTTCATTGGCGTCGACTTTCATTGTTGTCTGACTGCGGTCAACGAGCGTAATGCTGGGACGCGTGGAGCACTTCGAGTTCCATGAATTTCGGCGAGATCTTTCTTTTGCTTATAAAAAATTTATTTTACGTTCTCGAAGTTTTGACTCCGCGAAGATGCCGCTGAGCGAAACCGAGATGAATGCGCCTAGTTTGCTGACCATGTGCTTGCGAGTTTAAATCTGTAAAGTGAATTTTCAAGTTTATCTTTTGCGAATCAGATGGAAGTTGAATTGGTCAAAAGCTGAAGTTTATGAAGTAAGACGAGGTGTTCCAAACTGCCAATAGATTTTGTTGAGTTTCTTTTCAATTTCACAATCTTAAACATGAAATTTACTCAAAAGAAAGAATTTTTAAAATACCTTTTGACTTATGTCTAGATTAAGGAATAATCGGAAGTGCCCATTTCTTACAGCACCTAGCAGCATTTCTTGCAATGCGTGAGGTCCACACAATGCTTTATGATAGCCAACGCAAGAAATTGAAATATCGCTTGCCAAATGTCGTTCGTTGTTACAGCTACAACGCAACATACATTTGAAACAATAAAAAGGCGGAGCAACGCCAGACGGAAGTGTCTTTCATTACCTTCTCCCGCAGTCTCTCTGTGTCTCTCCCTCAAACATCGTCCTCGTCACAACATAGCAGTGCATCTTTCTCCTGTCCGATTCCGGTATGGAACATCATTCGATCCTGCGCCTACACGTTTCTTGCGATGCAAAGTTCTTGCTTTCTTCTTCTTCTTCTGTTTTTTATGCTGGATTCTTGAAACCGAGATGAAATCGGTGAATCTTGAGCGGAATGTAATTGTGGGTATCTGAACATGGATTTGTCGCAGGGAGGTGATGCTGGAGAAACAGCTCACTGGGCATCGTGTGGATCGGTCCATATGCGCTTGGTATTGGGATCACGCCATTTCTCAAGGAGACCAGGTTCATGTTCTTCACATATTTATCTCACAAGCTCATTTTCGTTCTTGTATCTATAGCGGTACAGATGCGCTAGGCTTTTCTTTTTCTTCCGGGCAAATTACTTGGATTCCATTTCTCGGGGTGTTCTTTTCTCTGATGGGTTTTACCCTTCTTTTCCTGTGATTGGTTGATTGTTGCTCCCATACAGCTACAGCCCGTGATCGCTTCTCCAACGCATTATCTTTTCCAAATTGTTCGCGAGGCCATCACATTTTTAGCTTGTAGCCAAGTCGAGATGCCGCCTTTGATGGGCATTGAGGTACGATACGTTTTAGGCCGGTATTGATGAGCCGCGGGATAGAGTGATATTGGGCGTCGAACAAGACGGGACTTTTTTGAGCTTTAATTGCTTGATTTTAGTTTCTATGCAGAGCAGCTGATGTCCTTGCAGATTACCTCGGAGGGCTAAATGAGGATGTGATAAAGGATAATTTTGTTATTGTTTACGAGGTAATGTGTCTTGCTGATCGTGTGCTGTTTCTCCCCTCAAATTTTATGACTCGCTGTTTTGGGCAATTCGAGTTTATCTGCACGTTGTGGTGAGAGGCTTATATTCAAAATATACATTAGTGTATGATTTCGTTCTAGAAACATGGAGGATAAGATATGCAAGGGCTGGTTGATATTTTCCCAAGGGCATTTAGTTCTCCTGTCACATGAATGGAGAAATGTAGATATTGAGTGAAGTTTGACATTGTTGATAAACTGACTTGCTGTAAATGGTGCCTTCATTTTATCTGTGACAAAATGACTTTAAGACTCGATATTAACTAGGATGGAACATGGGGCCTTACATTCAGTTACTTCAGTGTATTACAGCCACTTGTAGCCAGATTTTGTGCATTATTGAAGCTATAGTTATCATATCTACTGAAGCTCATTGCCTGAACTTCTATCTGGTCGCATGTCTTTATCATTCTTATGAAACATTGGTGATCATCCGGTACTTTGTGGGTTTGATCGAGTCCCGCTTGTGGTTCTTGACTTGATCCGCTTGGCGATGGGCATCTAATTGCTGCATTTCGAGCTCGTTGCGATTATGGGTCCTCCTCTTTTCGTGGTTTCGTGAACATCTTTTGTCGTTATCGGTTTTGCGTTGCCTTGCCTTGATTTGCTTGGAGAAGGATGCTGCATTGCCTTTTCCTCCACTTTGTGCTTATTGTGCTTCTTGTTACCATATTTCGCTGACCTTTCTTGCTGGGCAATTTGTGGAAGTGGCAAAAAGTAGAATTTCGAATTGCCGTTTTCATCTTGTTTGTTTGTCTATTGGAAGTTCAGATCTTGTGCATTCATGTTTCATTTGTCTCGTGCAAGTTCGGAACTTGAGTCCTGACTAGAAGTTTAGTGGCTTCTGAGGCAAAACAAGAAGATAACATGATCCTTCTTGTGTGGAATGTTGGAGTTGTCGCTTATCAGGTGAATAATCACTGGAGTAGATGAAAGTTAAATCTCGGAATGCTGGTGTCAAAGTTTTGGTTTGACCATTAGTCTATTACATTTACATCAACATTCTCGCTGCTATATTTTGTGATCTATGCTGATTACCGAGGCTTTACTTTGATGTTTGAGTGTTGTTCTCCTTTCACTGATTAATTTATTGGAAGGGCTTTTAGGCTTTTTAAATAAAATGGCGTAGCATATTGAACTCAAGAGTACCGTCTTGGATAATGTCTTGTTCATTCCATAAGTTGGTGTTGTGTTGCAGCATGATCAAAATCTCTAGAGATTATGATAGTTATTGCACATCACCATATCATGTTGACTGATTACTTTGAAACCGCATTTTGAGTGAAGGAAAGAGTGGCATTCGTTTTGATCATACCATGGATCCATCTTGGTAGTCCATAGAAGTTTCACTTCAAGATTCTTTTTGCAGTCTTGATCCATCTCGGTTTTGAAAAGTAATGATGAAATTGGGGTGGAAATGGTTTGTTGGTGGGACGGAGGGACACGAGAACTCACTGGAGATGATGCCCATGTTCTTCATCTTTGATGATAGTTGGGGGTTGAGACACCCTTGCGCTTTTGCGTGTAACATCCCGAATTTCGACCTATTTCCGGAATCAATGAAATAGATGTTATTTCTCATTTCATTTTAGTAAGTCTCGCCCGAACCGATCATTCTGGGACACTAACCTTTGGGAATGGCTACCTAGGGAAATGTACGTGGACCTAAGAACTCGATCATGAGTCGACCTTCGGTGGCGATCGAGGTCGCCATGACTCGAATAACCCTAGGTCGACACGCCGTAATCCCTAAACAGCCGCCCGTTAGTGAGAGACCCTAAAATTGAGATTGGGCGATTTTGATCGCGAAATTGGATCCGGACTTGGATGTCGATTTTGGGGTTCGTCTTGGCGACTATTTTTATGAGAATGACGTCATTTTAGTGTGGCCAATGATATTTGGGGTTGGTATGGTGAAAAATGGAAATCGCCCGGGACGAAAGTTACGACTTTGCCCCTAGGCCTATTATTGGGTATTCGAATTTTGGGGATTTTGGAAATTAAATTTGGGGATTTATTTGTGGATAAATATCAACCAATTGAAAGACCAAAATGCCCTTAGATATTTTGGTTTGGGAGAATATTGACCAAGTGAATGAGGGGCAATATGGGAATTTAGAAAAAAATGGTCAAACCCCTTTAAGACCAAAATTTCTCTCTCTCCTCATTCTTCTCTTCTCACGCAGCCCCCACCAACAGAACACTCTCCTCTCTCCCTCACCAAAAACTCCTCTCATCTTTCTCTCGGCCTTGGACCCGATCGTCGCGGGAGCATCGCCGAGCAAGCCGCCATCGCCGATCGCCGATGCCGCCAGCCGTTTCCCCTTGCCGCTCTAGCCGAGGTTAGTCTAGAGTTCGGGTAAGTCGCGATCTAATCCCTATTTAGGACGCCGGGTATTTTCCGACTTGTTCGAATGTGGTTTAGGGGATTTAGAGGTTGATTAAGGTGTCGATAATGGGTTTTTGTGGTTGATCATGGTTATTTGTGGCTAAGTATGGCTTTTAGTGGTTGTTGCGGGTTGGATTAGACGTCGGGAATTGAGTTTTGGCGGTTAGAATTCGGTAGAAATTGGTTCGGGTTTAAATTCGTGAGGTTCGGGGTGAATCGCAAATTCGCGGTTACTGTACCCGCATGATTTGCTATTTTTGTAGAGAATTTTGTGGGCTGAATTTGAGAAAGTGTTCTTCATGAAAGTTGTTCCTAACATCTTGAAGTATAACATATTTTAAATTTAGAATTTTTGGAGATCGTTTGATGCCATTCGGAAGTCCATTTTTGGACCGAAATGGATCTGCCCGATTTACTGTTCATCCGACCTTCGGGTCTGTTCGAATTTTTATAAATTTTTCTAGGCCTATTTTCAAAATACTTCCTTCACAAAAGTTGTTGGGGACACTTGTGGGTATAACATATAAAAGTTTCAAATATTTTCAAGGTGATTTGGGTGTTGAAATAAATATATTTTGAGGACATAATGGTCTGTTTGAACGAACTGATTTTGGTCTGATTTCAAGGGACAAAACGGCATGGTTGAAGATTGAACCGGCTTTTCGTGTTCTTCACAAGAAATGTTAATCGAGATGTTTTTTTCTGACATATCCAAAATTTAGAATTTTTGGAGTTCGTTTACTATTTATTTTATTCGGATTTCGATCTTTGTATAAACTGCCCAGTTTAGCCTGATTTTACATATTCTCGGTTTTTTCTCTAAAAATTATTCGATTGTTATTGTGGCATTTTGTGGGTAGTTTCATACTTGAATGAGCTCGTATGTGTGATTGTGTGGCTGTGAGGTGTGGCGGTGTAATTGTGCATTGAGTTTGCGTGCTAAGCATGGGTGTTCGTGTGGTGTTTGTGTGACGAGGTTGTGTAAATGGGAAATGTGTGTGAAGTGTGTATGTTTGGTGGGTGTGTTTGTGTGGTGACATAATGCGTGTGGAGTGTGGAGCGAAGGTGCACGGGAATGTAGGATTGATGGGAAAAGTGATACCCCGAGGCGTGTTCGCTTACGCGGGTAAGGTCCGCCCCGAGGCGCCAGACGCTTACGGGCGGACGGCGCCGCCCCCGATTTGTGTGACGCATGCCCGCCCGACGGGTGACGATGTTCGACGCGGTCAAGATCGCTGGGCTCGATGCCGCGCTTTACGCGGGCGCCAGCAAGAAAAGGAAAGTGCGTGTAGGATTCCGCCCCGAGGCGCAAGGTTCGCTTACGCCGACCCATGCCGCCCCCGACGAGGACGATGCCCTACTCGACGGTGATTTATGCTCGACGAGGGTCGTAAGACCGGCCGTCTGACGCGCTTACGCGGGCGCGTAGTGTGGAAAGGTCAGAACGAGCGGGATTTGGCTTGATATGCGAGGATTGTGAAAGTAATGCATGGTGTGAGTTAGTGTGCTAGTGTGTTTGTATCAAGCGTGGATGCAAAGGCGCGATTATGGGGTAAAATCTACTAGATGATGGTACGGGACGCCTGGGCGTGGGTTTTGCTTTATAATCGAGGCACGACGCCTTGGGTGATGATGTATCTTTGTGGTATGATTGGCGTGTGTATTGATATATGGAATGTGTGTGATGGCATGTGTGCAAGAATTGTATGTTGGGATTGTGGGCTAACGATGCATAAAATGCGTGTATAGAGATTCTAGGTATGTGTGAATGTTTGATTGCGGGTTTGCGCGGTTGTTTGGTTGCGCATTTGGATGTGTGCGGAATTACGTGATAGCCTATGTGGGGCTTAGGTTGTGTCTTATTGAGATGTGATCTCATGGTTGTTTCAACCAAACCATTTCGAGCCCCTTTGAATGTCGAGATTGAGGTTGACTCGGAGTCGTCGGGGTGAGCAAACGGTTGCGGAGGATTCGGTGGTGATGCGAGGATAGTGAGTCGGTGGGACGCCCCGAGAGGGCGTAGGGGATAGTTGCAGGAGGAGGATCGCCCCATTTTTTTTGGATAGTGCTGACCTAGAGAGTTGATCTTGATATTTTGGTGGTTGGGAGTTTATAGTTTGGTATGCTTATAAATTATTTTGTGGTTTGTATTGGCGGATGATGTAAATATTTGGAAGTGTAATATATGTTTGGTGGATTGGCAATTTGTTCCTTCCTGGTGTTCTCCAAATTTATTGTCCGGGATTTTTGATTGCTTCCGTCGCGTTTTAACTCTGATGGATCGTTTGGTCGGCGACGTTATTCCTGGGACGTCCCACTCTGTTCGACCGGAGGTGGGATGTCGCGGGCTCGACGGGGGTTCGGGGCGTGACATCCAAGTTTGAATTGGTATCGGGCAAGGACAACTCGATTTAAGTCGATCAAGCTTGGGTGATAAGGAGTGGAGACCCAGGATAGGCAGAAGTTAGTTAGGGGAGACCTTAGTGAACCATAGTATGTCTAGGGCTACATGTATTTTCAGTTGTTGTGATTGTTGAGTGAATTGGATGTTTTATTGGAACCTTTTGATGTGGTTTGGTCTTTGTGTGATTGATTGCATGCTAAGTGGATTCTTGTGTCAACTCACTGCCTGGGACTAGACGGGTTAGTTGGCCTAAGTCTTTAATTCATGGATGGAATTATAGCAGATAGGAAAGTGATAGAAAGCTAGGACGATGAGCAGCCAGGGAAGAGGTGCTTGAAGGGGTGCAGGCAGAAGAGCCAAAGGTCGAGGTGGTGCTCGAGTCAAAGCGATAAAGGATCTTGGAATTGATGCTAGGTCTGCAGAGAACCCCGGAGTTGAGGCTAGACCTGTAGAAAACCCTAGAGTTGGCCTTTAGAGCTATGCAATAAATCCCAGAGTTGATGTTAGGGCTGCAGCGGATCCTCGAATGGATGGAGTTATAAGGGCCCTCGAGGAGGTTAGGGTTCTGATGGGCAGGCAGACTTAGGAACGAGATGCCATTATCGCCCAAGCATTTGAGGCCGCTATGGTTGCTGCCCTCAATGGCAACAATGGAAATCAGGGGCATGTTGAGGCCGCTATGGTTGCTGCCCTCAATGGCAACAATGGAAATCAGGGGCATGTAAATGCGAATCGACTAATGCATCAGCTGGTTAAACAGTTTCTGAAGTTAAAGCCCCCTAAGTTTGATGGTAGAGGTGATTTGGTGGCTGCGTCACTTTGGGTAGAGGAGTTAGAAAAGGCTTTTGATGTACTAGGATGTACGGATGAGGAGAAAGTGACTTTGGCGGTGTATCAGCTTCAAGGGAATGCGAGTGATTGGTGGAAAGCCACCAGAAAAAGAGTATTCCCAGCTGATACCGCCCAGACTTGGGCGATGTTTATGGAGACTTTCAATAATAAGTATTTTTAAGAGTGCCAAGGGCGTTAGATGGTGGGTTATGAGGCTTTGCTAGGGGTAAAGACGGTGGACCGGTATGAGGTTAAGTTCACGGGTTATCTAGGTTGCTCTAAGGATGGTGAAGGATCCATGGGATAGGGTTCGGAGGTTCCGAGATGGTTTGAAATCAAACCTCCGTAGTCGGATGATTTAGCTGAATTTGAGAGACTATAATGAGGGTCTATGATTGGGCTCAAAAAAATTGAGTGGGATTTAAGCGGATAGACGCCGCATACGGGTCGAGATACGTTTGACGAGAGACAATCGGAATCTTGTGAAGAGACCGAGCGGAGGATCGACATTTTGTTCCTTCCGTTAGAAGGGATATTGGAAAGCCGAATCGTTATCGGGATGATGTATGCTAGTTGTGTAGTAGAAGACATGGGACTAGACCTTGTCCAAGTAGGAATATTATATGTTATAATTGTGGCATGTTATGGCTTCCTTGATCGACAAGATTTTAGTTTCGTTGGGGTACCGGATTGCAAGATTATGGCGGTA